>PVIW01000011.1:817166-1380287 GCA_004026585.1 Noctilio leporinus
GAACACACAAAAAACTTGGAACCCAGCTTTGAGGACTCAGAAACTTGACTAACAACAGAGGTGGTCTGTTTAGTTTTGAAAAACATGATGGAGCCCTGGCTGGTGGCACAGTGAATAAGGCACCGGCCTGTGAACCCAAAGGTCACTGGTTCAATTTCCAGACAGAACACATAGCCAGGTTGCAAGCCAGGTCTCCAGCCAGGTCTGTAGCTGGAGGCTGGTAAAAAGCAACCATACCTTGATGTCTCTCTCCCTCTCTGGAAATAATAAATAAAATCTTTAAAAAATTTTTTATTTCAAAACATTTTTAAAAACATAAATAAAATAAAAACATGATGAAATTAAGATGAATGTTGACATGGCACAGTAACAACTACAGAAATGCATTCTTTCATGCCAAAAAATATATTTCTGAAAGAGGTTATTATTGAACAAGGTTCAGCACACTTTTTTTTTTTTTTTTCCTATAAAGGACCAGGTACTAAATATTTTCAACTTTGTGGTGACATGATCCCCATCCTAAATGCTCAACTCCATCAGTCACTGCCCCGCAAAGACAGGCAGAAGTGAACAAATGGGACTGTGTCCCAATTAGACTGTATTTACAAGGACAGGTGGTCAAAGAGATTGGCCTACAGGCTCTAGTGTGACAACCCCTGGTATAAAATATATGCTTTTACAGATTAATGAATATCTTTACTGGGCATGTTAAATATTTAAAAGCATACGCTACTGCCTACTTCTATAAGGTGATTATTCCCTGATAGATACCTCTCCTCTTTTATCATCTGGACAAGTAACAAATTCTCCCATATCAACATCAATTAAGAAGGGAGACATTTTCATCGCCCAGGTTAAAGTGCTCCTGGAAGCAGATCCAGCATCCCTTCTGTATTAGTTTTCACATTTCTATTGTCAGGTTTAATAAAATCTCAATAGTTTTCAAAGCTAGGCCCACAAACATATTTTCTAACTTCTGCTTCAGAACCATATATTAACTTCAGTACCCAAGGCAATTTTTATCGCAGTGGCTTTTTGCTGCTCTGGGGAAGAGCAGGCTAAGGAAATTTGAACATGTGTCTGTCACATCTCCACTCAGCTTCTATTCAGAGATTTCTGTCAAACCAAATACAAAGGGGCAGAATGCAATGACATCCTTTTAGAGTTACTGCTTGATTCTCATTTAGTTGTCCTGATTTCTTTCAGTCTCTGGGCACATCTGCCAGTGCTTATTTTTATGGCTGATTTATGGTGAATGTGTGATTAAGACACCTTCACATATTGCAATGCTTAAGATAACTCCACATCTTGTATTCTTAATATGCAGCATGCACTAGGCAAAGAGCATGGTTTAAACTTCCAGTTCAAGGTCAAATTAAAACATTTTGGTCCTCTCAGCCAAGCCAGTGAGGTTGGCCAACTCACTAGTCCATTCACAGCCTCTCTTCATCTTTGGTGCATCTGGCAAACCCAGGGAAACAGACTGCTCTCAAACAAGCTCTCTTTATTTTTTTGTCATGACCACAGCACAGGTGTTTCAACTGTATCCATACAGTCTGTCATCATAAGCTGGAAAATTCAGAATAATCACAATTATTCTGTGTTCAGAAGTAAGTGGAAATTTTCATTTAGGGTCATCATTTGCTGCTCAGGAAAATGCATTTATTTATCTAATTGCCCCTACTCACTCATATCACTTAATGTGCTATACTTGATGCTGTTTCTAATATGACCTTGAAATCAGGTAAACTCTCTAGGTGTGCAGGTTGAAAATTTAGATAAATACAGTTAATTAAAATGCTCATAAGAAGAATTCGACCAATGTATAATTGATTTGAAACAGCACAGCCTAACACTAAAACCTTCAACCAAACAGCCATGCTCTGCAAATTCTAGTTGGGACTACTAGATGGCATATGGTAGAAGAAACCTTTCAATGATCATATGTGGATGTAGCATCAAAGGAATAGAAGACTGTAATAAATACTGTGGTTATCTTCTCAGAGCCTGTCTTCTCATTTTGTTAAATGTGTGACTCTGTGGGTCTAATCCACTGTGTCTAACTCAATCAAGGTAATCACAACCTCCCTGCCACAACCATTGGTTGAGGCAACCTGATCTATGCCAATGTGCACATAGCATTCTCTCCACCCTATGCACACATAATTAGGACCAATGAGGCAGGAAGAAATCTTCTAGGAGTTATATGAAGAAGGTGTTAATTTCACATCAGGAAAGTCATACCAAGCCTTGAAGACAGTATTGCACAGTTTTATCAAATCAACCCAAAGCTAGACCATCTGGTTATATGACCCAAATAATTCCTTTACAATTTCATAGGTATAATCTATATTTAAAAAATGCAAAGTATTATAATATACACAAAAGCATGTAAACATAAAAGTACTTTAGGAACCGTCAATACTTTGTTGATATTAAATTCTTCTTTTAAAAAGTATTCATACAAAAAATTTTAAATTTATATGCCAATAGCTTATATAATTATTACATATTAAATGATAGTATTTTAGATATATTGTAGCAAATTAAGCAGTTTCTTTCTTCTTTAATATTTATTTTACCCTGGGATGCTATCCAGTATGTACATTAAATATGTGTAAAAATATGTATATGTGTAAATGTATTTTTTCATGTATTTGGTAATATTGCAATTCATATTACTTAAAAGGGTAATTCCTTAAACAAATGAATTAACATAAGCACATTTTGAAATAATGAAAAGAAAACTTTGTATGAATATGATTTGAGAAGCTGACAGAAGGCAGTATTTAAGTGGTCAATTGTCTGGATGTGAAAGGAAAAAACAAGTACACATTGGTGGTTACAGAATAGACAGGGGGGTGTTAAGAAAAATAAAGGAAATGGAGAAGCCAAAGAACTTATATGCATAACACATGGACAGGAACTAAGGGGGGCATTGCTGGAGGAAATGGGGTACTGGATAGAGAGGGACAAAGGGGGGCGGGATTGGGATAACTATAATAGCAAAATAAATACAACATATTTGAGGAAAAAAATTAAAAAGTAAAAAGTTGAAAATGGTGTAGAACTCTTTTTTTTTTCCAAAGATTTTAATTTATCACTTTTAGAGAGAGGGGAAGGGGTAGAGGCAGAAGGGAAGAGAGACATCAAAGTATGGTTGCCTTTCACCTGCCTCCAGCTACAGACCTGGCTGGGGAGAATTGGCTTGCAACCTGATTATGTGCCCTAGCTGGGGAATGTTGTAGAATTCTTAACTCATAGTTCTACACTCAAGTAATTAGGAACAGGAATAGAACTACCATGGAAGCAATATTGATGAACTAATTCTATGTACTAGAGGCAGGATAGTTTAACTATTTAGCAAATGAAGGTTGAAAGTCTGAGATAAATGTGTAAGTATAACAGCTTCGATACTGAAAACATGATCCACGTGATATGAATCAGCATGAAATATATATTTACTTGAATTTTTTGTATCACACTAGGGTTATAAGAATAGAAATGAATAACAGAAACAAGCAAAATATTTTCCTTCATCATTCCTGATCAAAGATAGACCAATACTTTGATAAGGAGGCCACAGGTAACTTCCACCATTGCCATATCATATGGCACATTGAATGAGGATTTCTCTTCATATGTTTTATGCTGAAGAACATAAGGACATATGCTAAAGATAGGTAATTAAACTAGAAGGACCTGAACAACCTTGGAGACCCATCATTCTGCAGCCCAGATACAGGTGTCCAGGCAAGTATTTGCACCTTCTTATTAAGGTCCACTTCTTGTTTGCATGGGCCCTGCTACACTTGCCGTTACAACTTTCAGAATGCTGTGCCAACAGCTCTAATGACCTAAGACATGCCTAACTTTAAGTTAAACTGAACTATTAGCTCAATTGCAACTGGTCTTGGCTGGGTTCAGAATTTCTAGAGTCTAATGGGAGTACACAGGGTCATCCTACCTCGCTTTCCACTTAGTTTGAAAACTTCACATTCCCTTCCTTCCCTGACTTTACTTCAATTTGTGCACAAATATGTGAAAATATATATGCAAATAATATGCTTGAAGAGGGGTATACATATTTGAAAATACATACATAAATATTCATAGAGTCCACTGTCCTCAAAATCTTAGAGGCCAGTAGCATAAAATCATATTGGGAAACCATATTAGAGCTCATATCTAAGCAAAATAACTTACTGATATTGGTCTAGAAGTATCACTTAAAAATAAAACTATATGCTGATAGTTTAATTTCTTTCTGTATTTGTTCATTTACCTCATTAGTTTCAATTTCGTCAAATCAAATGTTCAAAAATTTTTCCTTTCTTTTTGAAATTAATGTCAGCATTTGATTATATTTTGTAATATATCTTCCCTTTTCTAGGTTGTTGTAGGTACTTATTATATTTTGAGGGTATGGATGGATGAATAAATTAATAAATGTCAAAATGATCATATTCAACATTTATCTTTATTCTTTAAGCAACCTTCTTGACTATTAAAAATAAAAGTATTGATAGAATGGTCATCAAATTGTAAGCTTTAAACTTATTTTTTCCCAGAGTAAACCAGTATTTTTAACCAAATAGCACTTAACTGAAGAATTGGTGAAGTTGTTAGTGGAGGTGAGACAAGAAGCTATGAAGGATCTACTGACTATTGAAGAGCAAGGGACGGGGTCTTGGGAAAAGAGATAATCAATACGTGTCAGTATAATTGATGCAGAAAGGGAAAAATTTTAAGGATGTGACTCATGCTACCAGCAGAGAAACAAGAGCTATTAGTGTATCTGTGTGCAGACATAGGAAGTGGCCAGCTGGATCCAGATATCTATAGAATATGAACATAGTGAGTTAACAGTATTTCTCAAACATTAATGTGAATTACCTGGGAATTGTGTTCAAAACACAGATTCTCATTCACCCTGTCTGGGGAAATTATTTCCAACAAGTTTCCAGATGATGCCCATGCTGTTGGTTCTTAGATCATACATTTCAAAGGAAGGAAACATCCTCAAAATGAATAAAGAAGGTCCAGGTAGTAATTATGCCTCACAATATATATGTTGTGTATATAATTTTCTTATGTGCACACACAGAATTCATTTCATAGCTTAATTTTCAACTACTCCTCTTGCTACCATTCTAAAACCTGAATACATCAACCCAGATCATGTAAAGCTACAAGATATTTGATCATTATTATGAAGTCTCATTGGTTAGCCTGGTAAGCATCCATTTCACAACTTAGCAAAGTTACAAATTCTCTAGCATCAATTACATCATCTATCATTGGGATGTTTGCCTTGCCTATCTGAGTCCTTGCTCCTCTCATTCTAGCTGAGTAACTAGAGGAATGACCTAGCTTCAGTTTTCCTATTTCTAAATTATTGATAAGATCTATATTATAAAGATCAAACAGGTTAATAAATTTAAAATACCACAGTCTTTGGTACGTGGTGATTTCTCATTAAATGGCAGTGTTACAAATCCTACTAAAATAATATAATACTACTAGCCATTTTTTAAAGGACTTTTTAGTTTTATTACTATCAGTAGGATTCTATAAGTAGTTTTTGACTCTGGGTGTGCCTGAAGATAACTATAATGCTTTCTATCCCATTTTTGTCAATTTGTTTAATTCTATTCCTTGTCTCTTCTTGCAGAGAAACTTAGTATTTGAGCTTTCAAATGTTCTCATAAAATAGCATTTTGTTATTATGCCAATAACTCAGAAATGTAGGTCAAGTAAATACAAGTGGTGTGTGAAATGAAGCTTTCTGAGTTAATAGTGCTACTGACTAGTCAAATGCTGTTAGTATGATTATAATGGCTTAGAGGAGCCATGCTACCTTCAGAGCTATGCATTTCTTCTCTTACAGCAAATACTTTGGAGTGGAGAGGCAGCATTTCCATTTTTTAGAGGAGCCCACCACTTGCCATATTTTGTTTCATTTGTTATAATGCAGTTGCTTTTCCTCAAGTCATTATAAAGTAGTAGCCTATGATAGTAGTGCAATTATCAATAACTAAAATGTTTACTAACATAGGTCTCCAGAGTCCTTAAAAATACCGCAAATCTGCCCTACGAACTTATAAATAGATAGACTCAATATCCAGTGAAAGCTAAAAAACTCATGACATGCTAGTGTAGAATTTGTGATGTATCAAACATAGGTCTGACTGCCCTGGCTGGTGTGGTCCAGCTGGTTGGTATATAGTCCCATGAACCAAAAGGTTCTTGGTTTGATTCCCAGTAAGGGCACATGACCAGGTGCCAGGTTCAGTCCTTGGCTGGGATAAATATGAGAAGGTAACCAGTTAATGGCTGTCTCTGAAAAACAGTGTGCCATGTTATGCCGGTAGCAGCTTCATGTATCTCATGTTTACCATCTCTCCTGACTGCATTATTTTCTTTTGTGCTTGATTTTATCTTGCGTTGTTTCATAAGTTTAGTGTAGCCTAATTATACAGTGTCCATAAAGTCTACCGCCATGTACCGTAATGTCCTAGGTTTTCACATTCACTCATAGCTCACTCTCTGACTCACCCTGAGCAACTTTCAGTTCTGCAAGCTCTCTTCATGGTTAAGTGCCCTATCCTGGTGTACCATTTTTTAATATTGTGTTTTTTTATTGTAACTCTTCTATGTTTAAACAGACGAATATCCAATTTCATGTTGTTATTGTCTCCAGTATTTAGTGCAGTGACATGCTGTACAGGTTTGCAGCCCAGGATCAGGAGACTATACCAGATAGCGTAGGTGTGTGGCAGCTTTGGCCATCTAGGTTCGTATAGGTGCACTGCATGATATTCACACATTATAAAATTTCCCCATCACCTGCTTCTTAGAACATAAACCCATAATTAAGTGATGCATGACTGAATATTATTATTAAGGCACTTTGAACAGCATGCTAAATACCAAAATTGTTTTCAATTTATTAAGGCAGAATCTTTAAATATTCTTTGAAAATATTATTAGTCAAGGTACATCCATAAAGTATCCAGCCCTGCACTATGAAAAACTAGAGGCATTTATTGAAGAAGATAGGAAATACAAGAAACATTGTACCTAGGACAATGAAGCTTCAGTCCCCTTCAAAGTAGGCACCTTGGGACCTCACAAAGTTCTCTCAGTCTCCATCAGCTACCCTATCATATTTTCCTGTATCAGATTGATGATCTCAAATCTCTTCCCTTTTAACAGTGATGTTAGTTTGGGAAAAGCCAGAAGTCACAGGGCACCAAATCTGGGCTGGGAAGGTAGGGGGCTGAGTCACCTGGGTAATTTGATGTTCTGAAAAAAAACAAAAAACAAAAAACTGTGCACAAAACATGATGTATGAGTAAACACATTGTTGTGATGAAGTTGCCAATCACCAGTTGCTCATAGCTATGTCCTTTTGCATCATCCAGATAGTTTCCATGAGGGAATGTTCAAGTTTACTTAACACAAAATTTGAAGCAGATTCATTGCTCTACTCAATCATTTTGATTGTGAATGCCATGCAGTACACAGGCTCACTCAACAGTGTCTACCAGCCCCAATGACTAGTACAGTGAAGTCATCATTATTCACATATGTGTATTCGAGTCCACTCTCCTTGGCTGCCAGGTTACATAAATGTTGCACGAACAATGTCATTATATTAACAATGGCTGAATTTCTTTCAGTCAGACTTCATATGCCTTCTTGAATATTGCAAAATAAATTTTTAGAAATATTTCTGAATGTCTTTATTGAGAACTTGCTAAGGTGGATAGAAATCTGAACACTTCTGAGTAATGTGTCAAATTACAAGGTCTTATGGCTTGAGGAACTTCTTTTGTGAAAGAACTTGAGCTGTCACTCACTCAAACTAAATGTCTTTCACATTAAATTTACCTTGATTAATATTAAGGTACCTGAAATTCAAGTATAATACTGCATAAATAATCTAGTCATTTTATTCAAATGTGTAAACTTCACTACTTCAATACAAACAAAAGATTATCAGGTGCAAATATAAATATTTTATATGTAGCTTAGAGCTATCATTTATTCTGTGACAGTGCAAAGGATGCTTACAAAATTTACATCACAGGGCTTTAAGTGACTGAACATTAGTAAAAAAATAATAATAATAAATTATTTTATCACATAGAATTATAAATATGTTGGCATACTTCAATGTACATCTGTGTATAACATTAACCTAGAGCTATAATTGATGCTGTGACTGTGCAAATGGTGCTCATAAAATTTACATCACAGGGTTCTAAGTGACTACACACTAGTGGGAAAAATAATACTAATATATCATCATTTAGAATTAAAAGTATGTTGGCATACTTCAAGATACATCTGTTTGTAATATTAATATGTATCCTTATAAATATATACATTGGTAAGTTAAAATACTAACAAAATAGAGAAAGCAGTTTTATTTTAATTTTATAAGTCTGGAAATAAAATAAATACTGCCCAGGCTTCATGAGTGCAACACTGCGCATCCACAATATTGCTTCTCTAGTGTGAGTTTGCATCAGGACCAATGGGAAGGGGTTTCCGATTCAGAAGGCCTGGGTAGGGGAAACCCAAGAACTTGCATGTTTAACAAGTTCCCCAGCTGACATTGAGACTGCCAGTCCAGGCAAGCACACCTTGAGTACCACTGCTCTAGAATATATTATTTTAATTTGGTATACACAGTAATTCATCCTCTTCTTTTTAAAAATTAATTTGTTGTTGTATTACAGTTGCTTCACTTTTCTCCCCATTGCTCTCCCCTGCCCCACCTACCCCACCCCCCTCCCACACTCAACCCCCACCTCATTGTCCATGTCCTCGGGTCATCCATACTAGCTCCTTGACTAAATCCTACTCCTTGCCTTTTCTCTTCCTCTTCCCCAACCCCTCTGGCCATCATCAATCCATTCCTTGTTTCCATGTCTCTGGTGTCATTTGCTTGTTGGTTTGTTTTGTTCATTAGTTTCCTGTATTGAGTGAGATCATATGGTATTTGTCTTTTGCTGCCTAGCTTATTTCACTTAGCATAATACTCTCTAGTTCCAACCATGCTGTTGCAAAAGGTAGGGATTCCTTTGTACCTTTGACACTTAATTTCCCCATTATAGCAAAGGTATTCAGGATTTGTTAGCATGATTTTATCATCATATTCTTTATAACAATTGTTAGAATCATCTGAGTATGTAAAAATATATTAAAACCCAGGCTTCCCATATTTAGCTGTAAGGTGAGGCCAGAAATTTTCAAACTCAGCCACCTATCAGAATATACTGGGAAGCTTTACAAAATCATGAGACCCAAGTTGCACCCCATACCAATTAAGTTAGCATCTCTGGGGGTGAGGGTTGGACCTCACTAAGCCTCTACATGACTCCAGTGTGTAGTCAGAGTTGAGAGCCAACCTGAATGCTTGAGAAACACTGTGTTAGGAGTGTTTCTCTACTGCTCTATGAGGATGACAGTAATCATGAAAAATCAATCTCTCTGTCAAACTGCATTTTGATATTTGTATTCACTCTATATGCTATATTTAAATCTCTAGTTTTTAGGTATTTAAAAATGTTCTACTGGAAATACATATATTTCAACACCTATTTTAAAACAAGAAATGCTATTTCATTAGCCAATTTTAATACCTTTCAATCTCTCACCTAATGCCAAGAGGAAATATATTTTAGTAGAAAAAGAAACCCAACAGATGTTTTAGTCAGTATTGGGGCCTTACATCTGAGCTGTCCAATAGAACTTTCTGAGTGGATGGAAATTTTCTATATTTGTTCTGTTAATACAGTCACCACTAGCTATATGTGACCTTTGAATGCTTAAAATGTAGCTAGTGCAACTCAGAAATTGAACTTTACATTGTGTTTAACATTAATTAGTTTAAATTTAAATAGTCACATCTGGCTAGCAGCCACCATATTGGATATATAGCCTTAAATAATAAACTTAATCTAGCATAAAAGTGGCCTGCAACAAGTAGTAGTAAATTATAAACTTTTAGGAATGCATATACATGCATTATATATTATGATTCTTGCACATTTTAAGTGTCCTAGACTCTATGTTAAGAAATGACATGTATTAGTTCATTTAATTTTCACAGTAAGAGTTGGTAAAAGTTTTCTGTAGAGCCAGAGATTAAGTATTGTAAGCTTTTGGGTCATGTAATCTCTGATCCAACATCTCAACTCTTACACTGTAGTGAAAGCACTTGCATACAATCATTATATGGGTATGGTTATGTACTAATAACTATTTATAAAATAGGCAGTGGGAAAGATTTGGCCTGTGGAGAATTTGTAGACCTCTATTCATGATAATTGTATAATTTTGTAGATGAGGAAATAATAGCAGAAAGTGAATGAATAGCTTCTACAAGCTTCTACAAGGGTCTTATTTCTACTACAAACATTTGCTTCAAAATTCAGCTTCCTACTTTCAATTACCATTTTATTGTAAGTTGTAAGAGGTAATTTTCTTGACCTGAATTACCCATACTAAGGAATGCCTGCCTTCACTTTTCTTCCTGGTCATCTGTTCAGAGATAAATGTCCTTAGACTGGTATTAGGCACACTAGTACAATGTGCTTGTAAGCTGGGATATTATCTTGCAATTCATAGCTCCATCTACTAGACAGAAAGGAGAGTTATTACACAGCAGTTAAATATTTATGTGAATGTATGTATATTATTGTTCAATACATGTGTAAGAAGATGATCTGCCACATATCAATTCACCTAACAGTAATTAAATGTCTGCTATGTTCAAGGTCATGATTATTTCTAGGGAAGTTAGAGTCTAAATAGGGAGATGCAATGTACATAAATCACTGTCATGCAAGTTGACTTAAAAGAGGTAGAGGACAAGCATTTAGGAGTCCAGACAGGCCAAGGATCACTTTTCACTAGAACAGAATTAAATTTAATTAATGTTCCCCTACTAAATGTTTATTTTCCCAGGAATTTTGCTACGCTACTAGCAGAAAAAGAAGGAAGAAAAACATCAAGTTTCTTGTGTCTTTAATTTAAGATATAATTAAATAGGAAAAACATAAATACACTCCTTAAACAATGCCTCAAATGTAGAAAATCCAAATGGTTAGTTTCAAAAGTATGGTGTAAATGATATAATATAGCTAGTGAACAAAATCAAAAATAAGGAAGACAACTTCAAAATGTAATTAGATTGTGAAGATGCATATCTTATGGAAGGACCAATTTATGGGGCTAAAAGATGTTCATGTCTATATAAGAAGCAATGACATAATTTACTATCATGCTATGTCCTGGTTTGCAATTATAAAATCACTAGGATCAAACACCTTCAAGCCTTTACATTGTATAATCTAAAGCAAACTATGCAAAAATGTTTACAGTCAACAGAAAATTTTTTATCTCTTGCAGTAGAACTGTATGATGCATGAGCTGAAGGCTTTTGTGGTAATTGAATAAATGAAGGATGATAGTAAATTCTTTAGTAAATAAGCATTACTGGGACAAAAGCCAATATGGTGTATGTATACTCTAAAGCACATAGGATTCAATATAGTAGAAACAAAGGATTAATAGTAATGGAAAAATAATAATAAGGACCCCTTAGTACACATACTAGTTTATTATCCACATTTACAGAATGGCTCTCAGTATATTTTTGCTATTTCACCATATTAACAATATACATATTCCTTGTTTCTGCCCCCAACTCCTCCTTAGTTTTCCTTTTCTTAACATGTCTTATAAATGAAGTATGTTACCATTTTCAGAGATTGCTTGGCAACCCTTTTTTTTATTGTTGTTTAAGTGACTTCTAACTATATTGCCATTAATCCAAAATGTACATTTGACAGTGTCATGGTGAGGAAAAGCACATTATTTCACACATGTAAATCAGATGGGAAGTAAAAACTATTTGTGCAGCATCTAAATAGGGTTAGTACAAGATAGTATGCTTTTATCTGAACAAAACATAGTATTCTCAATTACAGTAATACTTTCTTGAACTACATTCTTATTTCACTGTGGACATGTTATCCATCTGTTACATGGATGTTTCAAGCAATTTGCACCTTCCTGAATAAGACCCTATTTTCAGATATAAAATTTTAGGCTTTTATATCCTATGGGTTGCCTAAATCAAGAAATATTAAAATGTTACATCAGTTGGCAAAAATTATAGAAAAGACAATATTCATTTTATCTTCTATTTTAGTTGGAGCTTTTGAAAAAAACATTTTAAGTGCCTGTTTTCCCTCCTACAAAGCTGGTGTGCTGCATACCAATGCTTTGAGAGACCCAGAAACAACATTATACAAACTCATTAGCACATAGATTAAGCCAATCGAAAGAGATTACTTTATTGTTTCACTTAAAGACTATCATTCCAGTGCTAATGGTCTGGTATATGTAGACAGGGCAAAGGTACAATGTCAAGCAGTATAACATTTAGATGAGACTTGAAATACTCTTCAGAGGAAGTATTTGCTCATTATATCCTAACCCATAGTCATCAAGACAGTTATTATTATATTTATTGCTTTACCCATAATGCCCATATGAACTATCACAAACCTTAGAATCTAAGATCTTGCCAACATGTGACACCCCCACTTCCCATAAAGGGAGGTTTCCTAAATAGGATGCATATTACATTCAGAGAGCAACCCTGATACCGTCAGGGGGAAGGTCAGCAAAATCCATTAAATTGAATAATCACCATTCCACTATATTCTAAGGAATCAATAATGAATAATTGACAAGTTAAATGCAAGCTAACAAAGTATTATACATTTTAAATGATGCAGTACAGATGCACTCTTAGTGAAAAATTGCATAATATTCTTAGCCTTTAATGCTATATAACAAGAAAAATAGTTTATGCATCATAGTAATTTGTTCATGTCACTTATTTGAGTGCATGTTCAATTGTTACACCAAAAGACAGAAAATTAACCCTAGAGTTCATCTAAGATATTATTTAACTAGATTTCTTAGCAGAGCAGTACTAAAAGCAGTGCAATAAAGCAGTTGTAAATATCTTAAAAAAGAGAATTTCAACTTAGCATTAAGGCAATTTTTCTTTAAATTATATGAAAACTAGTAAGTCCAAAATTGGTATAAGAAGATTTTAAGCAAAGATAATAAGATAAAAAAAGATAACGTGCTTTTATGTACTCATGAAGAAGTTTGAATAGAAATCTCTCAAATATACAGAACACATATTCCCAGTTCTAAATTTGGTCAGTATCCAAAAATACCTATTAGATTGTAGCTGCAAATTTTAAAAAAATTAACTATGTTAAATATTTTATTAGTGATTCTTTCCACACCAAAAGTTTATCTTCTTCCTGACCAAGATCCCAAATTTCAACAAGCATCACAGTACATTGTGACCCCTTTCTATCAGCTATAAATTAAAATGTCATACATGATAGATAGACAGGCTATACAGAAACTGAGCAATTCCTTCTTTATATATATATATATATATATTTTTTTTTTTTAAATTTATTTTTGAGAGAGATAAAGGGAGGGGGAAAGAGGAGAGAAGCATAAGCATCAATGTGTGGTTGCCCCTTGCATGCCCCCTCCCAAATGGGAACCTGGCTTGCAACCCAGACATGTGCCCTGACTGAGAATTGAAGCAGTGACCCTTTGGTTCAGAGGCCAGTGCTCAATCCATTGAGCCACGCCAGCCAGGGCTGAGCAATTCCTTCTTGACATGTCTTTTTATTTAGATGTTAGACCTGAAGTAAAGGGCAAACCCTAGCTCTGGTTTCATCATGTAACACTAAAACTGGATTCAAAATATGGATACCTTTATATCCAGTAACTAACTAAATTTACTATTACATAAACTCATACTGCTAGCATAGTTCAATAAATCTACAGCATGTACATACTCATATGTGTGATTCATGTAAAAAGAAGCACTATTGTGGTGTCTGATTTCTGACTTTATAACTTGCAATTTGGGGCTCCCATTTACAATCACTAGTATCTTTTCCTGTGATATCTAATTCTGTAGGGCACCATCTTCCACATGAACTTCTCATTCAAATGTACTGTTTCTGGTATCAAACTTTAGTATGCATCAGAATTACTTAGAACATTTGGGGAAAAAATTACCTTGGACCACATCCCTGGAGATTCTGATTAATGGGTCTGACCTACGGTCCTTAGCCTGCATTTCTATTTAACAGGCCCACAGGTGACACTGCTATTGCCATCTCATAGAACACACTTTGAGTAACAGCATGCTGTACGTGTTCACTGCCTAGGGACAACAGGCTATATGGCATAACTTAGGTTTAGGCTCTCCGATTGGGTTGTCAAAAAAGTTTGTTTTTTTCCATCATCACAGCCCTAGTAGTGATTAGTTGTCTTTAACTTCATTCAAAACAGTTATTTTTTGGGGTTGTATTGACAGCTGTCATATCTGCATGCATTTAAAATCCATATCAACATTGGTGAATTTTTGTGCAGCCATTTAAATACTGATGATGGAAGAACATAGGCAACATGGTTGGCATATTATGCTTTATAATTCAAAAAAGGTAAAAATGCAACTGAAATGCAACTAAAGATTGTGCAGTGTAAGGAGAAGGTGTGATGAATGATTGAACATGTCAAAATTGGTTTGTGAAGTTTCTTAGTACTATTGAGAGGTTGGCCAAATAACTCTTTGCTGCGGGGCTGTCTTAAGAATTGGAAGATGTTTAGCAGTGCCCCTGGCCTCTACCCAGAAGAAGCCAATAGTAGGAGATAGCCAACGTATTCATACTCTAAATCAATAAAGTTACTGGTAAAAATGAAAAATGTGTCTTTTGTTTTATAGAAAGAAAACTAAAAGGGCTTTTAGGCCACCTAATATTTAGGTTTATGTAGGTGCACCCTATGATGTTTGCACAATGAAGAAACTGCCGAAACATGCATTTCTCAGAATGCATCCCCATCATTAAGTGCCATTTGACTGTGCATTTATGGGGATTGTCAATAAACTGGGTACAAACTTAAATATACATCTCTAGAAACTTCCTAGATTTAAATAGACAAAAAATATTTATAAAAATAAATATTATCCAAGAACTGTGGAACAATTACACAAGATGTAACATATAATGTGAACAGCAGGAGAAAATATTTGAATTAATAATAGTTAGACATTTTTCAATATTAATGAGTGATTCCAAAATATGGATCCAGGAAGCATAGAAAACACCAAGGAGAATGTTTAGCCCCTAAGTATTATACTTAAGCATACCATCTTTAAACTACAGAAAATTAAAGATAAAATATTGAAGAAGCCAGCATGTGTGTGGGAAGAAGCTTAATTGTAGAGAAATAGATACATATTCCATTGCACTTCTCATCATATAACTCAGAAGGAAGAAAAGGGTGGAGTAAAACTTGGAAAGTGTAATAAAAACCCCCACCAATATAAAGTCCTATACCACTGAAACTATTCTTCAAAGGGTATACAGAAATAAATGAAAACAAAATATTTTTTTGCCATGCTATGTAAGAAATGTTAAAAAGCATTCTTCGTAGAGTAGGAAAATGAGTGTCAGAAACTAAGATCTGCATTGAAAAGAAGAGTCTTAGAGGAGAAATAAATGGAAGTAAAATAAAACTTTTTCTTTTCTTGACTTCATTTTTATTGTTGACACTATTACAAATGTCCTCATTCACAGCTCCTGTACTCTAACAAATGATTTGTTCAGAGCAATAGTAGCAACAATGCACTTGGAAATGTTGGCTCAAGGATAACTTGAGTGAATGACAGCTGTATCATATGAGATGAGAATAAGGACTTGAAAATCTGTTACAAGGTACTTACATTGCCATGAAGTAGTACAAAGTCACTTGAAAGTGGACATGGATTCATTATAAATGTATATGTATATGGCACCAAGAAATTTTTTTAAATTTGTAAATGATATGCAAAGAAAGGGTACCATTAGAATCACACAGCATGCTCAATTAAAACTAGAGTAAGCAGAGAAAAAGTGGTAGACATAAAATTAAAAAAATAGAACATAGGTAATGAATAGAAGATAGTCACAAATATAGTGGTTATTATTCCAAGTAAACTATATTGAGTCACTTTGAATGTATATGCTCTAAATACATAAAACTAAAGATAAAGACTGCCAGTGGATAAAAAGAAGACTGAAATATTAAGATACTTTAAATGTAAGGCCACAGATAGATTAAAAGTAAAGGAATGAAGGAAGATACATCATGCTAACACTAATCAAAAGAAAGCTGAAGTAGCTACATTAGTTTTAGACAAAGCTGACTCTAGAGCAAGGAAAATTATCAGTGATAAAGAGGGTCATTACATAATGATAAAGGGGTCAATCCTCCAAGAAGAAACTGCAATCCTTAATGTTCATGTGACTAACAACAGAGCATCAAAATACACAGAACAAAAATCTGATAGAATTTAAGGGGTAATAGAATAATTCATCATTATAGTTGGCGACTTCAACACACTGCTACTAGTAATTGACAGATTCAACAGGCAGAAAATCAGTAGTATATAGAACAGCACCATTCATCAGGTGAATCTAGTTGATATTCAGAGGCTACTTCATCCTAAAACAGCAGAATACACATTCTTCTCACATGGACTAATCACTGAGAGACCAACTTCGGGCCATAAAACACAAGTTACTGCATTCAAAGGAACAGATATCATACAAAGTATGCTTTCAGACTACAGTAGGGTTAAGCTGGAAATCAATAATAGGAAGATAGTTGAAATACCCAAAATATTTTAAGATTAACCCACATACTTCTAAATAACACGTAGGCCAAAAAACTAAGTCTTAATAAAAAAAAAAAAAAAAAAAAAAAAAAAAAAAAAAAAAAAAAAAAAAAAAAAAAAAAAAAAAAAAAAAAAAAAAAAAAAAAAACACTTTAAAATAAATAAAAATAAATGTCACAATTTGTGAGATATGGTAAAAGTAGTGCTAAGAGGGAAACTTATAGCATAGAATGCATATATTAGAAGATATTAAAAATCTAACTTTGATTATCTAAGCTCCCACCATAGGAAACTAGGAAGGAAGAGTAAGCAGAAAAAACAAATGAAATTAAAAACATTAATAAAATAGGAAACAAGAAATCAATAGAGAAAACCAACAAAACTAAATACTTAGTTTTTATAAAAACATTAATACAATTGATTAACCTCTGGTAGCCAGGATAACTAAGAAAAAAAGAAAGAAGACACAAATGCTATTATAAAAGGTTTTTTAAAGAAAGGTTATCACTACAGATTCCATGATGATATTCCATAGGAAGATAATGAACAGATCTATGCCCATAAATTTGATAACTTATATGAAATAGTTCAATTTATTTAAAGACACAAATGACCAAAGTTCTCACACACAAAAAAATGGATTAGCTAAACAAGCCTATATAGTGATAATTTTAAGAAATTGAATAAACAATTAATCTTTTAAAAAAGAAAGCATTATGCTCAGATGGGTTCACTGGTGAACTTTACCAAATATTTAAGGAAGAAATGGTACCAAAAAAAAAGGAAATGATATATTTCCTTTACTTCTTCTGGAAAATGAAAATAGGGAAAGTAGCCTTACTCATTCTATAAGATCACTATTACCCTAATACCAAAACCAGACAAAAACAGTGTAAGAATACTGTAGATCAATAGAGCGTATATAAACTTAAATGTGAAAACTGTCAAAAAATTAACAAATTGAATCCAAACAAGATTTATTTATTGCAGGCAGGGCAAGGCTGGTTTAATATTCAAAATCAGTGAACATAACTCATTGCAACAACAGCCTACAGAAGAAAAATTACATGATTATATCAATAGATTCAGAAAAAGGAATCAAAAAATGCTTTTTTGAAAAGCATTCATAAAACTAAGCAAATTAGAAAGAGGAACTTCCTCAACTTTATAAAAAGAAAAAAAAAATGTATAAAGGACTATAGATGTCTTGGCTGGTGTGGCTCAGTGAGTTTAGTGTCGGCCTGCAAACTGCAAGGTCACTGGTTTGATTCCCAGTCAGGGCACATGCCTGGGTTGCCAGCCAGGTCCCTGGTTGGGGAGCCTGGTAGAGACAACTGATTGATTTTCTCTCACACGTTGGTATTTCTGTCCCTCTCTAAAAATAAATAAAATGTTTTTAAAAACACTATATGCCCTGGATGATGGCACAGTGGATAAGGCGCTGGCCTGACAACTCAAAGGTTGCTGGTTTGATTCCCAGTCAGGGCACATGACCAGGTTGCAAGCCAGGTCTCCAGTCAGGTTTGTAGCTGGAGGCAGGTGACAGGCAACCATACATTGATGTCTCTCTCCCTCTCTGCCTCTCTCCCTTCTCCTTTCTCTAAAACTAATAAATTTAAAAATCTTAAAAAACAAACAAACAAACAAAATACTATAGACAGCATCAGATTTAAAGGTGAGAAAGGATGATGAGCTTAAAGGGTAGGTTTCTCACTAAGGTTAGGAACAAGGCAGGTATGTCCCTTTCAGCACTCCTATTTAAATACTGTGAGACCTAAAATACCTGCTAATGATCTTGATGAGAAAATAATTTAGATTATATACATATATGTTTATATATCATGAGTATATATACCATAAATACATATGTATATATACATACATATTTTTATATGGTGCACCATTTCCCCCTCCCATGAGCTGGATGTTAACATTTGTCCTGTGTCTACTCTTTCATTTTCATCCTTGAGGGTAATAACGTTGTTTGTTGTATTCATTGCCCTGTTCTCATAGCTTTAAAGAGTGCTTGTCATGATGTAGGTACTCAATGAATACTTGTTGAAGAAATGAACATGTGATGACATGCATGAAGGTTATAACTAGCAATCTAGTAAATGGTTACATCTATTATATCTGTATCTTTGTGAGAAATTTGATTGGAACAGCAATTACCACCACATATGTTTTATTGTTTATTTTATTCCAGTAGTCCCAATTTTATTCCCTTTGCCCTCTCCACCCAGGTTACCCCTCTCACCCACAGTCAATACCTTTTCCATTGTCCATGTCCATGCACAATTCATACATGTTCTTTGACTAGCCCCATCCTTCCACCATTTCCCACTTCTCTCCTTGCCTCTTAGAGCTGTCATTCTGTTCCATGTTTTCATGTCTCTGGTTCTGTTTTTCTCATGAGTTTATTTTGTTCATTAGACTCCAATGATAAATGAGGTCATTTGGTATTTGTCTGTTACTGACTGGTTTATTTCACTTACTAGTCAAGCAGTTTTTTTGTGTAACCTATAGGACTTTCTAGGTACACTATCATGTCATCTGCAAATGATGACAATTTTACTTCCTCTTTCCTATTTGGGTGCCATTTATTTTTCTTGACTGATCACTGTGGTTAGAATTTCCAGTACTATGTAGAATAAATAAGAGGGGAGAAACCTGGCTCCCTTGTCTTGTTCCTGATCTTAAGGGAAATGCTTTTAGGCTTTGCACATTAAGTATGACATTGGAAGTAAATTTCTTGTATATGGTCTTTATTATGTTGAGGTGTACTCCCACTATTCCCAGTTTGCTGAATGTTATTATCATAAATGAGTGTTGGTATTTGTCAAGTGCTTTTTCAGCATCTATTGATATGATCATGTGATTTTTGCCTTTCATTTGGTCTAAACAATGTATTATGTTTATTGATTTGCAAATGTTATACTATCCTTGCATCCCTAAAATAAATCCCATTTAATCATGGTGTATGATTTTTTTAATGTATTGCTGGATCTGGGTTACAAATACTTTGCTGAGGATTTTAACATCTACTGTTTATGAGAGATATTGGCTTATAATTTTCTTTGTTATATCTTTACCTGATTTTGGAATTAAGAAAATACTAGCCTCATACAAAACGAGTTTGGGAGGCTTCTCTCTTCTTGAATTTTTTGGAATAGTTTGAGAAGGGTAGGTATTAGTTCTTCTATGAATGTTCCATAGAATTCCCCTGTGTGGCCATTTGGTCCAGGGCTTTTGTGTGCTGAGAGTTTTCTGATTACTGCTCCAACTCACTAGTTGTTATTGGACTGTTCAGGCTTTCTGCTTCTTCTTGATTCAGTTTTGGGATTCATGTATGTTTCCAGAAATGTGTCCATTTTGCCTAGGTTGCCAGTTCTTGGCATATATTTCTGTGGTATCAGTAGTTACTTCTCTTTCACTTCTGATTTTATTTATTTGGGTCCTTTCTCTTTTTTCTTGATGAGTCTGGTTAAAGATTCATCAGTTTTCTTTATTCAAAGAACTAATTCCTGAATACATTGATTCATTGGATTATTATTTAAATCTCTACACCATTTAATTCTGCTATGATCTTAATTATTTCCTTCCTTCTACTTGCTCTGAGTTTTGTTTTGTTTTTGGTCATCTAGTTCTTTAAGATGTAAGGGTGGGTTGTTTATTTGAGATTTTTCTGTATTCTTTAGGTAGATCTGTATTGTTATGAACTTCCCTCTCGGGACTGTCTTAACTTTGTCCCACATGTTTTGGATTGTGTGTTCATTTGTTTCCAGATACATTTTTATTTCTTTCTTTATCTCATTGTTAACCCATTCATTATGTAATAACATGTTATTCAGTCTTCATGTATGTGAATGTTTTTGAGTTTTTTCTTTGAGGTTGGTTTCAAGTTTCAAGCCATTGTAATCTGAGAAGATGCTTGATATTATTTCAATTTTCTTGATTTTTTTAAAGGCTTGTTTTGTGTCCTACGTTGTGATATGTCTTTGAAAACAATGCAAGTGCATTTGAAGATAATGTATATTTTGTTTTTGTGGGGTGAAATGTTCTATAAATATCAATTAAGCCCATCTGATTGAATGTTGTTCAATGACACAATATACTTATTGATTCTTTGTTCAAAAGATCTATCCACTGATGGCAGTGGGATGACAGCAAGTAACTTTTAAAAACTGAACTTAGAAATTTTGAAATTACTCTGTCATTTTGACTAGTGGTAATTTTTAATAAAATATTTTCTTGTGAAGCATATAGACCACACATATATTAAATTTTTATATGACCTTATTTAATGTCTAGACTTGAAGATGTTTCTGTACATTTCTATTGTACCTTTGTAAGTTATAAGTATTTAAATATATACATAATTAATATAGAAATGTACTATTATTGATGCATGATTAAATACATTTGAAGGTAACTCCCTTTCTTAACACAGCTTTTGAAGGTTTATGTGTTTCAAGTTTCATTTTCCAATAGTGTATGATATACTAGGCTGTAGACTCTTGAGGGCAATAATCTTTTTTTATTACATGTATGTTCCTAACACTGTGTGTAAATGGAACTCAATAATGTATGTTTTTGAAAGAATGAAAATCAGTTGAGTTGAAAATATGGAAGACATTCCAGATAATCAAATATATTGGTCTTATGCAATAATAACACATCCTAAGAAGAATTTTTAAAATCACAACACTTAATGCATTAGAAGTCTTCTAATTACATGGTATTATCTATAACTCTTGTACACATAATATAGTTTCCATGCCTTAGCAAAGCCTTACTATTTAGACTTTGAGATCTTGATGAAGTGGTTGTTATTTACTGCTGGTGAAATGGCTTGAGTGAGTGGACAGAGCTTGCAAATCTAAAGTTATAAAGGGATGGCAGCATCAAAAAACACAACTGTCTATCTTCAGCAAATTTTGCAGCCAGTACAGTATTGTCTTGATAATGCATTCTCACTGGAACCATATAATTTGGAGTGTGGAGGGTATAAAGCAGATAATGCCAGTATTAATAACAGAAGATGCCCATGAAACAGCTTTAACTTCTATTTACAGGTGAATGACTGTAGTGTGCAGCCAAGACAGGATAACACAATACTACCACTGTTTTCTGTAAAGGATACCATACACCCAGGACAAGATCACTGCATTACACACGTTAGTCTAATTCCCTCCTTTAAAGTTTATCTGTATTTGTATCAAATGAATAGGAAAACTTTTAACATGATCTGAAATGAAAAAGTCATATGTTATAGACAGATGACAGAAAGATAAAGGTAGGGTTTAGAAACATGGACATACACACACACATATACTGTATATGTGTGTTCATGTAACAGGCATATGTGCTAGGGAACACTTTACAGATGTTATGCATATTACTTATGTGCTTAACATTGCAGTGAGTGCATCAATATACATTTTTAAAGTTAGTTTATAAAATAATCTCCTAAAGTAATATTATCAGTTAAACACACAGCTAGCAAGTAGCAGAGAAATGATATCACTCAACTCTGCCTGGTCTCAGAAGTATCACACTGCTCCCTACATTTCTACCTATAAGTATATTTTCATGACTGCATAATCTTTGACTCTTCTCTCTTGCCTTCAACAGATTACAATCTTCATCTTTGCTTCCCTTATTTCAGTTCTCATGTCCATTCCTTTTGGATCCCATTTTAGTCACTCTTAGTTAGGGCGTTTGTTTTTTGAATTATTGTTATTTTTTAATTCATTATTTTCAGAGAGAAGGGCAGGGAGGGAGGAAGAAATGGAGATAAGCATCAATATATGGTTGCCTTTCACCTGCCTCCAGCTACAGACCTGGCTGGAAACCTGGCTTGCAACCTGGTTATATGCCCTGACTGGGAATCAAATCAGCGACCTTTGGGTTCTCAGTCTGGTGCCAATCCACTGAACCACCAGCCAGGGCTTAGTTAAGGCTCTTTTAAACTCATATCTTGAATAGTAAGCTATTTCTGCTTCAGCATATCCCTCCTAATGTTGTCAATGTAAGTATCACTTTAAGCCTGTGACTCACTTGCTAAAATTCCCGTGTCCTTCAAGATATCACACTTCAGTCTTATTTTTTGAAGATATGTGATTTGTTTCCAAGTGAAATGATCCCAATGATGCCCTATGATTCTCATCTCATCTTCGCGGAGGCTTTCTTATTAATGCAATTTACTATTCTTGCTTCCCCCTCAAACAGTTCAAATTCAGTCCAGCCTTAGATGTCCAACTCTAGCCCCATTCAGTAGCAGCAACAGTGTCATTGTCATCATGGTGTTGCCATCATCATCATCATCATCACCATCATTACTCTGTCAGACACTGAAAGCATCTTGATTCAAAGAGTAGACCCTGGGAGACCCTGGCCAGTTAGCAAACCATTTTCTGCTGCTCTATAAGAAGGTAAGGACAGAAAAAATGGGAGAAAGCATTTAGACATCTTGACTTAAATTTAATATTGTTGTGACATTGACAAAGGCTGAATCATGCATATTTTAATGGATTAGAAATTAAACCCCAAGAAGTAATAGCTGGTCCCTCATCAAAGACATTCTGAGAAGTGTTAGTGCTTAGTCTTCCAAAACATTTTCACAACTAAACTAAGCTATTCCATTTATGCTGAAATGTCAAGAATAGCTATTGTTTTCATCTTACAAAAGGAAAACATAAAACCGAGGGACAGAAAATGTGATTTTCCAAAACACATTATCTTGTAAGTAGAACTTTATAATCCAAATTGAGTAATCTTTCCTCTCTGTCCTGTTACTTATCTACTAGGGGAACTGCACAATGAGCACAGTGAGTGTCCCCCATCAGCCTAATCAAAGTGGGATAGACAACGTCATATACCTCAAATCACGGAAGAGCCACTAGATACCTCAATAAGTGCCATCTGTTGAGACAAATTAATCAAATATTTGTATTCAAAAATAAAAGTAAATACATATATATATTAATTCTACTAAAAATTACTCTAAAGAATTACTTTCTCATTCATTCATTCATCTTTTCAATCAACTAACACTTATTTACTGAGCATTCATTATATTCTAAGTACTGGGCTCAGTGTCAGGTGTGTATGAAGAACAAAACAGCTTTTCTGCAATGAGTTCATTAAAAATTAATAGGGATTTGGATAAATTTTCTCATATCTTATGTAATTTTGTGTATCACTTGGAGTCATTGGAAACTCAATTTTTCTGTTTGGTAGTACAAAAGGTTTGAAAGGATTTTATCTAATGTGGACATAAAATTTTGCACCACCTCACCCTGCTGCAAGCTACTCAGTATTAGCTTCTGTCTAAACGTTCTTTCTTTCTGTAATTGCTTTCTTTAGGATTGCTAATCTTCCAGAGAATCATTGTTTACATTGTGCCTTTGCCCATTAACCGATGACTCATTTCTTTTTACCCTTTACCCACTCCCAGGAAGAATTAAGAGCAACTGCTAACACAATTAAAGCTCAGTTTAATTTCTATGATCCATTTGCAGTAAAGCACCATGACTTCGGACTCCTGCAGGGGTTTAAGTACCATTAAGATCAGGTTTGTTCTGCTACCCTAAGTGACCTAGATAGCAATAAGACAAGGCTTTCTATGTGGATCACCAAAACACTCAGACCCCCTTAAGCAAGGTCATTTGGACGATCTGTTTTCATAGGAATAAGGTTTATAATAACTACCATGCTTCAACTCTCAGTGAAGCTGCAAATCAACCCAGCCCTGTATCCAAATAATTACTGCAGCCTGAAATGGAGTCTCAAAAGTGGCCTGGAATTTTGATCCACTAGGAAAATCAATTCCAGTGCAAATGCCCTCAATATATGACCCATTCTCAGAGCCTGCGATTCCAGGTATCACACACATTCCCAGAAACATGTCAAATTAGAAAGAAGACAGTGGTGTCACACAGACTTTGGTAGTTACTTCAAGTTAATTAATTTAACCTGACCCTTCCCTATTACCGTAAGGCACAACTGACTACAAGTGATAATTGATTCTATACAGCCTCCAAAATGGTTCAAGAAAAACACAGCTGTGCTGTGAGACATTTCTGGTTTGCTCTGGATTATAAACTATTTTTAGTGCTTCATTAATAAAGGTGATTTTCTTAACGGGCCTGTAGTGGAATGCATGACATGCCATGCCATGCTGTTAGAATTGGGATTTGCAATGGATGAACATATGAAAATTAATTCTGCCCATGCTACCTGGCGATTAGAGCTGATCCCGGAATGTTGGCTTATGGAGATACTAATGGAGGTAGTTAGAACCTATTTCATGGTTTCCCAAAATAAATCTACAATTAAAGTCACAGATAGACTCAATAGAGTATATCTCCCTTTTGTTATTTTATTAATTTTAATTACAACAGTAATAAATTAATATTTCAGAATATAAGGATAAGCAACATATATCTATTTTCATGTCAATATAATTTAAACAGTTTGTGGGGCTAATACTTTTTGGAATAGACCTCGTATGTCCCATGAGTACAAGTAATACGTATAAAATAAAAAATACATAGCATTCTGTGTGTTTACTAAGTACATCATACTGTGAAGCTCTATTTTGTTTCATTACTCAATAATAATTTTTGCATGAAGCCCTTTTCATATTTTAACGTCCTTCTTAACTGCTACTTAGTATTTCATTACAGGAAGAGGCATGTAAAAG
The DNA here is from genome assembly GCA_004026585.1 of Noctilio leporinus. NCBI lineage: Eukaryota > Metazoa > Chordata > Mammalia > Chiroptera > Noctilionidae > Noctilio > Noctilio leporinus. The sequence continues at coordinate 842,666 of PVIW01000011.1, forward strand.
ATTTTTATCTTTGCATGAAATGGTCCTACAGTAAAGCATGTTTAAATATTCTCATTTAAACAAATTATTCTGTAGGTAGAGATAAAGAATTAGAATATCTGGGTCATGGATGCATTTCTGTTTGCATTTAGAAGATTTAACGATTTTAACTATAATGCATCAAGCCTATTACATTGTATTTTGCTCCTAAAATCACCAAGTTATTTTATGCTATATATTACAGCAGTGAAGACAACTCATGAGACTTCCAGTCAAGTCTCTAGTCAATGGTGGCAGAGGTAAACACTGCTTGCTCCATTGCACAGCCACATCAAAATTACAACTAAAATAGAGAATGACCATCACTCAGAACCATCAGAAATCAAGTTGAACGACAGTCTGACAACTATGGATTTAAAGAAACCACATCCATCCAGACTGGTAAGAGGGGTGGAGATGCAGACCAGGTTAGTCCCACATCTACACATGGTGGATACAAATTTAGGAGAGATGTCTTGCGAGTGAGGAGTCCCAGCTAGATACCAGGACCCCCAGCCCAGGATTCTAGTGCCAGGAAGATAAGTCCCCATGACTTTGACTTCTGACTATAAAACCCAGTGGGAATTAAGTCAGTGGAAGAAACTCCTGGAGTCCCAAATAGTTCCTCTTAAAGAGCCTATACATGGGCTTATTCAGACTTATACCCTTTGAGCTCCAGCATTGGGGTAGCATCTTGAAAGGTACAAGTGGGATGCAGGGAGGAACTGAAGTGTCTGGCATCAAGGCAAGAGCTGGGAACAGCTTTCTCCCACCCAGAAAGTTAGAAGAGGATATTGACCCTTTTCTGAACCTTCCCCACTGAGAGCCACAGAGCCAGCAGGCAGGTGCCAATATCTGAGACTCCATCAATCTGGCTAACACTGTTTGCCCAGCCCTGGGGATCCCCTGAGAGTCCTTCCCACCCAACTTATTGTCTAACCCATGTAGCTTTTCCATATGAATGGATGGTCTTGGCTGATGCTTCATAACTTACTAAACATAACAAGAAACAGTTGGCTTCAGTGAGTCTCCAACACTATACATCTTGCCAAGTGGCACCAGAACTGGCGCAAATAGCAATCAGCCTAGATTCTTAGCTTGGCTTCACCTGGGAATCTCCAAACCCAGCACAAGTAGCTGCCATCTCGGATACTTTATAGCTTAAGCATGGTGGACTTGGAAACAGCACAACTAGGGGCTGACCTTGGCCTACACAAACCAGAAAACCTCAGAGCCTGTGCATCCAGTGGGCAGCTACATACCATGTCAAAGCACCACCACCCTGTCCAACATAGTTGATCTGCCACAAAGAGTGGAGATGGTGGTCAGTAATCAGGCATAGCTAGTCCTTGTAACTGACTGGCCTCAGTAAATTCCTTCCATTGACCTGCCAATAGCAATCAAGGCTCAACTACAAGAGGAGGGTGTACTCAGCACACATGAAGGGCTCACCTTACCCAGCTTGAGTGATAGGGGAGGCAGTGTCACTGAATTCTATAGGACACCTACTACATTAGGCCATACTACTAAGACAGGAAGTCAGGGCAGCTCTACCTAATATATAGAAACAAACACAGGGAGGCTGCCAAAACAAGGAGACAGAAAAACATGGCCCAAATGAAAGAATAGATAAAAACTCCAGGAAAAGACCTAAATGAAATAGAGATAAACAATCTATCAAATGCAGAGTTCAAAACACTGGTCATAAGGGTGTTCAAGGAACTTAGTGAGGACCTCAACAGCATAAAAGAGATCCAGTCAGGAATGAAGGAAACACTAATCAAAATAAAAAAAAAAAACTTATAGGGAAGCAAAAGCAGAGTGGATGAAGCTGAGAATCAATTCAATGATTTGGAACATAAAGAAGCAAAAAGCAACCAATCAGAACAACAACAACAAAAGAGCATTCCAAAAAATTGGAGGACAGTGTAAGCAGTCTCTGGGACAACTTCAAAGCATTCCAACATTTGTACGATAGGGGTGCCAGAAGAAGAAGAGAAAGAACAAGAACTTTTAAATATCTTTGAAAAACTTAAAATAAAACTTCCCTAATTTAGTGAAGGAAATAGACATGCAAGTCCAGGAAACACAGAGAGTCCCAAACAAGATGGGTGCAAAGAGGCCCATTCCAAGACACATCATCATTAAAATGCTAATGTTTAAAGGTAAAGAAAGAATTTTTAAAGCAGCAAGAGAAAAGCAGTTTGTCACCTACAGGGTAATACTCATAAAACTCTCAATTAATTTATCAAAAAAATAAAATAAAAATCATCGCAGACTAGAAGGGATAGGCAAGAAATATTCAAAGGCATGAAAAGCAGGGACCTATAGCCAAGATTGCTCTACCCAGTAGAGACATTATTCAGAATCAAAGGGCAGATAAAAAGCTTCCCAGACAAGAAAAAGTAAAGGAGTTCATCACCACTAAACCATTATTATAGGAAATGTTAAAGGTTTCATTTTAAGAAAAAGATCAAAATTATGAACAATAAGATGGTAATAAATAAATATCTATGATCAATTAAAATTTAAAAACAAATGAAAGAAACTAGAAGAACACAGGTAGAATCATGGATATGGAGAACATTTTGATGATGACCAGATGAGAGGGGTGGGTAGGTAAATGGGTAAAGAGGTCAGGGGATTAAGAAGTACAAATAGGGCTCTGGTGTGGCCTGGGAATCAAAGGGTCGCTAGTTTGATTTCCAGGTAGGGCACATGCCTGGGTTTCAGGCCAGGTCCCCAGTAGGGGAGTGTGAGAGGCAACCACACATTGATATTTCTCTCCTCTTTCTTCCTCCCTTCCTCTCTCTCTAAATCTAAATAAATAAAATATTAAAAAATAAGTACAAATAGGTAGTTACAGAATAGTTGTGGGGATGTAACATACAGTGCAGGAAATGGAGTAGCCAAAGAACCCATACATAATCCATGGAGAATGGTGTAGGGATTGCTTGAGGGAGTGGGGGGTGCTGGGTGGAGGGGACAAAGGAGGAAAAATTAGGACAACTGGAATAACATAATCAATAAAATATAATTTAAAAAGTTATTTCTCAAACTCATTTGAATTGCTTTTATGTGTTAGCAGAGAATCCTTTATCACACATTTTTTACTGATGTCCATACACACCCTAAAGACATTTTGTTTAAATAACACTGTACATGTGAAGGGCAAAGGGCTACAGCAAGATTTTGCCAATAGTAGTTCTGCTATGATACTTTACCAGAAATAAAAAGAGGTGCCCTTGTTATTTTTTCATTGTTCAAATGCCTCTCAAATTTGTAAAACATGTCAAGATGTTGACATTTTGCTTGTCACAAATGGCACTAACAAGAAATCAAATATGATAATTTCTCTGTTATTGGATAAAAAATTTTGAATGAGAAAGAAAAATCCTGCATGTATCATATTCTTTCAGCACAGTGACTTTAGTTCTCTGAACTCCAAAATGTTTGTTTTCAGGAATTACTTCTGACAAACTTACACTAATTGTGGAGCCTTGTCTAAATGATGGAATGTCTGCTCAGGATTCTATTCTGTTGATTATCATCTCTGGGATTAAAATGGGGGCTCTCAGCTACCTTTACAGATGCTTCTTGTCTGTGTTCTTAATTTAGTTGTTCAGCATTAAAATAGTTATGTCATCAAAACAACAAATATGAATAGCAGGGCTGCAATCTTAAAATGGTGGTAGGTTTTTTGCATGTTATCTCATCTGCTATAAACCAACCTTTTTTCAAAGGCAGGAATGTATTGAGATAAATTTATTAACTTAAGCATCAAGTCCTTCACACACTCTCTAAATACAACCCTTTTCTCACAGCTGCTATAACACATAACAACACAGCAATTTTAAAATATGGTTTAGGAATAATAAACATAATAAAAAGAGCTGTCTCTGGGTTACTGAATGCTACACTTAAAGGGTACAAGGTTCCTCATTTGGAAAGTTGCTTACAAACTTCCGCATCAAGGGACACATAAACCTGTAAGACTTTAGTTGGTTTCCTCACGCTATTTCCTTAGTGTTACATGGAGAGAGAGAACTAGTTAACATTCTTTCTTCTTTCTTGATGTGCAAGAAGGAGCACATATGCTCCTCCCCCTATACACTTAATTGGTTAAGTCAGTCCACCAATGAGTTCTTGACCATGATTTGGCTCTGCAACTAGAGCTAATAGATTAAATACATTTTTGAAATGTAATAATAATGTGGGTATGCAAATAGTGTTAAAGTTTGAGAAAAGTGTTCTGTATTTAGTGCCCGTAATAATTTTGATTTTAATTTTCATGAGACTGCACATTAATAGTTGAAACACTGTATTTTGATTAGCTAATTAGGTAGACTTTGTTTTGAACAGCACAGATACCTGGAAAGTTTCTCCAGTTTCTCCATTTTGTCCTCAACAAGTGTGTAAGAACTTTAAATGAAGATAAAAGATGAATAAGGAATTCATACTAATAGCATTTACATTTAGATGATTTACTCTGGAGAATGGAGTAAAATTCAACAGTTCTCACTGTTTAACAAAACTGTCATGTGTAGATTATTCTGAAAAAAGGTATTTATGATTATTTGGAGGTGACATTTTTATGTAAGAAAATACCATATAAGCCCTGGCTGGTAGCACAATGGATAAGGTGCCGGCCTGCAAACCCAAGGATTGCTGGTTCGATTCCCCAGCCAGGGCACATAACCAGGTTGCAAGCCAAGTCTCCAGCCAGTTCCTTGGCTGGAGGCAGGTGAAAGGCAACACACATTGATGTTTCTCTCCCTCTCTGCCTCTCTCCCTTCCTCTCTCTCTGGAAATAATAAATAAAACATTAAAAAAATATACCATATGTCATCTATGAGTTAGTTTGTATGTAAATAAGATCATTATCTCATCATTTTGTTCAGATTCATGACTGTGACTTGGTAGTTTGTCTTCTCATCAAGAACTCTTATTTTATTTTATAATCATTTATTCTATAAGAATTAGTCCATTGGGGGATCTAATCAATTTCAAAGTTAGAAACATGCATTAGTACCACTTAAAATAATTTCCTTATTAAAAAAAATAAGGCCAAAGCTCCTTTTTCCTCTCATAAAAAAGAATCAGGAATAAAAAATGTTTTATCTAACCAGATAAGTGTCCAGACAAAATCACCATGTCAGTCACATATTCTGGGCCTTTGTTTTCCATGTTGTAAAATAAAGTTCTACCTGACCATAAGGTTCTATAATATGCACTCATATATAAAAATTTATGATTCTAAAAATCTACCATTTATTTTTGGTCATGCTATTTTACAATATGAATTATACATACAGATTGGTAGATTTTTCCAAAGATTCCAAAAGCTTGAAATGGCACACATTTAAAAAAACTTACTAGAAATAATAATTGGATTTTGATGATCCACAAAACTTTCTGCAATGCAAAATAAAGCATATTAATTATAAAACAAAGATCATGTACCTTTATTATATTTCATCAAATTGTTGAACATATAAGGGTAGAATTCATATTTACAGAAAAAAAATTGTTTATGAAAGTGCTGCATTTTTGTCACCGGCTTTGAGGTTCTATCAGCAGGTAATGTAGGTTAAACCATATGTGAGAACAATTGGTCTCAGATGGTGACATGCTGCACCATTATAATTCATTTCATCATAGCTACAAAGTCAAATTTCTTGTCTTTCACAGTGGATTCATTTATGCAACAGTTTATGGTGTTTTTAATGCATGTTAACAGAGGTGTGTTTATACTTTTAGAATTGATGTTTAAGACAAGACACACAGTCATGATGCAGGTGATTTGGTGCAGGGTAAGGGAGACTGCAGTCTTGTCATCTGATTGCTTGTTACCACTTTGCAAGAAAACATCAAACAGTAAGACTATTACCATGAAATCTCTCTAGCACTATTTTGGCAAAATATAATTTACCTGTGCAAAAATGACCCTGTCATTTGTATACCATGTAGGCAGTCTACAAGTTATGAACACAGTGTTCTCAAAAGTTCCTTTTTAAATTGGTTGGGAATCTGAGACTTGTTTTCCACTGAGATACAGTGTGTTAAATAATAATTGTATTCTCTGGTCAGTTCAAGAAAACCCTTTCCACCCAGAATGTTGCTAAATTAATAATATGAAGACATACGTTACAGAGTGTGCCTTGAAAATCGGCCAGTGGCTTCGCCATCAGTTATTGCTGAGTGTCCCTCCTCATGTTTTTGCCTTGTATCTAAGTTTCTCCCCTGTAGTTATTTCCTGAGACAGTTTTATGAACTTGACCCAGATAATGAGTTGGTTCTTGACCCTGGCTAGTGATGTGTTGGAGCCAGCTCTCACTGGCTCACTAGAGATAATTATTCACTTCTGAGAAATTTTGCCAGCCATCTGTTCAGTACAGAAAATAGTTAAAATTAGATTATATATGCTTACAATGAAATTATATTGTAAACAAAGGTAATCAATGGTCAAAACTCAGCAGTTCTTAATTATTTTACTACATGTTACTATTACCTATTCTCTTGAGGTAATTTATGTATATTGCATATTAAACATACTATACAATGGTGTCTACTGCTCATCTCTGTCCAGCTCCATATTCAGCAATATTATGTTGGTAGCTTGAACCAAAACTGACCTCCCACTCAATTTTGTTAATATAGTTTAATGAAATACAGCCCAGCCATGCTCATTCATTTACATACTGTTGTGGTTATTTTCCTACTGCAATGACAGAATTGAGTAGTTGAGATTCAGAGACCTGTACAGGACCCACTAAAGCCTCAAACAGTTACTATCTGACCATTTAAATTAAAGGTTTTCCAACTCTTACTCTAGATTTCAGAAAGTGATACAAAAACAAAGTGATAATTAAAACTAAACTCACAAGTGTGTCATGTCTATACCTGTTACAGTGAGAATAGCACAGAAATTTTATCCATTATTCCAAAACTATTACCTAATTCAGTAAAAATGTCCAATGAACTTTCAAGTCACATCTTTGTTCTTCCTCTTTGCCTAATTTATTTACATAAATTAAAATACCAACTATAATACTCAGGTCAAACTATATATGTTAATGATGATGTAACTTCTTCGCTAAATCAAATCATTACAACTTTTAGTCAATTTCATGAACCAATAGTTAGTAATAGAATTTTATTAAAAGGGTAGTATATTTCACAACTTTATATACCAGATTTTATAATGATATGTTTACTGGGAAAAAGAGTGAGCAGATTGGGATACAGTTTTATTTGTTAAATCATGGTTAAACTGCAATCGTAAGTTAGCTATGAATTCAATAGTTTGTCAGAAACCAAGAAAGTAATTGAAACTCAGTTTTCTCTAAGGAAATTACAGTGAAGAGTTTTTAAAATATATTATTATTATTTTTATAGTGGGTGCTAACAATATAAAATATCAGTAACATTTTATATTAGTAAAATTTATAATAAATGTATGTATATTGTATTAATTATGGTTCTTCAGGGAAAAAAGAATGAACAGGAGACATATATATATATATATATATATATATATATATATATGAGATATACATATATGTGTGTGTGTGTGTGTAACACTGAAGTAGGCATAACACTGAAGTAGGGAGCCAAACAGCATATGTGAAATAGGCAGACCCCTAGAAGATATGCAGAGTTGGGGGGTCAGTGCGTGCTTATCAATGCTTAAACAACACATCTAGGAAAAAAGTACGTGTGGAGCTAGCCACTGGGACATCAGTGAGGAGGGTGAAAGAGCTCACTTCAAAAGATTGACAGTTCTAAACCCTCATTAACCTTTCTAAAGAAAGAGGTCCTGGGTGGATGCAGGATAGATGACTCAAAAAAAGAGGAAAAAAGGTAGCAAACTTCATAATTATGAGTCTTGTAAAATCTCAGAGTGCTTTCTTATCCATGTAGAATTGGCGAGTATCTACACAAAGAAACATAGGCAACTAATATATATATATCTATGGAATTTTCTCTGGTTTACATTTGGCAAGGTTCATAATAAGTTGATGAGCTCTGAATTCAAACACACAATTAGCGTTGGGCCCATATACGCAAATCTAAAATGAGTTGTGTGTCTTTGAACTAGTTTTTCCTACCTAATGGTATTAACTTAATCTTTATCTGTGACTATGATTGGATCTATAGTGTCCCTGTGGGTCCCTTCCAGCATATCTTTTCATTCATATGTGTGGGCCACCTGGCTAGAACGTCTGTCACCCCATTCAATGCCAGAATTTCAAGAGATTTGGCAGCTGTTTTTTTCCTTTCTCACCTCCCCATGGATGTCCCTCTGGAAGGAGCATTTATTAATTCTCCTTATGGATATTTCCAGTTGTTACATTGTACACCTTACTGAAAAAAAAAAAAAAAAAAAAAAAAGAAATGACCCCTGCCCTCTGGGAGAGGGGAGTACATAAAAATTTACCTTTGGGAAACATTTATGAGTAGATTTTAATTTGGGTTTGTGTCATTTGTAGATTCTCAATTTGGGGAGACAGTTTCTTTCATGTATTGAAATGTCACAAAAGATGTTTGCTTTTTTTGTATTTTGTCTTAAATTCCAGACTTTTGTTCCTGAGTGTGCTCTTTTAATTATCTTCTACCAATCATTGATTCTAATATTTTGGAAGTCAGTTAAAGGAATGTAACTGTACTACTTAATGACATAGCTTATAAAAGTGAATTTATGGAATGAAGAGAGAATGTGTATGTATGAAGAATTCAGAAGAGCAAAAAACATCAACAACTAAAACTTGAAAGTTTCTTAAGTCTAGCAGATTAATAGATGATGTAGTAATAAACAAAAATAGAGATTTATTTTACTTTTTTAATGAGCATTTGTATAGCAATTGTGTATTAATTGCTCCATGTTGGAAAGGCAAAAATGAATAACACAGGGGGTATTTCCTCTTCTATAAATTGTTTAGGAGCAAAACAGCATGATAAATACAAAAATAAGATAAGTAACATGAATAACAATCATTTGATCAAGATAACAGGGAAATATTAAGTTTTAAAATCATTCAATAATCAAGGAGCTAGCATGGATGACCCATGGACATGGACAACATGTGGGATTGACTGGAGGGGGGGATGGTAAGTGAAAAATAATATCCAACAAAATATTAAGACTTGGCCTAGTCTCTGATGATTCTTAAATAAAGAATACATAGAAAAGATACTTCTAAGATGCCAACTCTTTTTTATGGCACTAGAAACAATATAAGGAATTGAAGAGAGAAAAAATAGTATGGTTAATAAATCAGTAAAATAATTTAAAATATTGCTTTAAAATTATAACAGTTTTCAAATGGGTGACATTACAACTTAAAGTATATTAATGTATTATAAAATAATGAGCATTTATGGAAGAAAATTACATCATAATGAATAAAATTTCTTTGAAAATAAAATGATGAAATGATTAAGACTTCATTTCCTTTTCATTGTTCCCTTTTATTCAAACTCAATAATTGCTCACTCTCTTTTCTGTGAGACAATTGCCTCAATGTTTTCAATTCTAGGTAATTCTTTCTCAATTGTCTAAATTGCAAAATTTTTTTGTATCAAGAATAATAGTTCAAAATTATATAGCTTCAAAGTATTCATTGGTTGGTTAAATAGATGGTTGAGTAATCATCTGGAGTTTAGGGAAATGAGCTGGTATGGGCCTTCAGATTTTGACATGATTAGAGAGAAAACTTACTTTGTGTTAAATAGCATAGTTTCCAAGGATAAGCTTAATACCACTTGCATTTAATGAAGGTTGGAGGAACAGGGACTTCTGGAATGAGATGGAGAAGGGAGAGGACTGTCACTGAACACAGTGGGTATGGTTTTAAGAAGAAAGGAGAAGTTCAAGGTGATTCAGAGAGGTGCAAGAATGCCAGAGAATGGTCAGAACTGAGAATCTAACGCAGGGTAGAGCAATCAAGAGTTTATGAGTAATGTCTTTCTGGTGAGTTTTCAGTGTTGCTGTGGATTGAGGAGTAAAAAAAGGGAAACAAGAAATCTAGCTAGTTTTCAGGAAAGCTGGCTGAAAAGAAAAAGAAATAAGGTGTAGGGGCAGGGAGACAGGTGGAAGATGGATATAGATAATAACAGAATGTTAAATGTGAACCTCTTTTGCATTTCATATAAGATCTCAAATTGATGGCAAAATAATAGGTGGTAAGTTTTCCCAAAATGAGATGCCAGTTCATCTAAGTTCAGGGAACCAAGGAGGTGTCACAGGACTACATCCGTGGCTCTTCTCTGACTACATACCTCCAGCCAATTACCCATTTAGGAAGCAGGATTTGCAGGATGAAATTAGAGAAATCCCTTTACTCTCCCCACGACTCCCAGGCCAATTAAGGAGACCGGAGGCCTAGAGTGGCTTAGAAAATTACAAATGGTGTTTTTGAAGAGAGTAGACAGTGTGAGTCCTCTTGACATCTGGTGAAAAGCACAAGGAGCAAACTTCTCAGAGACCTAAATAAGAGCTATTTAGGGGACCTAGCAGGCAAGCGTTTGACCTTAAAATCAGCCCATAGAGAAGCAATTAGCTGAGCGTGCTTGTGGTATCAGCATAGAATATCTAAAATACCAACAACCTCTCTGATATCAGGTAAAATGTATGCATTTTCCATAGGTCAAGTATGACATATGTGAGGTACAGAGCAAGCCTGCATGACCTTAGACCACCAGGAAGGGGGAGGAGACCATGGAGGTGAGGTGCCAGGTAACCTGGCCTGAATAAGAATCCTTTCCAATCAGATGGGAACAGATCCTTTCCTAATGTCCTCTCAAAAGCAAGAAATGGCTTTAATGTCTATCTGCTAGGCCATCAGAAACTGGCATATACCTGTGTGTGAGCCAGTCTTCGTGCCCAAATTCTCCCTTTTTTAATAAAGGCATGAGCCATATTGATTCAGAGTCTACCTAATAACCTCTTTTTAAACTAATTGACTCTTTCAAGACCCTATCTTCAAATAAGATTACATTCTGACATTACATTCTAACTAGGGGTTAGAATTCCAACATATTTTTGGGGGGATGGGGATACATTTCAATTCATGATATGTGACAAGTTCTATTTTTTACGTATAGAGATTATATAACCAAGAAAGGAAACAATCAATGTATAGAGGAGGGAGAGGATTTAAAGCTAATATATGTCTCAAACTTTGCAAAAGAAAGTCTTCTTTCTGGCCAGAAAGAAGCAGGAAAGAAAAACCTGGTTCCAGGCTCAGGTGAGTATGAGAAAAGTCATGGCAAGCAGGGTATAGGTGGGAATACGAAAAGTTTGCTGAACTATGTCCTCTTAGAGAATAAGACAGTAAGGGAAGCAGTTGGCTCAAGTATTCAAGGGGAACAGCATGATAGTTGCTGATAAAAGAAGTAATAAAAAAGATCGAAGTAAAAATTGACTTGTGGTATTGAAACCAAAGAAAACAAAAATCATGGCCTTGCAGTGGCCTCAAACCACATTGGTTATATGAGTTTGTTCTTGGTGTTCTTTTCTGTCCCCAGGAGCACTTAAGTGTTTGATAGCAGGAGATAAGAAAGTGAATTTTTGAAGCACCATGGCAGAACAGCAAGCTAGCTTCAAGTTGGATGACTATAGGTTTGATTTTGTCTCCCACAGTCATTGTAGAACTAGTTTACAGACTTTCTGGATTGTTGTGTTTCTATTGCCTATAACATAAAGTAATACTTTCTTTAGAATGATTTGATAAAAAATAAAGTGATAGGAAGTGTTTATCATTGCTTGGCACACAGCAGGTAATCAATGAAAAGACACTTGATTACATTATCATGTATTCATTGTTAAGATTTCTCATCATCATTTTTCGGGTTTGGTGGTTTTGAAGGATTTCAATATGTTTTTATGAGATATTTTTGTTGTTGCCATATAACAAGTTATCAAAAACTTAGTTGCTTAATGCAACACACATTTAATAATTTCTCAATATTTCTATAGGTAAGCTAAGCTTAGTCCTCCTTGTGAGGACCCAGGGTCTCACAAGGCTGTAATCAAATTGTTGGGCTGCTCTCTCATCTGAAGGCTAAACTGGGGGAAAATCCACTTATAAGGTCAATAAAATTGTTGGCAGAGTTCATTCTCCTGAGGCTGTCTAACCTGGGGCCCTGGCTTATTTTTGGCGCCTGACAGTTCCCAGAGTCCACCTGGTATTCCATGCCACATAAGTTTCTTCAGCATGGCCACTTACTTCCTCAAGCCTGGAAAGATAATCTATAGCTCCATCCTGCTAAGACAGAGTCCTACATAGCATAAGGTATTAAAGAAACTAATGTCTCATTGCCTCAGTCTGTCACACTATGGGTAGGAGCAAGTAGCAGGTCCTACTCACAGTCCAGTGGGAAGGTTGACACAAAGGTAAAAACACCAGGAGATAAGAGTAGTTGGGTGTCACCATAAGGCTTGCCTGCTATAGCTGCATGGGAAAGTCCTCAATGAGTAACCAGTTCATGAAACTGATTGACTTGATACGTCTGTTCTCTCCTTACCCTATCCTTAATTAATAGGTACCTTCACTTTTTATCATTGATCATGTTGGCTCTACTTTTCAAGGTGGGCAGGAAAAACACAAACACATGATTTAAATGGAACTTGTTGCAACCTCCTATGAAGAAGAAAACCAAAAGTGACTATGCATAAAACAGCCTGTCAAGGTATACTTGTAAGTCAAATGAAAAACAAGGCCTTCCCAAAACGAAAACATAATTATCTTAAAAGAATCACAATTAAGCATCAGTGTATCCACTGTGCTGACAGAATCTGAAGACTGCCAAACATTAGTGTTGTGTTACAGGACTATAACCATACAGTCTCAGGCAGTTTCTAGAACAGTTCTTCAACATTGTTCACAGGCAACAATGGACATTAAGTGGAAACCTTCTTGAGGAGAAATGTCTAAAGAAAACATAGGTAGGGAAGGAAAATATATAAATTTTGAGAACTTGAAGCATAATTCCCAAGAAAGGGCATGACTGGTTCAAATATTCCTTCATCAGTGGTATTTCCCCTACCATCATGACTAAAATACCTCCTCACCTTTCACTTTTCAACTCCTTATCTTCTTGGCTTTTCCTGAAAGTCCTATTCACTAGCAGACATTATATTATGCGGTTGTTTATTATCTTTCTTCCTGACTAGACTGATATATTATATATCACTGATATATTATAGAATACACAGGTTTTCATCTGTTTCACTTGTATTATCTAGTGCTTAGAACAGAGGCAAGCACACAGGAAACTATAAATGTTCACTGAAGAATGAAGGCCATAACTTAAGAGCAGCAGCAAGTACCAAACTAACATTCTACCAAGTGGTTGAGTCAGTTTGAAATTTGCCTGAAAGGCCTTAAAATGTCCTAATCATCTGAGATATGAATTAACCAGGTGCTATTCTACTATTGTTGTTACTAAGAGGTAAACATCTAAAATTCTGAAGATAAAATAAATTTCAGTTATTTAAAAATCTATACTAATTCCCTAAATTTAGTAATCCACAGAAAGGTGATCTGGCATTGATGTGATTTAGAAAATTTCCACCCTGTCTGCTTAATAGCCTTTGAAATAGAGAACCAAGCTGATCAAAAACTACTAAATCAAAATACTATTTTCAAAACAGCAAAGATACTGGTTTATATGTGTGCATGCAAAATATCCATTTTAATTCCATGGAAGCTCATATGATTACTATTCATTTCAAGGGCTACTAAAACTTACATTAAAAATTAAGTTCTAATATGTGTACTTGTTTCACAGGGTAGGAGGCATTTGGAAAGAAAATGTTACTAAGGACAGTGGAAAAATAAAACACCTCAAATGAAACTTTAATAATTGAAATGAAGAATCCAAATTTTTAGAGAGTAAGAGAGATGTCTGGTTGGATTTCTCAGATGTAGTTTACAGCCTTGAAAACCTTCAATGTCATTGATATGCTGGTTCAGCACAGAAACCTCAAGGGAAAAACTATAGTAAATGATTGCCTTAGGTTTGGCCAAATAAATTCCTCAAGAAATCTCTAAGGATGTAACGATCCAGAAAAATCATTCTCGAAATATACTCTTATCTTTCCCTTAGAATTGCTTCTCCAAATAGAGTTGCTTGTGCTCTGTTCTCATTATATTTAAAACTATTATTAGCCTTACTGATTTAACTTGGTAAAGCTCTTTTTAATGCAATCATGGCTTCTCTCAGAATACACTTGAAGAAATTTCAAGATTAAAATTTATTGGTTTTCTGCCACAACAAGTCCTATTTATATTCAAGAGAGCTAAACATAGATCTTTAATGGATTTTAATTTTAAATGAAATGAAATGTAAAAAAGACACTGACTCTCTCCATCAACTTTTCTACTCCTTTTACCTTCACTTGTCAATGATTCTGAAGTTTATTTCCAAAAACGATGTGTTCACATGGAAAGATAAATTCCAGAAGTAAGGTGAATATCAGGGATTTTCCTAATCCTAGGTTGGGACCAATTTATGAATTGTGAAATCAATGTATTGTTTTATGTCTTATGGAATGATATGGAATAGAATAGAATAGAAAATATCAGAATAAATGTATATCTGCATTTGGTCTCATGTTAAACTTGTTTTTGTTTGTTTGTTTGTTTTTTAGAATAGATTCCTATCAAAAATGTTTGGAAAACACAGGAGTAGATGAGAGAATGGAATTTAGAGGCAAATAGACTTAGCATCTACATAACTGAGGAAGTAACCTCTCGGAGCCTCAAATAAGTTATTTAAAACGGTGGTGATAATTCAATGTGGTACATTGGAAAAAGATTGGTAGATTAGAACCACTTTAAAAATGACACAGAACAAACAAGATTAACAACATTGCATCTCAACCACATCTGCTTTTATCACCGATATACCCCATTCTAAGTGTGAATTGCATATTTATGTAAGCAAGAGAGATCCGGCACAAAATTGAAAATATTTGTAAAAATATCAGCAAACAAAAAAATGTTTTCCACCTTTACTGTGGTCTGGAAGCAAGCCTGTGATATGCAAAAATGAGTCATGATCTTCATGAACAATATTTTAAAAGACTAACCAATAAAGATAAATTAGCATTTATGTGAAATGTAAAACACTTTAATGTTATCAAATAATTTAGCTAACTGAATGTTTTGCCCTGAACTTTTCAAATTAATTATCTTAACAGGTTCATCTGAAGTTTTAACTGTGCTGAGAGAGAGAATCAACAGTGTCCTGAAGGATGAATGTTGTTTAATAGAGAAATTTGAAATTGAGAGTCAACAACAATTAGAATTCCCCTGTTGTTTGCTCTCACTGTCTCAGACCTTAGGAAATTAATAACAAGACATTCCACATTTTATGAATTCTAGTACCTGAGTTAGGCAATCATCAGTTTGTACTTTGTACAGACTTTAACAATAATCACTTGAGGAATTTATTTTCAAAAGAAAAATTATTTTGATTATATAAGCATAGACCAATCTAAAGATAATCACAGCCTTAGATAATTTACAAAAGCAACTTTTTTAAATATATTCAAAACCTTTACCTGACTTAGCAAGTTTGGAAAGGTCCAATGATAAAATATGTGTATATATGTTTCTAGACAAAAAATATATATATATAAGCTTAGACAAGAACCTAGTATAAAGGAACCATGGACATGGACAACAGGTGGGATTGACTTTGGGGGGAATGGGTGGGTGGGGAGGAGGACAGAGGGGAGCAAAAAGGGGATGGATGTAATACAACAACAATAAAATTTTAAAAGAAAAAATATATATAAATACATATATATATATACTTTACATTTCTTAAAAACTCAAAATTTTAAACTTGCATAATCATGTATACTAAATCTTATTTTAAAATGACCTTATTCTAGAAAATTTCTGATTTTTTAACTATATACAAGAGAGACAGCAGCATTATCTTTATCATACTTAATTAAAATGAAAGAAATTCAGGCCACTAAGTTATAAACAAAACATTCCAAATATCACAAATACTATCTTAAGAACCACTTGGAAAACATGCTTTAAAAACTTTAAATATTATATTGTCATAAGTGCAAAGAAAAACTGCTAAGCCAATGTTCCAAGCCAAAAGTATCCCTGAATTTTGGATTTCATATTTCTTTCCCATTTGTTCTCTTCCTTATCTGCTATAATATAATTTGTCATTGTGATAAAAACATAAGTTTGGAAAATTATCTGATTTCCTTTCAGCTTACAGGCTAGTTTTGAAACCATTTTAGCTGTATAACTCACCTTATTTTAAATTTAAAGATCTACTTTATAATTATTTTAATTAACTGACTTAGTAAGTGGTCTTTCTAAGTTCATGGTTTGTGGGCTCCCTCCAGTGGCTAATTTAGCATCTTAAATTGTCTTAAATGGCCATCTAAAACTATTCAGTTTTATTTCAGCAATGACAACCCCTAATTCCAAATTTCTGAGTTTATATCTTACAAGAAAAAATACATATCAGCTGTGTATGTAGCTCTAAATCATTTCTTTTTTTATTCATTGGAAACAAAATGGTAGGATTGAATACACATGCAAAGCACCCTACCCATCTCTGGAGATTGAAGACATGAAGGAATCTCTCTCTAGTGCTCACTTTGAAGAAGTGGCACAGGTATATATAAACAAGTAATATACCAATCAAAACACAGTGAGGTGAGATTGTGATGGTGATAAGCACAAATTGGAGTAGAGACTCCACAGATTAAGTAAATAATCCTAAACAGACAGATCAGGAAAGGCTCCTCAATAGATCATAAATAAGAACATGTAGATTGGTAGAAAGGACATGCTATGCAAAGAGACCCGTATGCTCAGAGGCCCAGATTCAAAACATCGTTGGACATATATGGAAAATTAAGTACTTCTGTTGGACTGACTGTGGTTCACCCAGGTAAGTGGTTAGAACTAAGGATATTCAAGAAGATAGGAATCTGAGTGTGAAGGACACCAGAGCCCAACAAATAGCTGGGAGACACCCGCCTGGCATGGATGAACCTCTAAAGCATGTTTCCAAAGGAAATGAATATGGACAAATTTCCACGTTAGAAAAGGAAACTATGATAATGTTATTTTTGTGGGACACATTGGAGCAGGGAGTGAAACTAAGTTCAGGGAATTCAGGTAAGTGATTCTGAGGAAAGGACTAAATGATAAGAAGGAAGTGAACACCAAAGATTGCAAGATAGAAGTAAGCCAGTAGAGTCAAGTGATGTTAACACTTTAGATACATGGCAGACAAAGGAAAGTGTGACTATGAAAGCTCCTGGAAGTCTGGTTTACATTCAATTCAAACTGGTGCCCAATTTGTAGAATTTTTATAATGTAAAATGATGTCATTGGAAATGTATGTAATGTCCTTAATGCCAATTATATTCAGTGAGTGGAATCATTATTTGGACCATACTAAAAATTAAATTTTGGGTGTAAGGGATTCCTTTCTTTAATGTTGGGAATAATGCTATTCCTGAGGTGCCTCTGTTCCCATGTTAATAAAAGAAATGTTGTGACACTATGTTTCTTCTGGCAAGAATGTTACTGGAAAACTAGAAATTGGGGATACCTACAGTTTCAATACCTGAACAGTACAGCCCACAAAGGAGTTAAGTTTGAGTGGGCAATAGCTGTCCATGGGAAGTAAAGATGCTTTGGATAGACATAATTCATGGATGCCCCAAGACTCAATATATATTTTTAAAGACTTCATTTATTTATTTTTAGAGAAAGAGAAGAAAGGGGAAAAGAGGAAGAGAAACACCAATCTGTGGTTGCCTTTCATGTACCCCTAACTGGGGCCCAAAATTTAGTGCCTTGACTGTGAATGGAACCAGTGAGACTTTGGTTCACAGACTAGCACTCAATCCACTGAGCCACAATAGCCAGGGATCAATAATTTGATGATTTCCCATAGTATATTAAAAACTCAAAATTTTAAACTTGCATAATCATGTATACTAAGTCTTATTTTAAAATGGCCTTATTCTAGAAAATTTCTGATTTTTAAACAATATACAAGAGAGACAGCAGCATTATCTTTATCATACTTAATTAAAATAAAAGAAATTCAGGCCACTAAGTTAGGAACAAACCATTCCAAATATCACAAATACTGTCTTAAGAACCACTTGGAAAACATGCTTTAAAAACTTTAAATATTATATTGTCATAAGTGCCAAGAAAAACTGCTGAACCAATGTTTCAAGCCAAAAGTACCCCTGAATTTCAGATTTCTTATTTCTTTTGCTCTCTTCTTTATCTGCTATAATTTGTCACCTTCTCACAGCAGAATTACAAAAAAAAATTAAAAACCCAACTATATACTTTTCCCAGCCTCCTCTAATACATGAGTTTGGTTCTACGATTAGCTACATTTGTGTGAGACTTTGATATGCAATGAGTTAGGTTGGAGGACTAAATTTGTGGTATTCTTTTTTGTTTGTTTTCCATGATATACTTGATGAACAGACCACATGTCCCTGAAACTAACAGCTAACGAAGCAGCTCCCTTATCCAGG
Source organism: Noctilio leporinus (assembly GCA_004026585.1). Taxonomy (NCBI): domain Eukaryota; kingdom Metazoa; phylum Chordata; class Mammalia; order Chiroptera; family Noctilionidae; genus Noctilio; species Noctilio leporinus. Next base: position 861,246 of record PVIW01000011.1, read on the forward strand.
AGCTCCCTAGTTGGTAGAGGTGGTGTGGTTTTAGAGCCAACAACTCTGGAATAGTTTCCTCCTGCAATGATGCATGATTGAGACTGAGACAGCAGAGTTCAGGCCTCTCTGAGGAACAACAAGGGGTGGGTAGCATAGCGACATGACAAGGGAAAATGTCATGTCCCTTGAGGTTCTTGATGCTCACCACGAAGTATGTTTATTCCTGCAATGTCGTCTTAATATATTTATGCTTCAATTATACAGAAGTGAGTCTGTTGTCTGTAATTTTGAATTCTGGCCCTGCTAGAAGTTACAGTAGAGCTTTAAGGAAACAAGAAACTTGGATGCTCCTCATCTCGGGAGCCCACGAGCGCCTTCCCACTCACTCTCTTCTTCTGGCATGTATGTCTTCCTGCCTCTCTCATGCTCCAAGCTCCCCAATCCGCCTTTTTTTTTGTTTTTTTTTTTTTGCCTCTGTCACTTGTTCCCTGAGCCCATTCCTTCTACAGCTCACTTCTTCTACCTCTGTGACTTTCTAAATTAAATCTCTCTTATTAAAAAAGAAATAAAGTTGGACTGGGTTTTCTGATAGCTGGTTTTTATAGGCAGTGAGGAACCAGTTATCATTAAAGAATGACACGTTGGTAGTCCATAAAAAGCAGTCATAAAACAGCAAGGGCAAATGGAATGCAGAGTTTATGGAGGCTCTTGATCCTGTGTAGACTTGCCACTTTGGGCTCTGCATACCTAAATAAAGGTGCATAGATTAGTAAATACAATAGCGGTTCTCCTGAGACTGCCCCATGGTTATTTCAGATTAAGCATGCTAAAAATAATCAAAAGGGGATGAACATATTTCTTGGGTGGTTGATCTTAATTATCAAGTGAAAATTGAGTGTTTTACAATATTTCTTAAATATATATTGAACCAAGAAATCAAAACATTTATTTGAGTATTCATTTAACCTCATGACTAACTGCAAAAATCAGAACTATAGTGGCTATTCATATCTTCTTCCCTCCTTACTGTGCCTTGTATCTATTTACATATGCTAGCCAACTTTCCTTTCTTCCACCTCCCTTTTCCTATTTTATGGCTGGTTTTAATTTTATAACTTATTTCCTAGATTTCAGGGTATGGACAGAGGATTGTGAACATTAAGCAGAGAGTCTTGTTTTGGATTTACTGTTGGCAACCTCATCTAGATGCACTCATGTGGCCACCCTGTTAATTTCACTAGATTTGAGAGTTGAACTTTACTACTCTGCCTCTAGGAAATGAATTAGCTAAACTCTTATCAATATCCAACATGGATTTATTGGGTTGGCCAAAAAGTCCATTTCGTTTTTTCTGTAAAAAAAAGAAAAAAGAAAAAAAAAAGGCATATTTTTTATTTTCACTAATAACTTTATTGATTTGGATTTTTTGAGTATGTCAGCTATCTCCTACTATTGACTTCTAGTAGGTAAAGGCCAGGGGTGCTGCTAAGCATCTTCCAAAGCATAAGACAGCCCCAGAGTGAAGAATTATTTGGCCAAAATGTCAATAGTACCAGCTAACTTTGCAAACCACTTTTGACACATTTGGTGAGCCATAGATAGCATCTTCTCTGTACAGAGCTCAAATCATTTTTTTGCATTCCAGTTGTGTTTTTACCTGCCTTGAAATAATAAAGCATAGTATGCCAGAAATATATTTTCTTTCATATTCAATATTAAAATGGGTACACATATTCACCAATTTTGGTGTTTTTCTTTAAATATATGCTGATATGACAGCTGTCATAATATAATCCAACAAAATTGTTTGGAATGAAGTTAAAGACCACTCAGCACTACTACAACCATCCTATGGGAAAAATAAACTTTTTGGCCAATCCAATATTAGTTTTTATTGTCATTATTTGGTAGTTTTTAATAAACTATAATATCTAGCTTCCATCTTTATATCAACCAAAACTTATTCCTCATTTCTACCCATCTCAAGTTTCTTTGTGAATACAGATGAATAAATCATGAGCACCAAGGTTGTATTTTTGTTCATTCAAATGTTAGACTGTGAAATATGTGAATCAAAATGTACAATTTTTCATTTTTCTAGTATTTAAGTATAACTTTTGAGGCCAATTATTTTTTAAAGGGAACAATGTGCAATGAAGTGATAAAATTACAGTTCAGTGATTTTGAACATCACAAAAAATATTTCATTATCACTGAGCAAAGACACCTGGGCACATATTCACTAATAAAACCCCTCTGAGATCCAGCATAATGGCACTGTTCCACACCAAAAATAGCTCATTGTAATGGAGTTTCCCTAATACAGATATCCTGGATGTGATTTCTGGAATTTCATTTTCATTGCTATTGGAAGACAAACTTCATACATAAACACATAAAAAAATGTTGTTCATGCATAAACTACTGGCAGATTATCTTTTCTGTAACAGTTTAGTACTGTTTCCCACAATTTATATTTGTTTACTACAATTCATTCTTTGAAAAGGACTAAGATATATACATATCATAACTGTCCATTGCCAGAATTTGTAAATGCAGGATCGCCAGTGTTATAGTGCAAATATCAGGATGTTTTAGTTCCAAGTTATGAAAACCAACTAAAGATTACAGGAACAAGAGGTTATTTTCTGAAATAACAAAACATCTGATGATGTCTGTATTCTGGACCTATAGATGTTGTAGCTCAATTATGACAAGTTCTCTCTAATGTTATAGGCATTCTCGTGATGATACAAGAATACCACAACTCCAAGCACTGAGTAGGCAAAAGATAATGTACAAAGAGAAGGAAGAAAGAAGACATTTCTTCCAGTGCTATCCAATTTATGGAAAGGAAAGTTTCTCCAAGGATTTCTCAAAGGACTTCTACTCAGGTCTCCTTGGCCAGAATAGGATCACATGCCTTTACTATCACAGGCAATTAGGAAAAGAGATTATGATGCTCAGATGTGAGCTGTATCCTAGAGAAGTAATTCCCATCATCAGGAGAGGGGTGTAAGCCCCAGGGTACATTTGTGGTTGTCACAACTTGGGGGTGGGGTGACAGTCTAGAGGATATGAATCTAGAGGATTCATAGGATAGCCTACTACAACAAAAACATTATCTGGCCCAAAATATCAATAGCACTAAGGTTGAGAAGCTCTGTCCTAAATTTTCACTCACCTTCCACCTGACTGCCTTTTGATAAGGGCACAAAATCAAAACTTATTAGCAAGAAATCAATCATTTCTCCCACAGGGGAAAAGAATCTATTAAATCAGTGGTTGTTAAACTTTAGGAATCAGGAGCATTACCTGGAGGGCTTGCTAACCTGACTGTTGGACCCCATTTCCAGACATTACTATTCAGTAGTTCTGGGGTAGAGGCTCAAAATTTTCCATTCCTAAAATTTCCAGGTGATGCTTATGCTGTTGGTCTATACCTCACACTGTCAAAAATCATTTTACTTCACCATGCCCAGGAGACTGTGAATAAGCATTCATCAGATGGTGACAGTGGGCAACTTCACGTCTTTGGGCTTCTGCTTTCTCACTAGTAAAATAAGCACCATGTTGTACTAAAGAAACAATCTAAGTAAATTGTGCTAAGCAAACTGCCTGCCTTGTCCCAAGGAATACAAGTTTCAATGAGAAAATAATAAAATGCTCAACCAAATCAACAAAGAAAGGCAAATTAAAACAACCATGAAATAGTTTCTATGTTTTGAAAGAGATAAAAGCAAACAAGAAACATACCGAATACTGGTAGTCAGGGAAAAACAATTGGAGCCACATCTGACACTATTTAGCAAATTTCACTTCAGAAGGAGGACAGAATCAAAAAAGAAAGATAAAATGATGGAAAAAATCAAAAGGAAATAAAATGGGATATGTACTTGCTCTATGGAAGAATGATAATCAGCTTTAAAATAAAGGAACAACATATAGCTATTTCATTATGATTATGATAATATACCTTATCAGCATACTAAAAGTAAAAGATATTAAAAATATTTATAAAAGTGTATCAGGAAAGTGAATAATATGCATACTATATAAGTATTCATTTAAATGTAAAGAAAAAGTAACAAAACAGTAGAAAGAAAAATAATAATACCTGATGAGTCACATGAGATGAACTATAATATGGAACTAAGCCAAAAAGTTACGTTGAAAAAATAAAATACTGATATTAGGGTCAGATCATTATAGTTTCCAAATTACAAACATGTAAAAAGAAAAAACAGTTCAGTTGTTCACTCGGTAGGCCTGGTAAAAGATCTATAATGACTGACTTCGGCCTTGGACTTGGATAAAAGCTGGTGATTCCCAAATCCCATGCCTGGTGTTTCTTATGGACATCATCTAATTTAGTGCATACAACTGCCTTCTCAAAAAGCATTGCTTTTGGTATAAAACTCAATGAATCTTAGAAGTTCCAAGCTATTAATCAGTCAATAAGAATTATCTTACTATCTGATGGAAATACATCAAATTACATTGAGGTAGGATAATGAGATGCTAAGCAGATTCCTTGGCAAGTAGGATAGGGAAACAAAATGACCAAGCAATTTACAGCCAGAAACAGGTTAACATCTAAACCTAGGTCGTTTCAGCTCCAGGAACAGAAAAGCAGCAAAACCAGGTAGGTGACTCCAGGGCAAATGACCCCTTGCCCTAGCAGTGACCAATCAGTGGAGATCACAACCCTGATACTTATAGGATAAACTTGTTTCCAATTAAAAAAAAAAAAAGGAAGCAGGAATTAATAGAGTTGGGAAGTAGGAATTAATGGATCTTTTTAAATAACTAACCACATATCATTGAACATTGTTTTTCCTTGGATAATTTGTATTTATTTTTAATATTTTAATTCTATTCTCTAGGAAGACAAAGGTAACTTAAAGAAAATGACATTTAAAATTTGTGATGCACTTATTTAATGAGAATAGTTACTTTGGCAGGATTTAAAGGTCTTTGTCCTTCGATTAGCCTCATCAATAGAAACCCCTTTCTTTAGCCTTTGAGACCATGACTTAAAAGTCACCATCGGCGTAGCAGAAAGAACTTCGTTTCTGACATGGCCATTTGTAAGTAAACAACCTTCGCAGTGCTATCTTTGCACAGCACCACACCTGTCGCACCATGACATGCAGCGTTGATACCATAAGATAGACCAAGCCACCCAGTCATCTTTCTAAAAAGGGAAGACCCATTTCAACAACTAGTAATATGCATTAGTGCAGCAGTCTTCAGACAGAAAGTGTTTATCAGAAGGATTTGGTAAGGTATTTCCTCCTCTTTGGAACACAGTATCGCCGAATTAAATGGGTGTGTGAGGAGACATGGAATAAGAACCATTGCCCAGGGCAAAAAAGCACTATTTGAGGTAATGATTCAGTCATTTAAAAGAGGACCTGAGCTTTTGTGTCACACTCACACCTGTGCTCCGTTTTAAACAGTTCCTGAGAGTCTGCAAGGCTGGCTAAACGGCTCCATCTCAGACAGGCAAAAGGCCGAGTGCCTAAGCAAATATGCTATGGAAATCAAAACTGACTTCATTGGTTGATGACATTGTTCTGGATTTTGATTGTGGTAGTTATGTTTCACAACATTCATTGAACTGTGCATTTAAAATGGTGTGCTGCACTGTGTGGAAATTATACTCCAGGAAAGTTGATTTTAAAAAAAAGGCAGCCGTCCATGTTGACCATGAGCACATGCCCCTTTGGCAAAAGCCATAGAAACCACAAAGTCGGCTCCGGGTGCAGCCTAATTAAGATTAAATATAGCATTTAAGACTTTTTGCAGTCAGGAACAGAAGGACTTCCTGTGAGAAATTGGCAGTATATTTAAGATCTTCTGGGAACTTCATCTTACCCTCAAAGACGAAAATAGTCGCTCAACATGATCCTCTGGAATCTGCCTTTTCCTGTCTCAGACCAATCACAGATATGTGAGCACGTTCAATGGTTTCCCAAAGGTCTGTATCCCCGTATCTGCACACAACTCATCATTGGAATAGGCCAAGTTTAAACCCAAATGCATTTTAACTATAAAGAGTGCACTTTCTTGTTTCAGGAAAATAAAACAGCACAGTTCTCTGAGATTATCAAAAATATATCTCAGAAATGTGTTCATGGATGCTAATTTTCTAAATATATAACATTGTACATACTAAGAAATAACATGTAGTTCTAGAAACTACCTTCAATTGTGTGACCTTGGCAAAGACCTATCATCTCCCTGGCTCTATCTCTCTCTATTTTTGCTTCTGTAAAATGAATGGATGAGACCAGATAAAGCCGTATGACATAGGACATCATAAATCATACTTATCCCATGGATTAGAAGCTCTATTTTTACTAACTGGAAATTCTCTCTTTTTATCACCTAACACTCTCTCTTCTTTTGTCATATACTAGGTTTGGAGAAAGGATAGTGTTGATGAAAGAATGGGAAAATTTTTTTAAAAAGTTATTTCATTGAGACACAGCAAACACTCTAAAAATGCTAATTTCTTTTCAGCAGACTAGATGTGATAGGAGAAATATTCTACAAGTTGGGATTGTCAGAAAAAATATTAGAAAGCAAAAGCATATATTATTGATGAGAAAAAAGAAATGGAGCTATGAATCATCTTACTAATATTTTAACAAAAGCTCTATAATAGAGAAAGCCTGGCATTGAAAAAAGTTGATTTTATTGAAGATAACTATATACCTTAGAAATTTTGCTATTATAGAATGTTGGATTTACAAGGGAACATGACTGCTCAACAATACCAGTTTCTCACTCAGGGTCTGATGGTATCCCAGTATTTTAACATAAAATTCAAAATTAGCTAAACCTGCCTTATTTTACTTTTTTTTTTTTTTAAGGTATACAAATAGCTTCCTACAACTGTCATTTGACATGTTTAAACCAACCTGTGATTAATATTTTACATATAAATATTCAGAGATAACACCAGGGGCTTTCTCTTATCATGTAGAAGCTAAATGTTATCCAAGGTTGTACTTATTCATTTACTTTAAATTATCAACATCAGCCCTGGCTGGTGGCTCAGTGGATAGGCATCGGCCTGCACACCCAAATGTCACTGGTTTGATTCCCCAGTCAGGACATATAACCAGGTTGCAAGCCAGGTCTCCAGCCAGGTCCTTAGCTGGAGGCAGGTGAAAGGCAACCATACATGGATGTTTCTCCCTCTCTGCCTCCCTTCCTTCCCTCTTCTCTAAAAATAATAAATACAATCTTATTAAAAATTGTCTATCCAGCAGTCTTCCATAATTTCAATCCAGGGCACAACTTCTCAATCTAAGCAGAGCTGACAGAATAACATATTTGTCCAAGGAATCTAATGTTTTGGAGTCTGCAGGATAAAATGAAGCAAGGTCTTAATTGCAAAGGTGGTGGCACATTTTTTAAAAAAGGCATCTGTGGGGCAAAAGACACCTAAGGATTATGTACAGGAATATACTCAATTCAATGCATTGTTTACTATTGATTAAAGGTCTCAAACTTAGTGAAGTTACTTGTTAATTTAACTTAATGATTTTTGTCTGATAGATGTGCAAATAATCCTTCATTTAATTTTTATACTTATTACTCAAACAGATAACTGCAAAATGCATGCTATTTTGGATATTTACCTGTATGTTTTAAAGATTATTTTAACATAACATTTCTTAGTAAAATGGTCTCTATATTAAGCTAATCTCTAAAATACTCTCTGAATTGATTATAACATCTCCCTCTTTGTCTCATTAACTAATGAGTTAAATAAAATAAAAGTCTTCACATTTCATTTTATAGTAGCCTTTTTATAGTATACTTTTCAAAGATTATGTATTTAGAAGAAAGAGTATGAGATGTTAACAGGGAACTGTTAATTGCTGTATTTTTTTAAAGGTTATGACTAAAGGGCTGAACCATGAACCATGTAACTGGATGACCTATGAATCATGGATGTTTGGGTGAAAAACTTACAAAGATTCATCTTAAAAGCAGGTTCCAGCCCTACGAAAAGGATGCAGTGCTGTACGAGTAGCTCCCTCTATTCAGGAAGAACTTCATCCCCACACTCAGCCAAATTACTCTTCTTTAAAGTATGTATTATGTGGTATTATAATTCATCTGTTAAATGTCATTCCTCTCAGTGGATAAGGCACCAGCCTGCCAACCCAAAGGTCACTGGTTTGGTTCCCAGTCAGGGCACATAACCAGGTTGCAAGCCAGGTCTCCAGCCTGGAGGTCCGTAGCTGAAGGCAGGTGAAAGGCAACCATACATTGATCTTTCTCTCCCTTTCTGCCTCCCTCCTTGCCCTTCTCTCTAAAAGTAATGAATAAAAAATCTTAAAAACATATAATTAACGTCATTCCTGAGCCCTTTTCAGCTCCATGTTCACTGAGTATTTTTAAATCAGCACCCAGCATTGCCTGGCCCAGGTTGATAGATGAATGTAAAACAATGCATAATAATTACTCCTTGACTGACAGCTTCTTAGCTGGTGGTGTCCCAATGGAGCTTTATCTAGGATGGCTCAAGCTATGCCCTTTTGGGAGGTCAAAGACTAAACAAACGGTTGCCTAAGGAGCCCTTCTGGGCTCCACAACTTCAGGATGGGTCTCGTTCTTCCCTCTGTTTCCTTCCTTCACTTGATGCTTTCACATCTGACCTTGCCTTCACCCAAAGTGCTCTCTGGTTTCTCTGGGCTCCTTTTCCACAGCCATGGGCCCGCACCACTTGCATCCTATGCCCAGTCTTGGCTCCAAAACCACAGATTGGGCCAGAGACTCAGGCTGTTTAAACGTTATTCCCAAGTGCTTGGCTTCTGGAAGTTATTAACATTCCCACATCCGGGACTCTTGCCTGTTACCACACTACTTCGTCCCCTAGCTGCCACTGGTATGAACAGCAGAAAGAATCCAAGGACATGCCCAAGTTCCTGCACTCACACAGTCTTCAGTCTTAGCCTTTGCACCCTTCAAAGTTAACTTGGCAGGTTCCTTTGGACTTTGTATTGGTTCCACAGTTCTGTCTCGCCCTGGTTCCCACTGCCCTAGACCTGGAGTGTGGTCATTCCCCTTGGAGTGCCCCACCAGCTGTATCTAACAAGGATTCACGTTGATGTCAGTCTGCAGTGCTGTCAACTTGGCCCCCTGCACCAGACAGTTTCAAAATACATCTACCACCTGCTCATCAAGAATGTTTCTCAGAATTTATACCTCCTCCATAGGCAACCAAATGTTCTTTTAATCTGAACCTTAGCTTTACTTTTACTTTTCATTATATTTATAATAAAGCTCACTCTAGCAGAATTTAAAATTATATATTTAATACGATTTTTTAAAAAGCATAGTCGTAACTCTGCTATCCAGAGACAAACACTGCTAACATTATGGTATATTAACTTCATACTTTTCCCTCAACCACACATAAATATACATTGTTGCTGTGAAAATGACATTTTATTACCCTATGCAGTCTCTTTTGTTTTCATATTAGAAAAGCCATTTCCATGTCAATGTGTATACTGTTAAATAGCTAAACTGCATTTCATTCTATAGATGACCAATTTGCATATGATTAGTTCCTTATGGTTGAAATTGAGGTAGTTTTCTCTCTTTTTTTTTCACTGTAAATGGCATTACAATGGACATTTGGATCATAAATGTGCATTAGTCATGTTAGAAAACATGTCTAGGCATGGGATCAGTTTAAAGGGGATGCCCTATAACACTATAATATGTGTTACCCTTCATACAGGTTTTTCCAGTTTATCTACCACTAGCGAGTCCTCCTGCTCTCACCAAAATTTAACAATATCAACCTTTTATGAAGTTTGATATTAAAATAGAAAAGAGCGCTATCATCCCATAAATCTAAGAAAACTGTGTAAATAAAATAAGGGGTCCATGAAAAGATGAAATCTTTAGAGCACAGAAAACATTCTACTCAAGATGAACATAAACACAATACATATAAAACATAACTGAGAGGAACTGGAGAAAATAGTTGTTTACTTTAATATATTAAAAAACAACAACAACAAAAAAAAAACAAGGGCTCTCAGAAACAGGAAAAGAAAGATGAAACCAAGATGCAAGTAGATGATTTGAAAATTAGAAGGGGGAATTAATAAAAACGATGGTAAGAAAAAGAAAATTGCAATCATAGGATGCAAAGCTGCATTGGAAGGAGGAAAGAGCACAATGGGTATGGCCTGAGATATATACCTTTTCTAGGGAGGAATAGTGTTATGTTGTAAATGATTCCTTTATTCTAATAAACAATTTTGGGCATCTACGGTGCATATGTCAACACTGGAGGGTAAATGCTGAGAATCCAGTTCGCAAGGAACTCACCTGTAGAGGGCAAGGCCAACTGGAAACACTGTCACAGCCTGAGTTCTCAAGTGAGGCTGGGCACAGGGCTCTGTGAAGAACCTTTCACGAAGAAAGGGTTAACTACACACAGAGGCTGTAGCCTGGAGATTAGGGTTTGGAGAATTAGGCAAACGTGCCCAAACTCTGGAGGGACTGGAGGACTTCCAGGGAAGGTAAACAACATAGGTCAAGTTCTCAAATTCATCCCCACCTAGATTGAATCACCCTACGTACATAGGTCCTTGACATCCTGAGGGATCATTTTAGCTCCTTATAATCTCTTTGCCTAAGAAGCCCCAAAAAATATAAGCATGCACACCCATGTGTCAATGTTATGACAATTTCAGCTGTTAAAAAAGAGTTTGCATGACTTACAGAATCTGAGTTATTTTCTTCCCCCAGGAGACAGCTCTATTTTGCATGCTAAGTAATCACAAGTTTTCTGCCTGTGAAAAAGTTACAAGAAAACTCACAGTATTTTTTTAATATGGCAAAACAAAGTAGAAGCACAATTCCCAATATTTAAATGACTTTTTCTCTAAAGGTCCCAGAGTCTAAGCAAAGAGTTAATTGCTCATTGGTAGTTCAAGTGATGAAAATACAGATGTTTTATTTCTTTAAATAACTTCTCTTCCTACAGAATGGCTATGTCCTGTGAGATATAATTCATCCAAATGTAATATGGATCACATATGGAAACAGTCCCACTCTATTTTTGGAACCATTTGACAGAACTCTGTCGCTGAACAAAATACAACCTCCTACCCCTCCACCCCCAACTTTTTTTCTTTATGCAGCAAGTGATCAGTTTAACAACACAAAATAATTCTTGATATTCTGAGAACTTGGTGACATTTTGTTTTCCATTATGTTAGGTGGGAATGAAGTAAGACTGAACATTACTAATAATAGCATTTAAAATAATAGTCCAGAGCCCTGGCTGGTGGCTTGGAGGGTGCCAGCCTGTGAATTCAAAGGTCACTGGTTCCATTCCCAGCCAGGGCACATAACCAGGTTGCAAGCCAGGTCTCCAGCCAGGTCTGTAGCTGGAGGCAGGTGAAAGGCAACCATACGTTGATGTTTCTTTCCCTCTCTGCCTCCTTCCCTTTCCCTCTCTCTAAAATAAAAAGTAAAATCTTAAAAAATAATAATAATTGTGCAAGGAACTAGTATAAATGACCTATGGACAATGGACAACATGCAGGGATTGACTATGGGGAAAAGATGGGCAGCCTCTCAGATTATGTGCAGGTGGGCCTCTCATTGGTAACAACTGGTAAATACAGTTAAACATTGAGCTGCATGGTTAAATATGGAAAGGGAGGAGGTTAATAAATGGCATACAAATTCTACTTCATCCTAAGACTCCCTTGTTCAATGCAATCCTCCAAAGTCAATGTCTTGTTTCTCACAAACTCAACAGCAACAGCACAGGTTTGGGAATCATTGTGAAAGGGAAAAAAAATAACGTACATGAAGCAGGAAAACCGATGCCAGATATTTAAGCATGAGAACACTCTAAAAGAGACTGCTTTCAATTACTGGGTTTCAGTGTTATTGAAGGAAAAATGGGGCTACTGATGAGACTATATCCTGCAAAAGAGAATGTGAGACTCAATATGGGACAAGTCATAATCTGATAAGCACACATTATCAGCCTATATTTAGGAATAATGCATCATCATTATATGGAATAGTTTACAACACATTGCTTTTGTGACTTTGACAATTAGCATATCACTAAAGGTGGCTATAGAAAAAGTATAGACCGCTCTTTAGACAAAAATGCAATTTAGCTTACGACAGCATTTCAAAGTGTGTACAGATCCAAGCAGCTATAGGTTATTTCACATACACCTCCACCCCTACAGACAACACGCATTCACACACACACACACACACACACAGAGCCTATTGTCTTTGTTCTTCATAAACCATCATTGTCCTACGTCGTTCCCACCCAATAGTTAAGTGGTTCTGGGGTTTCATTCAGCCATTTGGTTTATTGTTGTTGGAAATGATAACATCTGCCAGGCATCGTATCTCTTTCATGTGTTGATTATGCAGATTCCATATATTCCATGCAGTTTCTAACACTTTGAAGAAGAAAAAACAGTGCTTATTAAAAGCTGTTAAGACAACAATCTTGAAATTTCTCAGCTCAACAAATAACCTTTTAAAATGTCAGTATATGAAGAGCTTTCACACTTTAAACTCTTTTAAATATTGTTTCCTCTGCTTGTTGCTAAAAATACAAATACTAAAAAATGGAATTTACTACTAGCAGAAAAGCATTAAGTTTTTATTTCAAAAATGATATAACTGTTCCAGTACACAGAGTTAAAGATCTTTGGAAGTCTACCTAGCAATCCAAAAACATTCTCAGAGACCAGTAATAATTGCATCTCATGTATAATAAAATTCATGTGTGAATAAACAGAGATGATTGACAGGTCAACATATAAATGTGGAAATGTGAGATGTGACATTGGCTATGGGAGGGGGACCAGGGCAGGCCTTATTGTAGACAGCAAAGAACACTGCATAAACTACCTGAAAATAAAATGATGGCATTTGAGAAACAAAATAAATATGAGGGGGGGGGGGCAAAGTAGGTTTACAGTTGTGAGCATTCTCTCAAAGCAGTTTATTCTTATATTTTACTTAATAATTACTGTAGTGTTTTCAGTATGCATAAACTGTAGACCTACTATGTCCCCACCCCATATGACCCATAATTTCAATATGTAGAGTATGTAAGCTTTAAAATTAAATTTTGTTGTAAAATCTTGTATTTGATAACTAAATATTTATATACAATTGTTTGAAGTAAAGAATACACATAAAGTTAATATTTTAAAAACTACATGGTATTTTCTAAAGTTCCTAAGCATGGAATGTGTATGTTCTATATGTGTGTTACCCGTTGGGAGAGGATGTTGATGGGAATAAATGGTCTGTTTTATATGTTTTCAAAATGATATAGTCTAACAACCTCTTACATGATCCTGGAGCTTCTAAAGCTCAAAACGAATGTGTAAATACTAAGGACAACTAAAACCGGAAATAGCTGAGTAATAAACTCAACAGACGTAATTACCATTTTAAAATAAACTAAAAAGATTTTATGATACATTATTTCCCATTACTGTATTTAATAATTATAAAAATATTAATAAAGCTCATTATTAAGTTTCTAACAAAGTAAAAGTAAATGTCAAGTGTTTTTCAGATGGCCAGTTTCGTGAACTAATTATGTCCACCATGACAAGGCCATGATGAGAAGAGGCTGGAGATTTGAGTTCATATTGTTGTTTGCCATCTATGAGCTTTATAGCTGTAGGCAAGTTACATAAGTTCATAAGGTTTTGTATCAGTAATATGGTCATATTCTTAATATTCAGCTCATAAAGCTGTTTTAAGAATCAAATGATCTAAGATGGCATTCATAAATCATTCATGATGACAATGCTCAACATATTTTAGCCCTCTTAATGAAAAATAAGAGCAACACTGCAAAAGTTGTATTTTTTAAACACTTTGACAAAATTTTATTTATTTAATTTTTTAGTTTTATTGAGATAATTGACATAGAAGATTGTGTAAATTTAAGGTGTATAATATGATTTGATACAAGAATATATTTTAAAATGATAATCACAAAATGACTAGTTACAACTTCTATTGTTCCAAATACTTACTTTTGTTAAAATTTGGTGGTAAGAACATTTATGACCTACTCTTAGCATTGTAGCATTTTTATTACTATTTAAATGCATTGAATAATTTCCTTATTTAATTATCAATAACTTACTGTATTAAATTAGAGTGATATAAAGGATTTACCATGTATCTATACATAGGTATCTTACATATTTGAAAGTCATCCTGAGTTTTAAAAAGAATTGTATTTTATAAGACAGACCTCTATGACCACTTGTGTTAAATTTCTCAGAAGTCACAGATGATAATTATATGGACATTTATTAGTACATCAAACTAAAAATAAACTTGAGAGCGATTTAAGACTCTGAGACTAAAATTAGTGAGAACTGAAAACAAATTAAGGTCTTATCTCTGTATTAAATAATTCTCAAACCAAACAAAATGTACCTCATTTCTTGCTCCAAGAAATACTTGCTCCTGGAATATAAGAGTATGAACCAACCATGGAGCACATTTATCAGTACTAATTATTTGCTTATTAAGACTCATTTCAAGATACTTGTTGTGCTATGCACAGCAACTCAAAACTGAACTCTGATCAGTCTCAATTGTTTCTCTACCTCACAAGATCTGTCTTAAATTATTCAGCCTAATCCCTAACACTGGTTAAATACTCTGTTTGAAGTTTCCATTTTGAGTCATTGTTAACTCTCAGTGGTATACCCCTTGCTGCAGTAGGTCTAATAAACTTAACTTTATTTCATTAATAAATTTTGCTAGTAGACCTTCAGGGAAATGAGAGTTGACATCAATTTTTAAGATATCATTTATGGTATCTAGATAGATATTTGAACCTCTTATACCATCATGATAGTAAAAGCAAAATATTCTTTTTATTGGTATACAGATACATCTGAATATGTGCAGAGGAAACTAAATAAACATGATCATGCTTTGACCTAGAAGTTGTGTGCCATTCAAAGCAATCCAGTGCATTGTTCTCTAGTGCATGCATGCAGGAGATGTATCTAGTCATGCATCAGTAGGAACTGCACACCATTAGAACGAGCCTCACACAAAAGGCACACCTCTAGGTACTCAGCCCACATGAAAGGCACACCTTGAATATCTAGCTTGAGTGATAGGAGAGGTGGTGCCACTTGACCCTATAGGACACCTACTACATTAGACCACACTACTAAGGCACAGAGTCAAAGTACCTCTACCTAATACATAGAGACAAATAAAGGGAGGCTGACAAAATGAAGAGACAAAGAAACATGGTTCAAATGAAAGAACAGATCAAAACTCTAGAAAAAAAAGCTAAATGAAATAGAGATAAATGATCTATCAGATGCAGAGATCAAGACAGTAGTTACAAAGATGCTTAAAAAACTCAGCCAGGACCTCTACAATATAAAAAATATCCAGTCAGAAATAAAGGATACACTAATTGAAAGAAATAACTATTTACAGGGAAACAACAGTATAGTGAATGAAGCCAAAAATTAAATCAATGATTTGGAACACAAGGAAGTAAATAACCCATCAGAACAAGAAGGAAAAAAAATTCAAAGAAGTGAGGATACTGTAAGGAGCCTTTGGGACAATTTCAAGAGGGCCAATATTTGCATCATAGGGGGACCAGAAAGAGAAGAGCAAGAATTGGAAATCTATTTGAAAAATAATAATAAAATAAAACTTTCCTAATTTGGTGAAGGAAATAGACACGAAAGTCCAGGAAGCACAGAGGGTCTCAAACAAGATGGACACAAAGGTTAAAGATAAAGAGAGAATCTTAAAAGCTGGAAAAGAAGTTAGTTACCTACAGGCGAGTTCCTATAAGACTGTCAGCTGATTTCTCAAAAGAAACTTTGCAGGCTAGAAGGGATGGGCAAAGATATTCAAAGTCATAAAAAGAAAGGCCCTACAGCCAAGATTGCTCTATCCAGCAGAGCTATCACTTAGAGTCAAAGGGCAGATAAAGAGCTTCTCAGACAAAGAAATAACTAAACAAAACAAAAATACAAAAACTAAAGTTCATCATCACCAAACCATTTTATATGAAATGTTAAAGTGACCTACTTAAGAAAGTGATGGTTGCCAGATGAAAGTGGGGGATGTAGTGAATTGGTGAAGATGTGAGGGGATTAAGAAATACAAATAAGTAGTTACAAAATAACCATGGGGATATAAAGTATGGTAAAGGAAATGGAGTAGCTACAAATCTTATATGCATGATTCATGAACATGAACCATGGTGTGGGGATTGCCTGAGGGTGTGAGGAATGCTGGGTGGAGGGGGGCAAAGAGGGAAAAATCAGGACATGTATAATAGCATAATCAATAAATATAATTAAAAAACATTTACTGTGACTATTACATTCCAGGTATCATTATCTTCCTTAAAGTGATAACTATAACTATTTTGATAGAGGAGAACTTCTATAAAAAAATATTCATAGTATTTCATTTATTTGTGGGAAGCTTCTATATCAAAAGCCTTGTCTTTTATTAAACTGTATATCAAAAGGTCCCTGGCTAGTATGGCTCAGTTGATTTCAGTGTTGTCCATCATCCAGTAGACCAAATGGCTACTACTGGTCTGGGTCCTGGCCAGGGCACATTCATAGGTTGCGGATTCAGTCCCTGGTGGTGCATGTACAATGCTTCTTTCTCACTCCCATTAGATGTTTTCCTCCCTCTCTCCCTCCCTCCATTGTTTTCTCTCCAAAATCAGTAAGCATGTCCTTGGGCAAGGATTAAAAAAAAAAAAAAAGTCATTGTTAACTTTCAGTGGTATACCCCTTGCTGCAGTAGGTCTAATAAACTTAACTTTTGTTCATGCAAAGGTTATTGTGTTTCTATCCATTTGCAATGTAAGTATCAAATGCTTGGCTTTCTAAAAGAGATGACAACTCTTACTTGGTGGGGATTAGTATTTCCCCATCCTTCGCCACTCACTCTGGGGCCACACTCCCAACCTTTGATCACAACACTAATCCATCATAAGCCCATTCCTTGTAATGAACCATCTGTCTGGATTTCCTCATCAGTAGTTAAAATTAGGCAAGGGTCTGTTGGTTGGTTATTTTCATTCACAACCACGTTAATACACCCTAAAGTAATCAGCTTATATTATGTGGCCTTTCATGCAGGGTGCACAGATTTGCAGCTTGTTTGGTTTATCTAGGCTCATGCTTGGGAGGCAGCTGTTAGGCATTTAGTGAACAAAATCCTCTTGCTCCAGGGAACTGTGATTTGTCCATTCACAGGGAGCCTACAGTTCAACACTGAAACATTTTAAATCATTCTTGTTTTTTTTTTTTTTTTTTAATGAAGCCTGATCTAGAATATCCATGGACAGTCCCTCTAAAACTAGTTAATTCAAGCATGACAGATCTTGGCCATTGTGTTTCCTAACTTTCTCAAGTGGGATGGGTTAATCCTTCATATTCTGCTTTTGAGATGAATCACACTGAGTTCAAGTGTTCGTGAGTAAATGATCTTTGAATGTCCTAAAACTATTCAGCCTCTATCCCATATTTTTTCACTGCTTCTATTCCACTTTTTTTTTTTTTTTGGGGGGGGGGTACAGAGTATCTTATCTGTGTTTTCCAAATACTGAAGAAATGAAAATATGAAATTAAACCTTTTCTCATTTGATTGTATCCCTGCCAAAAGATCATACCAATGAAAACGCATTCAAATACCTCATTAAAATTCAGTCTCTAAATTAATAAATGAAGTCCAGTTGCATAATTATTTAAATTATGAGTATTTCTAGAAACAGGAAAGTATGACGAAAGGTATCTATTTGCATTGTATCATTCCATTGTGTTGGAAGTCACAGTAAAAACAAATAGTGGACATTGCTGCTAAAAA
Organism: Noctilio leporinus; assembly: GCA_004026585.1. NCBI lineage: Eukaryota > Metazoa > Chordata > Mammalia > Chiroptera > Noctilionidae > Noctilio > Noctilio leporinus. The sequence goes on from PVIW01000011.1 coordinate 879,171, forward strand.
GCAAGTGAAATATAAAAATATGAATATATAGCACCTTTAAAACAAAAATATTTAGTTAAAATACCTTAAAAGTCATTGGGTTCATTTGTATTGAAAAGCAGTTTAATTATCTAAAAGTTAAAATCTTTCTTTGTGAAGAGGTCAGATCAAATCTAATATTATTGTGATAAATTATCTCGATGTTCTGCACAGACAGCTTCTGACATAAAAAAATAATGGCAAAACATTTCAATAAAAATATATCAAAAATTAGGATGTGTGTACATACCATAAGTAAAGGGAGAAATGTGAGATTTGATTAATGTGAATCACCCATATTCAATAGAAAGCCAGAATGTAAAATTTTACTTTAAAAATTAGTTAAAATCACAATTTAAAAAGAAAATTGTATGTCTCAACACCCTGCATATTTCTCTGCTATTCCATTTATATGGCATATTTTTGTTACTACCCAGGGACCTTGGGTGCTATGCCTTGATAGTACTGTGGTTATCTGGAAATAAGATAAAATGCTTTCAGAATCTCAGAGAAATATCTTACAGTTCATTAAAATGCAACCCACTATAGAACTGCTGGCACTATTTTCATTCCTCAAAAGGTACCTTGGGTTGAGGTTATTTTCCCTTCCTTGTTTTTTGGATTGGTATTATTATTATTGCAGGCATCTGCTAATGACAATGCAAATAGAATTATCATCATAAAACATAATTGCATTGTGCAACTTTAGAAATGCTATGATGCTTTATTTAAAGGTAAGCGTCTTTTAATTTTATTCTCTTACATTTTTCTTTTAATTACTTTTCTGTTGTCAGGTAAAATGTATAAGCATTTATAAGTATTGTCTGTATAATAGAGACAGAGTAATGGTTACAGTAAAGCAACATTTCACTTAAGAAAAAAGAGACATGAAACTACTCCCTTATCTGCTCCCCTGAAAATTGAAAAAAAAAAAAACACACAACACAACATGTATGCATCTCTATACACAAACAACAAGGGGTCAAACGTGGGTTGGCAGTCAGGGACTTGTTCAGAAAGCAGGCCTAAAGTCAAGACACTGTTCCCATATTACAACTTTTAGGGAACTTAGGTCAAACAAGGAAGCTGGACAATTTTTGTCCCTAGTGAATGAGTTTCACCACACACCAAAACATGACTCAGAAATGAAGTTTTCTTGCTGAAATTACCATGGTGATGGCTTTTATTAAAATGGCCTGGGACAGCTTAAAAGCTAAACTGTTCCATGAAATTCTAGCTTAAAACCAGAAAAGATGACTGATAACAACTAAATGTGTCCCAGACTTTGTTTTATAGATAAATCTCCAACATCTTGCTTTAATATCAGAAATGATTCTAAATGTTAGAAGGTATGCTAAATGTTCAAAAGCTTAATGTACATATACCAAGACTTAATGTACATATATCTGTTGGTTATGTTCTGCTGCCAGAAAGCAAAAAAACTTGAAATTTATAACAAGAGAAAAAGACATTTATAACATTGAAAAGTAATATTTTTCCTGGGTAGGTGTTATTAAATTAAGTAATGATAGTTTATACACATTTTTGGTAATATTTGAATCTTATTTCTGATTTTATTTTTTGTTAGTTCCTCAAGTTGACTTCCCATATTATTTAGTTGATTTTCAATTGAGTTGATTTTATACTTGGCTGCTTCTGGTGCATATTTTAATTGTACAATTTATATTTAAAGTATTATCTTTACACAAATAATACCTATTATAGACTTTAGAGAAAGGGGTAAACAAACAGAACAACAAAATGACATAAATTCCCATGCTAAAAAGTGATAGTTTTATAAGTCAGTTATATACCTTTTGGCATAAATTTTTCTAATGTGGCATATACACTGTTTTGTAATATTATTTTTAATTTTAATAGTCCACTGTTAGTCTTTTCAAGTAATTAAACAGTTGATTCAAAAGCAATTGCCATTCATTCATATGGACTATTTTGTAAAAATCTGTCATAATTTATTTATCTTTAGTGTTTAATATTTGGATATGAAAGAAGCTACTATTATTGTTGTTATTTTGGTTCTTTTATCCAAGAATGTAGAAACAGTGACTTTTTCAGTAGAGTTTGTAATTCTAAAATTGCCTTCCTTGATATTTTTGAAAATTATAGGTGATTGCCTTGAATAATATTTAAACATTCATAACTGTCACTTTGACACTAATGTCAATAGCTATAGTGATTATCATCTCTGATGTGGGAAAGAAAAATAACAGCATAGGGGATTACATGGTCTGTGGTTTAACAAAACTACTCATTTCCCTTAGCATTATTCCTCTTTATTCCAATATCATTTTACAATTCTACACTATCCTGTATTTATCTTTGTTGGCTGAATGTGCAGTAGTTAAATCATTTTCCCTTCTTTTAATATTTAATCATTTCAGTTAAATTGGCAGCTTGAAATGACTTCTTGACATGGAGATCCTGTGATATTAATCAATGTCTTTATCTCCAGCTCAGCCTTTGTTATTTATCAGCTCCAAGGTTATTTCAAAAGCTTGCACTAGATCCCAACATCTGAGAGAAAATATTCAAATCCTTTCTACTCCTATTAAGTAAAGACAGCCTTAATTTAGAATCTTTTCACTTGCTATAAGATGGTTTCATAATATATTAAATAGTATCAGGAACATGGCATTCTCTAATAACATTCATTTGAGTAGTTGTTCCTTATATCTTGCCTTTGATATTTTATTATAAAGTTGCCAAGGGACTTGAAGAATGTTGAAGAATAATGTCAGAATTTAGTCCTCATTTATCAACAAGGATGGATTATGGTCAATCATGTATGAGGAACCAAGCTAGGCATTGAGTTCGAAAATACAATATACAGTCATGTTCTGTTTAATGAAGGGAGTCCATTTTAAGAAATGTGTTGCTAGGCAGTTTTATTGTGTGAAGATCATAGAATGCACTTACATAAACCTAGATGGCATAGCCTACCAAGCAGCTAGACTCTCTGGTGTAGCCAATTGATGCTAAGCTACAAACTTGTACAGGCTGTTAGTGTTCTGAATACTATAGACAGCTGTAACATAATGATTAGTATTTGTATACCTAAACATATCTAAACATGGAACAGGTGCAGAAGAACTATAATATAAAGCACTGGAAGGCAAACACAAGGCCTGTGGGCGGAATCCGGCCCTCCACCTTGTTTTATCCGACCTGGCACCTTTGGCCCAGCACCTTGTTTCTACCTGGCTTGCTTAACTGTTAAGGAGTAGTTACATGTATACAGTCCTAAAATTACATATGGCCCTTTGAAGGCAACCCTGAGGCTGATGTGGCCCCAAATGAAAATGAGTTTGACACCCCTGATATAAAGCATAAAAATTGGTGTACCTGTATAAGGCATTTACCATGAATGGAGTTTGCCAGTCAAATGTTGCTCTGGGTGAGTCAGGGGATGAGTAGTGAATGAGTGTGAAGAGTTAGGACATTACTGTCCACTAGTGTAAACTTTATGAACACTGTATGTTTAGGCTACATGAAATGTATAAAACATTTTTTCTTTAGAAATAATAAATTAACCTTAGGTCATTATAACTTTATAAACTTAAGAGATCACCATTAAATATGTGGTTCGTCATTGACCAAAATGTCAATTTGTGGTGTGTGAGTGTATGTGTTATCTGTCATCAAAGATTTTGACATTCCAGCTATAGACACAGACAATTACAATTATAATGCACTTTGAAAGTTGTTTTATATTTTTGTGATGGCTAGAATTGGCCACTCAAGAACTCTAGTTACTAACTATATAATGGGGGGCAAGCTATTTTACTTAAGTCAGTGGTCAAATATGTAAAATGAAAATTTTAACTGCACATAACCCTTGGGGTTGATGAGAGGGTTGAATGACATTCTTATGTAAAGAGTTTAGCACAAATTCTGGTGTATACTAAACACTTAACAAGTATAAATTACTGTCATTACTAATACTGCCACCTTTGATGAGAGAATGGGATAAGCAGTTACATGAAACGTTGGATCATGAGGTGCTTACACTGCTGGTAGATGTGGGGAAGGTTTTGCAGAGAAGGAAATAACTAAGTTGTGATTGTTGAGATAGGTAGGAGTTAACCTTAAATTAGGAAAGTGTAGAGAGGGTGTTCACAGAGAGGGTACAGCTAGAACAAAAGCATGAAGAGGTAAGAGTATATGACATGATCACCTATGAATTATCAAAAACATGAACCAAATTACTGCTTAATAAATGTTAATGGTTATATAAATTACTATGAGCCTATAACAGAGGTTGACAATACTCATATTTCATCAAAAGGAGAGGATAGTAAATCTTTTATTCTTTGGGAGTGGAGAAGTTTCTGTCACAACTTCTCAACTCTGCCATGAGCTTGGGAAAATAGCCTTAGCTATATGGCATGGGTAGGTAAAGGTAGCTTTAAGTTGTTTGTATGCCAAGTAGCATAATAATTACTAAATAATAATACAAGAATAAACTGTTCCATGTACTCAAAATTGTGAGGCTGCTTTTGTTCACCCCTGTGTATAAACAAATGAGAATGGCTATGATTCAATACAACTTTTTCAGAAACTTAAAAATTGAATTTCATATAATTTTCATGTGCCATAAAATGTTATTATGTTGATAATTTGGTATTTGCAACAAGTTAAAAGTATAAAATCCATTAATTGCTCATGGGCTATAAAAAACAGCTGTGGACTAGATTTGGACTATAGACCATAGTATGTCAATCTCTAGTCTTATAATGAAAGATTAAGCAACATTTAAAATATTATATTGACTTGGAAGAATACCTAACAGTATACCAAAGTGCGCCTGCTTAATAATCCTAAGCATAAAGAAAAGAATGAGGCCTGGCTGGTAGCTCAGTGGATAAGGAACCGGCCTGCAAACCCAAAGGATGCTGGTTCGATTCCCAGCCAGGGCAAATAACTAGGTTGCAAGTCAGCTTGCAAACCAGGTTGCAAGCCAGGTCTGTAGCTGGAGGCAGATGAAAGGCAACCATACATTGATGTCCCTCTCCCTCTCTGTCTCTCTGCCTTCCCCTTTCTCTAAAAATAATAAATTGAAGCTAAAAAAATAAAGACTGAGAAGAAAGAATTCCTGAGAAAAAAATTCACCAAAATGTCAACTAGCTTATTCTCATATTATAGATTGCATTACACTATAGGGGTTATCATTTTTACTTTTTTCCAAAATTCTAAGCTGAGCATGAATTAATTTTAAAATGAGAAAATACAGCCTTTCTATTGTAATATGCATCAAAGTTGTTCATTCAATATGGTTTTAGTATACATGTTCATTCAAAATAAGATTAAAATGTCAATATAAAAATAAAATATAGATCACAACAATTTTTACTTCCTTTGCTATTGCTTTTACAATTTTAACCTACATAGAGTGAAAAATTGACTGGTCAGAAATGAGTTGGAGAACTTAACAGATGTAAAATCTGTTAATGTTTTGCACTTCCTATCCTTTATAGTCTCACTTTTGTGTTACATGTAGTTATTCTAGGAAAAGAACATAAACAGGGGCCATCAGTCCTAGATGTTACTGATATTTTCTCATGAGGAGAGGAGTGGATGCTGAGAAATGGAAGCCCAAAGGAAATATGAGGAAGAAAGATCAGGCTTTTAAGTAAGCATAAAATTTGGGAGGAAATTTTGCTTACTAGACATTAAAATATTTCAAAAGTAGGCATGAAAAATACACCCTAGAAACAGAAACATTCAAAATGAAATATGTTTCTTTCTGAAAAACATAACCAATTTCAGACTCATTCATTCACAAATATTGATGAAATCTCAACTAAGGTCTGGATATTGATATAATCACTGAAGGTTAACATTGAGACAAAGATATCATATACAATGGGGAAACATTTCCTTTAAATCAAGAATGAGACAAATATTCCCACTATCACACTTGTAGCTGTCATGAACATCCCATTTGGTACAATAGCAACAGTAACACCAGTAACTTCGAAAGGCCAAAGGTTTGCAAAAGAAAAAATATAAATGTCTTTGAATGCCAATAACTTCAGAAAATCATATGAATCAATAATTTAAAATAATAGAAAAAATAGAAATATCACTCAATATAAATAAATGATCAATATAAAAGTAATTCTATTCATATATACCAACAATCAAGATTTGAAAATAAAATTAGAAAAGAAATATAGTACTATAATAGCAACTTAAATATAAATACCTATTAATAAAGCTGTAACAAAATCTGTACAGAATGTTTTTAGAGAAAAAGAGTATTGGAAAACATCAAAGAAGACCTCAATAAATGAAGGGCAATCTATGCCATAAATTATTAATTACCTGAAAATTGAAATACAAATTTAATTCTATTTCAGTCTAAGTCTCAAAAAGTATTCTGTTGTATTTGAGCAAATGATGGCAAATATTTTATGGGAGAGAAGAGAGCAAGGAATAGCCAAGACAATTTTGAAAGTGAACAAAATGAAAAGAATTGCCCTACCAGATAACAAGAATTACTATAAAGTTATGATAATTTAGAGTATGCAGTGCGGGTATTAGTATAAAAGAGATTACAGGTTGCAAGCCAGGTCTCCAGCCAGGTCCATAGCTGGAGGCAGGTAAAAGGTAAGCATACATTTATGTTTCTCTCCTTCTCTGCCTCTTTCCCTTCTCCTCTTTCTAAAAATAATAAATAAGATCTTAAAAAAAGAGAGATTAATAATTGTGGAGCAGAATGGAGAGCCCATAAATATACTTAAGTTGATCAGTTCTTTTTAAAAGATCTATTCAGCCCTGGCTGGTATGGCTCAGTGCATTGAGTGTTGGCCTATGAACCAAAGTGTCACTGATTCGATTCCCAGCCAGGGCACATGCCTGGGTTGTGGGCCAGGTCCCCATTTGGGGGCATATGAGAGGCACTCACACATTGATGTTTCTCACCCTTTGCTTCTCTCTCCTAAAATAAAAAATGTATTCAATAATTTACCTAGGAAAATATTATTAGACTCTCCACATAATACAATACAAAAATATGAATCCTCTTTACTTTCCTATATATTTTTTCCATGATAGAAAACATAAAGTAAATTAGCTGGGTTCAGACAGATGGCCTTTAATCCACATTTTGGCCAATGAGAAAGAGTGGACTATTATTAAAAGTCAGTCTGATTGCATTGTTTGTTACTCAATCCCAGGATTATGGATTCCAAGTGCGATAAACATTTGATGTTATGGCATTCTTTCAGTAAATAGCACTTGAAGTTCCCAATTAAGCTCTAGAAGAACACATAAGTGGCATTCATTGTAGATGCTGTAATGATCCCTCCTTTATTCTTAATTCAAATATCAAGGAATCGGCTCAAAGTCCTTAGTTAAAGCAGTTCCTACTTTCAGTAAAATACTGGTCATCTTTAAAAATAAATAAATAAATAAAAGCCTACCTCTCTCTTTCTTCATAGAACCATACGTAATAAATTATACAACTATGGTTGAGAGGAATTATTATTCTCATGGAGATTATTATGAGAGGCTACAGAGTCTGTTTTGCACTAGAATGTAATCTGACTCTAGTGGCATTGAGATTACTCCATGGCCAATACAATGCCCCTAGGATTCCACCAGCCTTTCTAGAATGACTATTCTCCATCTTGCTACCACTGTGGGCGGCATGGTAGCCAATACTTACTGAACTGCACATTTAAGATCAATTTTATTCATTATCTGTAAATTATATCTCAATAAAAAGATTCTCGAGGAAAAAGTGAAGTGGCATTATGGTGAAGTGGCAGGCACTTAGTCAAAGAAGTTTGGGAGCTTCTACAATCTTGTAGACTGAACAGGGCACAGGCATATTAAAGTCTGACGAGTGCTTCAGGAAGGCTTGAGACTAGCTTTGTTAATACAGACAGTGGGAAGTTGACTGGTTGGAGAGGCGATGGACAGAACTGAGATTGGAGATTAACCCTTACATCTGTAGTCAGCTGATTTTTGGCAGTGATGCAAAGGCCGTGTGACAAGGATAGTCTTTCAACAAATTGTGCCAGGAAAATTAGATATCCCTATTCAAGACATAAATTTCAACCCTTACTTCACACCACATACACAAAAACCCCTCAAAATTTATTACAGGCTTAAGTGTAAGAAATAAACTATAAAACATATGAGAGAAAATGTAGGAGAAAAATATTCATGACTTTTGGCTGGGCAAAAATTTCTAGGAGATAACCAGAAGCACAAGCCATTAAAAAATTATAACTTTAACTTCATCCAAATGTAAAACATCTGTGCTTTAAAAGACCATATTAAGACAATGAAAAGTCAATAATGGGAGAATACATACACAAATTGTTTCATGTATGATTTTAAAAGAATATATAAAGAACTTTAATAACTAAATTATAAAAGATAGTTCAATTTTTAAATAGATGATATTCAGTACAAGATCTGAATATTAAGAGACGATATACAAACTTCTCATTAAGATATCAACATCATCAGTAATTAGAGAAATGAAAATTAAAATTACAATCAGATAATATTTTTCACCCAAAAGAACAACAATAATACTAAAAAAAGACACAGTAACAAGTATTAAAGAGATTGTAGAAACACTAGAACCTTCCTGTATAGTTAGTGGAAATGTAAAACAATATAGTCACTTAAGAAAACAATTTGGCAGCTTTAAAAGTTGAACTTATCAGATGACCCAGGATTCTGTTCCTAGGTATCTTTATGTCCACATAAAGATATATATGTAAAAGTTTATATTAAAATGTTTAATCAATCGAACATTTTCATCAATTGGTGAATAAATATTTTAATTTTATCCATACAGTAAAATATGGTTTAACAATAGGAACATTCTACAACATGGATGAACCCCCTAACCACCATGCCTGATGCCACATGTATAGGCACACATGCTGTATGATTTCATTTATATGAAAATCTATAGAAACAGAATACCGATTAACGATCGTCATGGGCTGGGAGTGAAAGCAGGACTTGACTACAATAAATGTGTGATATTTTGGGGATGAGGGAAATGCTCTAACTGTTTAATGGTAATGTTTGCATAATTCTGTAAATGTACTAAATGTCACTGGATTGTATGCTTACATGCATGTATTTAGGGTGTGTAAATCATACCTCAATAAATATGTTTAAAAAAGTATCAATTAATCAATTCAAATAAAAGAGAACAGGCCCTTTTTAATATAGAAAGAACAGTTTGAATGCCATCCTTATAAGACCATAGTTAACTGCTTTGTTCCTAAATCTAGACATATGGGGAAAAATGTGGAAATGAAATTAAGTGAAAACCAGTTTTCAGTACGTAATACCTCACTCAGTGGCTTAATACGAGCATAGATTTTTTTATGCATGTGATGGGCAGCATCTCGTTCAGGCTATCTGCCATACGTGTTATATCTCTCTGCCCAGCTTGTGATTAAATATTGAATAGCAGTGAGTTTGAGGTTATAATCCTTGACAAGTATCTGGAGTGCAGTTATTCTACGTGGCTGATTAGGTGGGGAACCATCAGCTTTAACAGTCAATTGAGCTGGTGCCAGGATTACTCTTTTCTTGAGAAAGTTAAGCAGCTTGAAAAATGGGCTGGGATAGGAAGCCAGCCACCTAATTTCTTGACGTTCTGGTTTCCCAAACAGTAGGTGACTTGTAAAATGTCAGACACATCAAGTCATGTTGACATCAGAAAATACCACAGAGTTACAGCAGCATGTAAAATAATTTACCACCATGATTATTTCTTTTTATGGCCATGATTAGAGTATTATTTGATATTAACTATGGCAATAATAATTACTTGTGGATTGTTTTCCAGACCCACTTGAAATATTTACAGAAGTTGGTGTTAGGGACAGAAGGTCATCAAAGGGCTAGAGCAGATACATGGCTTTCTCCAAACCAGGCTGGGCAAGCTTCCCCCAAAGAGATGATGATCAAGCCCAAGGGAAGTAGGGGGAAACTTTCTGAATTTTGCAGTTCTTGACTAATTTCTGTGTACCATTTCCCCATGCGCTACTGATGCTCTCTTCTAATATTGACACCTACCTCAACTTGGGAACTTGTATATCCAAAAACCAATAAAGTATGCTTGTATCAATTCTTTGTTTCCAATATTTCATCTTGTTTTTCCTCTGTGACCCCCATACCTTAATCTTCTCTAGATCTGAGACTTAAAACATCAAAATGTTCATCACAGCTTCTTTCATTTCTCTGTCCCCAAAGGAACTTCTGATTTGTAGATATTCCTACTTGACTATGTAGGAAGTCGCTTCAATTCATAGTACATTTGAAATGATATAACTGTGAACTGGCTTATAAATATATAATGGGATTGAGGATAGTGATTCAAAAATATATTAATATACAGAATTTTTACCTATTTACAAAAATGCCAATGCTTCATAGCTATAGGTTTTTAAGCATCTCAGGACTAAAACTGTTAGATCTGTTTTGTATATACTGGGTGTAACCTAATAATCATTGACACAGAAAACAAAAATATAATATTTACTTATTTGGGAGAAGGGGGGACCATTATTAATTTCTGTGTACTACAACAAATTCCTATCTCAATATGACTCTACCAGTGAGCATTTGTATAAATTCTTATTGAGAAAGTCAAAATATTTCCAGGCCACTTCAAAGCAGCCTACAGACAGTAGTAAAATCTGAACAATGTTCATATGTCCTGTTTTCTTAAATATAGCATATATACTTTCACTTTAATTAAATTTACTGAGGTGACATTGATTAATAATGTTATATAGATCAATAGAACAGAATAAACAGAAATAAACCTAAGTCTCTATGGTCAATTAATATTTGACACAGAGGACATGAATGTACAATGAAGTAATGATAGCATCTTCAACAAAGTGTGGAGAGCTGAACCAGTACAGGCAAAAACATGAAACTATATCACCAACTTATACCATACACCAGAATAAACTCAAAATGGATAAAAGACTTAAATCCATGATACCATAAAAGTCCTAGAGAAAAACACAGGCAAAAACTTTCAGATATCCCACACAGCAATATTTTTGCTAATATAACTCCCAATGCAAGGGAAATAAGGGAAAATATAAACAAATGGGACTATATCAAACAACAAAGTTTCTGCACAGCTAAAGAAACCACCATCAAGCCCTGGCTGGTGTGCCACAATGGATAAGGCACTGGCCTACAAACCCAAAGGTCACTGGTTCAATTCCCAGTTAGTGTACATAACCAGGCTGCAGGCCAGGTCTCCAGCCAGGTCTTTTGCTGGAGGCACATGAAGGGCAACCATACATTGATGCCTTTCTCCTTTTCTTCCTCCCTCCCTGCCTTTTTCTCTGAAAATAATAAAATCTTTAAAAATATATCCAGAAAGAAAAAAAGAAGAAGAAGAAGAAACCATCATCAAAATGAAAAATGAACTGTATGGGAGAATATATTTGCTGATGATACATCAGACAAGGAATTGCTCCCCAAAATATATTTTGAAAAAAACTCACAACTCAACACCAGGAAGACAAACAAGTCAATTAAAAGATAAGCAAAGGACCTAAGCAAATAGGTCCAAGGGGGACATACAGAGGGCCCATAGACATAAGAAGATGCTCAACCTCACTAGCCATCAGAAAGATGCAAATTAAAACCACAATGAGATATCATTTCACACCTGTCAGAATGACCATGATTAATAAATCAACAAACAACAAGTGCTAGCTAGGATGCATAAAAAAAGGGAACCCTGGTGCATTGTTGGTGCAGCCACTGTGGAAAATGGTATGAATTTTCGTTAAAAAACTATTAATGGAACTGCATTTTGATCCAGTGGTTCCACTGATAGGATTATATCCAAAGAATCCTGAATCACCAATTCAGAAGAGCCTATGCACCTTATGTTCATGATGTTGCTACCTCCTATACTCAAGTGCTGGAAAAAGCCTGAGTGCCCATCAGTAAGTGAGTGGATCAACAAACTGGTACATTTAAACAATGGAATAGCACACAGCAGAAAGAAGGAGCTCCTACCTCTTGTGACAGTGTGTATGGAACTAAAAATAATTATGCTAAGTGAGATAAGCCAATCAGTGCAAAATAAATACCATATAATCTCACCTTTAAGAGGTATCTAACAAACAATATAAACTAATTAACAAGATAGAACCATGGGCATGGAAACCTAGAACAGACTGAAAGTGACATAGGGGAGGAGAGAGGGGAATAATGGTGGAAAGAAGGAGAAGAAGCTAGACATAGAACGTGTGTAGATGACTCCCAGACATGGACAACAGTGTGGGAATTGATTGTGGGAGCAGGGGTTGGGATGGTGGAAGAGGGTAAAGTGGGGAAAATTGGGACAACTGTAATGGAGTAACAAAGTAATTTAAATAAAATAAAAAAAATAAGGCTATATAGGTTTCAAGTACACATTTCTATGATGCATGAACTTTCTTAGGTCTTATTTCCTCAAATCCAAAAAGAGCTTAGCTTTAATTCAACTAAGATCATAGGATTTCCAGAAATTTTGAGTGAGATAATACATGTAAGGTATTAGCAAAGTTGACAGGTGCATTACTGTCTCTCAATTCATTAGTTATTATTTACATAGTAATTCATTGATCATAACACTAATTTTGGCAGAATATGTATTAGAAAATTTTAGTGAGAAATGCTTTTTTTGGTATTAATAAATGCATTTCAGACAAGAGAAAAGGATCAATATTCAATAAACTATAATTTTTTTCCTTAGGTCTGAGAAGCAAATATTATAGTTTTGTTGACTATTATTCAGGAAATCACCTGAAAACAACTGTTGCGGCACTGTACTCTATTTCTTTTTTGGGTGGAAATATATTTAAAGTGAAAGGAAATCTAAAAAGCTGGAATACCAGGGGCTGGCTGAGTTTGGCTGAAAGATGCTTTATCCTCAGTGTATTTCCTCCACATCAGAAGAGTTTACTAGAAATAACTACTACTATATTACCCGAGTTCCAAGAAAATCTATGTTGCTGCTTTTAAAATTATTAGCATACATCATCAATTATGTATTCTGAGATTTGTAATGGAGATATCATGGCTTTCTACCAGATCACCTCTTCTTGCAATTGTATATGCAAAAATTGATATAACTTTAACTTCCAAGATGCAAACTATGTATTGATGACTACACCACCACAGGGACATGATCATATATTAACCATCAGAATTTGGCTACAGATTGATAACATAGCATGAGCGGATCCTCGTCATATAAGAGAGTTCAGACCGTGGGACCTAATTGCTCCAGTTATGGGATAATTAACCAGTCTCAGCCCCGGGGAGAACTGCTTTGGCTGGCGGCTTGACTGTACTAACGGATGAACTTGTTTTGCAAGCAAATGAGTAAACAATCTGTTAAATATAATTGATTTGTTTTTTTTTTTCAAAGTGTTCCTCCACTTTTTATTTACCAAATAATTCTCATCTCCACTTAAACATGCAGGAATGACTACAGCTTAAATGATGAAAATAAGACCCTGAGCAAAAGCTTATTTTACTCCAGTATGCCATGGCATTCGGTGCACGGTTTGATCTTAGTTGCATTATGACTATTGAGAGTGTACCTTAAAACTACACAAAAATTAATTTACCTTATTTGTCTAATAAGTTCCATTCATAGATGATTTATCTATTTAAATGTGCAATAATCTAGTAATAATTGTACAGAAGGACAAGGCAGTGGAGGAGTATTTTTCCACTGATCGTGAAAGTTTACACTGTTGGTATTAATAACTAACAAGTCAAGTCTCAGTCCTACACATGCTTTAAAATCCTTAAAATAATCTTTACAAGGACATCCTTTCAATAACCCATTCATTTACTTTATATAACAAACATAGCACTTACTAGGGAACATATGCTGTGCTAAATGCTTTATTAACCCATTTATTTCTCAAAATAGCCACATGATTAGGGATTATCTCCAAAAAATGAAGGGCAAGAACATAAAGTGATTCACTGACATAACAAAGCTAATGTGTGGGTTTGAACATAGGTAGGCGGGTCACATGACACAGCTTTTAATATCTATTGATGCTTTATCTTGGTAAAATTATATTTTATTGATTATGCTCTTACAATTGGCCCAAATTCTTTTCCCTTTGCTCACCTCCACCCAAGACCCACTCCTGCAGTCCCACCCCTCTTAGTTCATGTTCATGAGTTGTACATATAAGTTTTCTGATTTTACCCTTTCCTCTATTATTCTTAACTTATTATTAGTATTAGTATTAGTAGTAGTATTAGTATTTAGTGACTTGAGAGAGGAAGAGAGAGGAAAGCTAGAAAGAGACATCAATTATTGACGCATTCATTGGTTCCTTCTTGTATATGCCTTGGCTGGGGATGAAACCCACAGTCTTGGTATATTGGGATAATGCTCTAACCAACTGAGTTACTGGCCAAGGCATTTAAATATTTAAATTTTAAAGATATATTGATTTGAGAAAAACAGAGAGAAGAAGGGGAGGGGGAAAAGAGTCTATTGGTGCTTTCAATGCTATATCCTTAGAATTCATTTCAAAATGACTCTTAAGGGATTTTTTTAATCAAATATAATTCCCTATAAGTTTACTTTCTTGGGCAGACTAAAAGTTGCTTGCCTGTTTCGAAATGGTCTTTTCTTAGCGCAAAGACCAAAGGCAATATGGGCAGGCTCAGTTTACCTAAAAGATCAGCTCAAGAAGAGCGAGTTCAAGTAGATTGAACAGACACTGGACCCGAGTCTAAGCTATCTTGATTTCTGTTGGGAACATGTCATAGGAATATCTTCTTTTGCTGACATTTAACCCCACACTATGAGACATATTGGAATTTTTCACAACATAATGTAAACAGATTTTGGCTTATTTGAGTAGTCAGGTTCTAAAATATCTTGAAGAGTGAGTTTGAGGTGTTCTGTCAAAACTTCGAGAAAGGGGACCAATAAAAGCTCTTGAGAAGAGAATTGGAAAGGTGCAGAATGATTGGAGAAGGGCATGAATATGGCCAGAGAGGCAGATTACACAGGTAACTTGGGTGAGAAGTCCAGAGAGAGAACAAGATAAAGAGAAAGAGCTACGCTGATTTCAGAGCTTCAAGTGTGGATAACTATAAGAATGTAATTTCTTGCCTTGGCTGGTAGCACAGTGGATAAGATGCCATTATGCAAACCCATAAGTCGCTGGTTCAATTCCCCAGCCAGGGCACATAACCAGGTTGCAAGCCAGGTCTCCATCCAGGTCCATAGCTGGAGGCAGGTGAAAGGCAGCTTTACAATGATGTTTCTCTCTCTCTCTCTCTGCCTCTCTGCCTTTCTGCCTTTCTCTTCCCCTCTCTCTAAGAATAATAAATAAAATCTTAAAAAAAAAGAATGTAATCTCTTAACATCCCTGGAAGGGAAAGATCTTGTCTGGAAGGAGATGAGAGAGACAGGGAAGGTGGCACAGAGTTGGAAGAGAGATATGAATGAAACTTTTGAACAACATACTTATTTTTGGTCATCATCTAGCACAATGAGGTTAAAGATGCTCAAGCTTTATAAAAGTAGAACTTTAAAATTTCTTAAATTTATTTTTGTGTTCAAGTTTAGCTCATGTAATTTTACATTGCCTATATTAGATTCAGGTGTATAATATAGTTGTTAGACATGTTTACACCTTAGAGTGTGATCATTCCACTAATTCTAGTAATCATCTGTCACTGTGGAGACTTATCACAATGTTATTGACTAGATTCCCTTTCCCCTTTCCCCCTGTCACCCCACACCTCTTTTCTGGTAGCCATCCCTTTGCTCTCTGTTTCTATGACTTTGTTTATGTGAGACAAAGAACATGTATGAATGGCCCATGGACATGGACAACAGTGTGGGAATAGGGGAGTGCCATGGGTGGAGGGAGGAGGAAATAAGGGGGAAATTGGGACAACTGTAATAAAATAACCATAAAAACTGATAAAATAAAAAATCAAATAAATGAAAAGGAAAAAAGAACTTAAGATATATAATTTTTTTGGCTATGTCAGCATGGGTCTATGAAAAGAAAAGAGTATTTTACCAATACTCTAACTTCCTCATTGTAATTAGCCCTACTCTGTGTGGCAATCAATCCAAATTGGTGCCCCTATAACTTTCTCCTAAAGGCCGTAAGTTTTCCTTCATAGCACTTAGGGTAATTTTTAATTATACATTCACTTATATATTTACTTGTTAAATGTCCATTTCCTTCACTAAACTGAAATCTTCATGAAACCATGTACTTTATCTCTATTTACAGCAATGTGTATCCAGTCATGAACCTATTTTATAGTACGAGCCAAATGATCCAGCTTTCTTCTCCTTACTAAAAAGCTAACATTTAAAAAAAAACCTTACAGATTTTTTTTATATAACCAAGGCAATACCTAGAAGATCCTATTCATTTTCCTGGGCTAAAAATAACATAAAATGTAATTCTATAAACAGCCTGGGATTTTATTAGAAATCAAAGATTAGGAATAGTTGCAACTAGGTTAGCAGTGAATTGCCAGATTTCAACATTTCTCTTCCAAGTGGTTAAACTCTATTAACATTTCAACTGTTCAGGTTCTTGGATATAAAATATTTCTGAATACAAAAGGATGTAATGCAACATTATGATAAGCAGAGAGGAAAGCACTACTCTGGATCAGAAATTTACATTATAACTGATAGAAATTAGCCTGGCAGTGGGTTCTACAGAAAGGAAAAAAGTACTTCTTGAGATGGAAAAAAAAAATGAGTTCATAAAAGTTCAAATACTTCAAAGTGTAGTATAGCATTCACTAATATTTTTCCACAGATGAAAGACCCAAATAAAGCAAGCTTTTAAAAAATCAAAGTACAATAAAGGTCTGTGATCCAGAACATCTTCAATCACAGCCTCTTATTCTGCTCTGTCATCTAATTTCACCATTCTCCACTCCAGTGCCTTTGACCTTCGGAGAACAATCATGCCAATTACTTTTACAGTTGCTTGCCCCATTGTGCCTCTGTAATTGAGTTCACCTAAGGACCTGTTTGATAGTATATTAATAATTGTTTGTGAAAGAGGCATTTTAGCCACACTATGTTTCTGTAAAACCTAATCAAGAAATGTAAGAGAAGTTTGTGCTATTAGTGATGAAGCGTTCTGAACTATATTGAATGTTTTACTATTGTTGGGATTTAAAAATGTATTTATCCTATTTATTCAAAATAAAAACACAAAGGTCATTTGTACTTTGTTACGCTCTTTTGCCTTGAGATGAAAGGAAAAATCTTCCCTGCATAAGTGTCCCTGCAGTTTGGTATTAATAAGAGAGCCATTAGTGTTTTCCTTTTGATGATGAATAAAATATGCACTGGCAATTTTAATTGTTTTACACATTCTCAAAGTTATTATTATCTCAACATTTTCTTAAAGCATATTCAATATTAAAAATGTATACAGCTCAACATAGTCACTACAAATAAACCTATTTTTTAATCATTGCAATGAAAAAGACCAAGTGGTAAATAATATTCTTCCCAAAAGATCTCTCCTCCTTGCAAAGTGTGCAAACTTTTTCAAATACCAGACATGTAATTTTCAAAAATACCAACACAGAGCCCAGACTCTATCCATTAAAAAGAATGCCTATAATTTATATGTTTCAAGTAATACTCCACAACAAAATGCCAATGTGTAGATGTTATGTGAATAGTTTCATTTTTTTTAAAAAAATTTTAAAAGATTTTTATTCATTATTTTCAGAGAGAAGAGCAGGAAGGGAGGAAGAAAGGGAGAGAGAAGCATCAATGTATGGTTGCCTTTCACCTGCCTCCAGCTGCAGACCTGGTTGGAGACCTGGTTTGAACCTGGTTATGTGCCCTGACTGGGAATCGAACCAGCAACCTTTGAGTTCCCAGGATGGAGCCTTATCCACTGTGCCACCAGCCAGGGCTATCAAAAAGATTTTTAAAGGTACCCATTCGAGTTGAAAAACTCACTGTAATGCCTACATAGGTTATAACTGTACAGCTGGTAAGGGCTTTCTGTTAATCAAGCCAAGAACGCATAACAACCACCATCAAAGTTTCTGTTGCACCAACAATGAGCCTGGCCGATAAGCACGCCTGTCTAACACCATCAAAGTGTATCAGATTCATGCCTGAATGAACCTCCTGTGAAGGTGTGTGGCCTGCATGTGAGAGGGGGACAGTGACTGAAGAACAAAAATAGGTGAATCTTTCTAGTCAGTTATTGCCTACTCACCTGTCCTACATGAATTAGCCCCTTTGCCAAGCAGTCATTCATCACTTCCTAGATGATATAAGCATTACTTTTCATCCACTCTTTACTTCCTCACTGTAAACCACTGTGTACATTTTAAGTAGGTCTAGAGTCTGACCATGTTCTTCCTCTTCAACTGTGTCAGATCCCTGCCACGTCAGTCACCTATTGCTTATCTCCCACTACAGGTACTCAACTCATTGACTCCTCACTGTTTCAAGTACCCTTTTTCATCCCAACACCAATCTGAACTGCTGTTCTTTCTACCTTTACTCAGTCAGTACAAAGTCCTTCAGCCCTCAAAGCCCAAATCAAGCTCATTTTTATTTTCCTTGTCCAATTTCAGGCCATCCTGATTATTTTCCTTCTCAGTTTAGGCACCACTTTACAATTGAGTACATGGGTTTATTCAGTGTTTCAACCTGGACTGTGTGGTCTCTCAGGTCTGAGCCTATGCTTCCTGCTTCTTGGTACCTGCAGTTAAATTACTGGCCATGCTGCCTGCCTATTGAAGGGGCAGGCTCCTCACTGAGCTGATTTCCCCACAGTGGCAGCTGAACGGCAGGTAGAAATCCACTCAATAAAGACACTTGGGCAGAAACTGTGCTATCATTGCTAGGGCAAGAAGAGTGGTGAAACCCCCCTGTCTGACTACTGAAATACTGATAAAAAAGAACACCATCGAGCAAGGATTCCTATCTCCATTTCACAGATGAGGAAAAGGAGTCTTAAGAGTAAGAAACTTCTCAAAGACCATTCATGATTAATGAGTAGTGAAACTTAAATAGAAACAGTTTGGCCTGGTGCTAAAGCTTTTTATCACAGAAATCTAGGAAGGCTTTAGCCTCTTAAAATTACCTCTAAGTAAGTTATTAGTTGTACAGTATTTAAAAACAATAATCATTCAGTGAAGCCTTTCTGAGTGCCTAGATATTATAAAAATATACAAGGAGTTAAAACATGCAACTTACAATTAAGAATAAAATTTAAACGAATGGCAAAATATCAAGGGTTATATAAAATACAATAAAATAGTAAACGTCTTACAAGATGATGTGATACGAAGTCCATCCCAAAAGTATCAAGCCAATGTCAATACACTTAAAACAGTATGTGCAGCCCATACTTTTCAGACAGACTTCGAATGTCTAATAAATGGTGCTGTGAGTTTTTATGGGGATCACTTCCATTGCAGGCTAAATGCTTCAAGGACAAGATGGGCTAGGGGAAAAACCTTGGAAAATGAATGGAAAGCATTTCTATTTCTATCATAAGAAGAGAAAACCTCAGAGCTGGGAGGAGGGCTGCCTAAGTAACGCAGAGTATCTAGTTCAGATGGTATTGAGTCAACTCATTTGGCGAAGGGGAGAGTCCACCTAGGAAGTGAAGGCTGGACGGCTGGAAAATTGTCCCAAGAAAAGAGAAAAGCAAGCGCTTTTGGACCAGCATGGTAGGGCTAAGTTGGAACTAGAAGAATGTTCTCTGTGCCCGCCTCACTTCTTTCCCTGAGCCCTTCTCTTTTAGAGGCCTTTGGAGACACATTATTTCTGTTCTTTTGTAAGTCTCTAGCCAGTCAGGAGCTATGACAGCGTTTGCCAGTATTTCTTTCTTCTGCTTCATCACTTCCTTTTCTGTCACAAATGTGAAAGGAAAAAAAAAGTTTAAAGTTCAATATATTATCAGACAATGGGATGCAGCAAAAAGATATTCAGAGGTTTTGTAGGCAGACAGAGCTGGACCTGCCTGCAGTGCAACCATTAGTGGCAAGTTGCTCTCTCACTTAATCTATAAAATGGTGAAAATGGCTACGTGACTAATTTAACATGAAAATGGGAAATTAGAGATGCAAAGCTCCATTTTTACAGCACAGGAAATACAATATTACCTCTGGGTATTGATTCATTCAACATTTATGTCAAAAATTTACATTTATGCCAGAAACACTCTTTCTTATTGTAGTAGGGATATAAAAATAAAACAAAACAAAACAGTTGTATACGCTGTCAACAAACTTACATTCTACTTAGGTAGATAGAAAAACATTTAGATAATAAACATGCAATGTATGTTTAGCTATGGTTTAGTGCTGTGAAGAAAAATAAGACACACTAAGAGGATATAAGTGGGGATAGAGATATGGGTGATTCAGATAGAGTGGTCAGGGAAATTCATATATATATATAAAATGCCCCTGGCTAGTGTGGCTCAGTGGATTGGTGCTGGCCTGTGAACCCAAAGGTCACTAGTTCGATTCCTGAGTCAGGGCACAGAACCAGGTTGCAAGCCAGGTCTCCAGCCAGGTTCATAGCTGGAGGCAGGTGAAAGGCAACCATACATTGATGCTTCTTTCCCTTTCTCCCTCCCTCCCTGCCCTTCTTTCTGAAAATAAGAGATAAAATCTATTAAAAAAAAAAAAGAAAATGCCATATGTAAAAATACGGTATATAAAATATCAATACAGAGATCATTCATAAATAGTTTTGATACTACAAAACTATTACCAACTTTAGAAAAAGTAACATCAAGTAGGGATATATCACAAAAGGTCTAGCCAATCAGTTTTGGATAATTAGTGTTTTATCAGTGGCTACAAGACAAACAATAATAAGCCTAAAATGTTTGAAATTAATGATGGATAAACATCAATGAGAAACAAAAGCATATTGAAAGAGTGATTTCAGCCAGTGGAAAATATGATAAATTTTACGTATTTATGTGCTTTCAAGAATTATTAAATAAAATGAATTGAGTACCATCTCTTTTGTGTGGTGGTCAAAGGAGAAATTTCAGGGAACAAAACCTCTGGATTCTCAAGCCCTGATTTTTCTTAGCTATGTGACCTAGCTTATATCAACTGTATGTTAGTCACTTGATTGATGATGCCAATTTTGTGGACATTTCCTTTTTATAAAAAGACCAACATACTCCATGACAAAAATGTGATCTCTTTGGAAACAGAGTAGTATTATATGCATGTAATAAGCTAATGCAAATGCCAGCTATAACAAAATTTTCTGCTTAACTAAAGCGAATGAAGAAAATAATGATCTATAAAAATATAGTGATTATGTTGTATATTTTCTATGATTCTCTCTAATTTTAATTCCATGACTCTAATTTCTTTATATAATATGTGACACATCTCATAATTAATCAGAGGCAACTAAATTTTTAAACTCTATGACTGGAAAGGAAAAGGAAATTTAAAAAATTATTTTGCCTATTTTTTAATAGGCTTTTTTTTTTTTTTTTTTTTACAAAGTAGAATAACCAGATGCCATCAGGTTATATACAATCACCCTCTTTGATTTTTGGAAATTCTACTTTGTTAAGTTTGCCTTAGTTTAATAAGAAACTGTATACAGCATACACATATGTACATTATAGTTCAGAACATGGCATAACTATAAACATTAACACTGTAGTTGATGTCAGTGTTATTTCAAGAACAATTTGCTGTCAATCTTATAGGATAATTTTAAAAAATTCTGACAAAGTAAAAAATTCTCACTTTCAGAGTAACCATACCCATATGGTACTCAAGAAGCTTGTATTTGGAATATAATGACTTTCTTATTGTTTGTTTGTTGGTTGGTTGGTTTTTGAGCAGTGAGAAGAGAATAAGTAATTATTTGAAATTCATTGTCCATTTGCAAAAAGTGTGCACCAGTAAAGATCTCTTCAAGACTATAATCCAATTCTAATTTCCAGTGAGTCACCCTTCTGTCCTATAAAATATGACACAAACAGAATGCAGAGACTCATCCTTCAGTTAATGCATTGTTTCAAGACTTACTAATGTGGGATAAGAGCACATGGCCCTGAGGACACAAGAAAACCTAAGCATGGCAAAAACCAACCACATAATGTGGTTCTTGATTTATTTTATCTTTGTCAGGCAATGCTCCATGCACATATGGGCAATTGGGGCACTTGTGATGAAGTGCTGTTGACAGAAGTATGGCCCGTGGTAACAGGATTGCTATAATAAGGAACCACAGTAAGGCAGACAGCTCTATCAATGGTTATTCTCTGCTCTGATATTTCAAAATGTCAATGCACCATCACAAACTGTCAGGGGGAGAATTTTAAAGATGTGGGAGAGGAAAAAGCACTTCTATCTCCTGGTCCTTAATCAAGTCATTGTACAAGATGTCCCTAATCATGGATATATAATACATGAGGTTTTGCTCCTTCTCTAAAAAAAGTGAGGATTTCACCAAAAGCTGAACACCAAGTTCATCATTCTTAAAGTCATTATTCATTTCTTCTCATAATGCATTATAACTTAACCCTTCTAGGCCCATACTAGAATCTTCTGGACAATACATAAGAACTTATAATACTGCTTCACATAAAATCATACTTTTAATGATAAAACTGCATCAGGGAAGCCACAAAAAGTCTTAACTTTGTTCTAAATTTAGTTAATTTGTACATGAAGATAAAAAATTAGTAAAGAATTAATTTCGCTTGCACATTTCATGTTTTACTGCTGTTTAACTTCGGGGTTAAAAAATGGATATTAAAGAAGTAATTAACTATTCCAAATAACTATTGCTTCCATGACAAATCTTGATTTTCTAGTTCCTTTATCTGTGCACCAATTTATTGAATATTGAACTTTAAAGTATTTAAGACTTCTATCATAACTTCAAATAAACAAATATATCTACTATTTATAATATATTCAGTATATTTCATAAACCCTTTAATTCAGAAACCAGTCCACATGACAAAATGTAGAATAAGTTCTAAAAATATAATTAACATGCAACCAAAATTATATAGTGTATAGCAGGTAAATTGATCTGGGAGAAATCTTGCTCTTATGTGTAGATAATATATAAATATACTTCATAGGTTAGTGTACTGTGTTATAACAAATATAAATGTGTATTTTTCTCAACAAGAGTTAGAGATTTTACTATTTCGATATACTTTTCCTATCAAAGAAGGAAAGAAGAATGTTATACCCACAGTAATTTAGTTTTGGCAGTTTGATACAACGGTCAAACTTAGCCTGAATATTCTGATTTATTTTGTTGTAAATGGAATACAAAGAAATCATTAAATATTGTTACATTTCATGACAAGAACTATGATTGTGCTAAAAATTCAATCAAGTTTCTAGGCCAGTTCAATAACAATAATTTTAACATGTTTGTACCAACAGACACACACACACACACACACACACACACACCAAACACCGAGTAAACCATAGAACCATGATATTAATAGCATTCAACAAACAGGATGAAACCAGACCCTAAGTCTATGATTTCAAACAGTCAAATGTATATTTATTAACTTTTATGTTTCAGCTGCTTTGTATTTAAGTAAAAGGACTGTTTTTTAAAATGAAATAAATATTCCTATATATAAGGACTCTGCTTTTATAGTCTGACACATTAACTTACCCAACAACATTGCACTTGCTGCTAATGAAAGGAGAGCAGTGTGTACAAATCTTCGGAAGTCTCCCGTGGCAAGAAAATTATTACAGAAATGAATAGAAGGAAGTCTCTGGAGCTTTTCCGCTGCCTTCTTGTTTTACCAAAGGCTGTTAGGATCACACTGAGAACTGTCAAAGCCGAATAAACCACTAGCAATTGGGCTTATACCCTTTGGGCAGTCAGGCTTTCATAGGGGATGATTTGACTTTGTCCAAGCCACCAGTATGTTAGAAGCAATATGAAAAGTCCCAGAGACTGGAGCCTGGCTTGTAACTCTAGACAAAAACGCTCTTTGCTATTGCTGGTGGTTTGCAAGAGAGGGCTTGTCAGAGAGAGTTCATTCAAGCAGTCTGAAATTACATCAAACCCGGACATCTAAAAACTGTTAATCTGCAGCTTTGACATGGAGTTTCAAAGCTGTTCAGGTGCAGAGCCGGAGAACAACCGGGTTTGGAGAATCATTTTGGAAAACGTAATTTCTGAATGCCCATCTCTGACAAGGAAGCACTAAGTTTTATGGGGTGGAGGGTGGGGAGGAGAGGTGTGGCTTCCAAGCTACCTTCAGGAAATTATTTGAAAGTCAAAGTCAGATGATTATAATATTTTCTGAACACATTTAGTTTCAGAATAAATGAGTAAATTCATTGAAAACTAGAATTACAGAAATACAGACATGTATGGAACATACTTGAAAGGTCAAGAACTTTACATTTTAGAGAGGAATAAACATGAGTTTTTCACATTGACTTTTGGAAATCTCATTTATATAGAAAATATTACAAGTGCACTATCAATATCAGTAATTTGAAATTATTATTTTAAATTTACACATAGGTAGAGTCTTAGGAAACATATATTATGGATGTTAAGGTTTATAAAACACCAAATACATACATTCAATGAATCTACACACACACACACACACACACACACATTTGAATGTACAGAGAGGGTGGGAAAGAAAAGAGAGAGGAATCTTCCTATGCTAAGTAAGCACTGGTTGGAACAGGAAAATGGTGTCTGACTTAATAGAGTTTTGAATATTTCTATACTTCAATATTGTCCAGACTTCAATAGAAATTTTTTAACCTATATGGATATTCAGGTTAAATACATGTTTATGGTAGGCTTCATGTTAGTTGCATATTTTATACATAGAAGAGGAAAATATTTAAGGCTGGTTCATTTATTTATTTAGCTGCCTGAACTTTGCCTCCTCATTTAAAAACTTACTTTCAACATCTATAAAACAAATCATAATATCTAATTAGAGGGCTGTCAAGATTCAATTATTTTGCTTAGGTCAAAGAGTATGACATGAAGTAAGTTGAACAAATGTTGGCTTTGCAAGACTCAGAACTTTATATAATGGTAAAACTTCACTAGTTTGTACTTGTATTAGAATGTGCCTTTGCTCAATGGACCCATGCCTAATCGATGTACCATCTTAATCATACCCTTAAGTAGTATTCTCATATTAACCTCTATCATCAAATTGCTAAACTTGGTGAAAATATCCTAGAAAATATTTAAATATGTGCATTGATATATCAAGTTTATGACCTGGTACTAAGTGTTTATTCCAAAAATATTAGTAACTCTGCTTCATTTCCTCTTTAAGCAATATGCATTAATAAGGATAAATTTCACATTCTGCATTATGCTGCTCAATTTCAGAGTTCTAAAAATTAAGGAATAGGCTCACAGTTATATGAATTTAAGCTGAACCCAGTAATCATTTCTTAATTTTACTTAATGCAGTGTGTACATTCATATGACAGATTGACTGGTTTAGCTGACCGCTATTCACTTTATGGATCAATTCACCAAGTGTATTTATATATTTCTCCAAAGTCATACACCGGTGAACCACAAAATTAGGATCTCTTCTTTTGAGGGTGCACTGGTTCCTTGATTTTTCCAGCTTTTCTCTTATAACTTAACAATTTCTGACCTTTATAACAAAACAATTGGAGAAAGTGAATAAAATAGTTTATTAGTTAATTTATAGTATTTTTACACAATTTTTTATGTCCATGCATTGTTTTATATTCTGTACAAAAAAAAAACAAAAAACCCAAAACACCAATATCTATATCAGTCTACACAGTGATCTATTCCTGTATAGATATTGCAAAGTTGAAACTACATTTTATTATACTGATATAGTTATTAAATAGCTGCTTTAATTTCTTCATTATTTTCTCTTAAATATATTTTAAATAGAATTTCCTAAAAGCTGATTTTTTAAACTTACACTATATCAAGAATGATTTTCTAACATTTTAAAGAATCTTCTATGAAAGCAATTTTAAAAGGCCATATAATATTGCATGGGTAGATCTACCATGATCCTTTCAATAATCCCCTGGTCTTGGATATGTGGATTAATGCTAACTTGACCCTTCTGACAAAACATCAGTTTGAGCATTCCTAAGAAATAGCTTTATAAATCTTTTTGATTTATTTCTTAACATAAATACTTCAAAATGGAATTTGGGGGCCAAAGGTAATATGAATATTTTTGCTTGCCTTCATGAAACTTTGTAATAATTCATATACTACTCTGTGTAAAAGAATACCTGAGTATTTTATATATAATTATATATAACTACATATATCATTTTACAATATGAAATTGATAAAAGTAATAGATGTATAATTTAAATAAATTTTTAAACTTCTTGATTATAAATGTTAACAGATTTATATCATATTGGCTACTCTATAATGAATTCATAACATTTTTTCGAAATATGCCTTTCTTTAAAATGTGGGGCTGTGGGTGCACCCAGATAGTCTTTATTCTGGTTCTATTTTTATTATATCTTAAAATAAACCCTACTAATTTTTAATTTATTTTTGTATATAATGCTTTTTCATAATTCTTGGCTTATACAGTTTCTTACCTCTCAGATTTATATTCTTTAGCTCTTTTAAAATAAAGAAAGAAAAACTTTCTATGTCATTAGTAAGTGCTGAATGTTATGTTTTTTATCAAACTAGTTCAAATCAGCTGAGATTGTTAGGGAACCAGATAACTGAGGAACTTCAGCATGTCACACTCTCACTGGACTGAACTAAAGACTTTTTTTGAGCAAAGAATAATGGGACTTATTTTAACCAACCATATACCAGTGACCTAATACCTTTCTATCTTCAACTTAGATAGAATAAACATAATGGAGACCTTTCCCCTTCTAGGGCTTAAAAACCTGCCATCACGCTTCAGAACACTGTGACTTTTTTCTAGTGGTCTGTAATCCCTTACTTGGTAGTATCCCTACTCCCAAGACATGGTAGTCTTCATTTTATTCTCTAACTCACCCCTACTTCCTTGATTCTAAGATACCACACATTTTTAAGACACATCGTGAATTTAATGGTTTTACCAAATAAAAGTACTAATAAACCCAAGCATGATATGACATTATTTATATTTATTTTAAACCAAAATTTGATTTCAGAATTACTGAAATGCAGGGAAAAATAAGCACAGGCTCTAAGGTCAAATGAGCGTGAATCCTGATACCATGACTTACAGTCTCATGATCTTGGAATTTCCCTGGACCTCAATTTTCTCATCCTTAAAATGGAGATAATAATAGAACCTAAATCACAGAGTAGTTATGATGATTAAACAAAATAATTTAAATTAAGTTCCTACTTCAGAGTTTGACACAAAAGAATCACTCAGCATGTGTTGGTTAACATAAAAATAAACTAATTCCTGGGGAAGGGCATCAGTTTTGTTAAACAATGGTCTATGATAAAATGCACCTGACCTTATCTTCTATAATGCTTTCAAAGAAGTTTGAAAAGTACTGTAAGCATGTCCATTTACCCCATATTTTCACAGGTTAAACTAAACTCAAAGGAAAGAAGTTTAGATGCTGAAGATAGAATTGCTGGGTACATGAAACATTCTGATGATCTATGAGCTCATTTCTAAGACTCCCAGGGAGGTTCCCCGTGGTGACTGAAATACATCCCTTCCTCTCCCCTTCATGAACACATTCAGCAGGCAGAAAATCAAGATTACAGGTTGCAGACTTCTGTATTTTCTAACTTTATGTTCTTCATTAGGTTACAAACTACCATGATTATCAAACCTGAATACTCTACAATATTATCTCCTATGCTGTCTGGATTTTCCTCTAGCGTCTCCTTACCCTCTTGTTTCTGTAAAATAGAATGTAATAAAACATTTGCAAAGGTCACCTGGAAAGCACACATTTCAAGTAGCAGCACTTAAAAACTAGAGGCTCTGCATATTCCTTGTTTTCTCTTCTTTCAAAAGTCAAATCAAGTTCAATGAGCAATTAATTAAGTTTTCAAGTGGAATTATTTAGTTTTCCACTCAGGAAAAAAGTAGAATTGACCAGCTCTTTGAGTTCCTTTCTGATTTTTCCTGGTATCATTATATTGTACTTTGACTCATCTTTCATGACTATATTCATATTGATACACTATACTTGATATCTCCTTGAATAAATATAGCTTAAGTAATTTTAAGTAGTTATCTCCAAGTAAAGTGTTCTAAAAACCTTCACTATGTGGTTAAAATATAATATTGAAAAAGCTTTGATTATCAGTGAATATTTTCAAATAGCATAGCTTTCAGGAAAATGACATTAACTCATTTTTTTTTTTTTTTTTTTTTGGTTTGACATAAATCCTGTGTTTCCTAATTTTCCAAGGACTACAGAGCAGTTTTTGCCCTTTCATTTAATTTTAACAAATATATATCCAGCCATTCATTATTTTAATGTTCATATAACTAAAATGAAAATGAGGGCTTAGAGAGCAATTTATTTAGGCTTACATAAAGATATCACTGCAATATTTGGAAATTAGGGAAAATTAGAACCATGGATTTCTAATTAGAACAGTAAACACACACACACAAAACACTGCCAGAGATCTGTTTTACAATGAGACAGTCTTCTTGTTGTTTTGTTGCATAAATAAAATTCTTGATGCCTCAGCACTTTTATTTTTGCTGTGACAAGGGTCTTATAATAATAATGGCAACTTCTAAGGCTGAATATTTCATTTTAACACATTTAATGGGTGATATTTGATCCATAAATTCAATAGACAGAATTTCTTGCTACATAATCCATCCCATTTTTTCTTCTTTCAAGTAACCTAATAATGATCAATTTGCTCAAAACTGCAGTTTTTGATACATTCTCCAAATGAAGACATTTTTCAGTTATTTCCTATACCCACAGTGATCCAAAGAGCAAGTAGAAAAACTACTCAACTCAGAGGTTTCCAAAATTTTACTTTGTGGCACTTTTATTGTCTTACAAATATTTTCGATTCCCAGCCAGGGCACATAACCAGGTTGCAAGCCAGGCCTCCAGTCAGGTCTGTAGCTAGAAGCAGGTGAAAGGCAACCATACATTGATGTCTCTCTCCCTCTCTGCCTCTCTCCCTTCCCCCATCTCTAAAAATAATAAATAAAATCTTTAAAAATAAATAAATATTTTCATGATACTCTCAGGTCAAAAGAAATACATGAGTCACATTTATTAAACAGTTGGGTCCAAACAACTTAATAAGTATCTATTTCCTAACAACTTTAGTAACCCAGTGATTAAATAATGTATAATAATACAAGTAAAACACTATTTTTATTTCATTTCTAAACCCTGATCACTTAATAATGGGATGCACACACCTGTCCAACCTAACAGAATTTCTCAAACACTAGTGTAAGACTGAACACCTTCATTATCATTTCCTGTTCCTCATCGACTTTTGGGTTGTACCTGTTTTTATTGCAACAACTACCAAAAACTAAGCTGTGGCAAGATTATAACATCAGCCCTGGCTGGTGGCTCAGTGGAAAGGCACAGACCTGGGAACCCAAGGGTCGCTGGTTTGATTCCCAGCCAGGGCACATAACCGCGTTGCAAGCCAGGTATCCAGCCAGGTCTGTAGCTGGAGGAAGGTGAAAGGCAACCATACATTGCTGTTCCTCTCCCTTTCTTCCTCCCTCCTTGACCTTTTCGCTCATCACCTCATGTCTGACCAACATGTACCAACTAAATAGGTGACTTTTTAAGACCTTGATAGCCTCCATGAAGGCTCAGCTAGTGACTGGATCCAGAATCAGCTCTATCCCTGCTTACACCTGGGCAGGCAAACCCCACGAGACGGTGCCAAACCAAACAAGAACTTGTATTTGTCTCAACTTTCAAACCTATTCCCAAATTCCTGACCAGCTAGACACAGAGGCTCATCCTAGCCATTTCATTAACTCACAGTTAACAGAATTGAATACTGTGGATCCACTTACTGAGTTATGGTAGTAGAAGGGTTAACTGTATCGTGTTGTAGGTATCTGCTGGAAGTCAGTTCTATACTGGCATATGCTAGGTGCTCTAGGAGTGATACAGATAATTAGCTCTTCTATAATTCAGAGAAGAGAATATATCTGCAGGTTTCTCACAGGTAGATAAGAACTTGAGTTTATTCATCTAGAGTCCTAGCCATGAGCCAGATCCTTGTCCCCAGCTCCAATATGGCACCAAAGATGAGGTATCCAAACATCTTCCATTAATTCCAGACTGAAGAACTCAGGAACCTTGGTGAAATCTTCCAGTCATGCCTGGAGACAGATCTCCACCAGGCGTAGGAAATGCACCCCACTACTTTAAAATATAATTGAACCTGCTTGGAGTAAGTATAGATTTTCCTCATTTATTTTATAACCAGTCATTTCATTGAATTTGTTATGTTTGTAGTAGTGCTTTGGTTGTCACATTATCATCAAATAAAAGATATAACAATCACAAAAAAGAAACACAAATTTGAAAAAGATGGTGTTAAATAACAGTAAACCAAAAAATGTCTGAAATTAGCCTATAGATTGAAATACTGGGGCACAAATAGAAAAAAAAAGTACTCAAGAAAAATATTCCACATGAGACCTAAATGTTTCTGAATTTACGAGACAATATTTTTAAAAGAGCTAACTCTCTCAGACCCATTGATCTTTTAAGATTGCTATAATATTTTTCTTGAGCCCTAGCAATCTGCTATTTAACTATGACTATAAAATATTCCCACCATTCACTTTAATTTATCTATGATAAATAGACACTAATAAAGGACTGTATCATTTAAATAAATGGGATACTTCATCAGCTCCTTTAAACAGTTTCTGCCACCCCTTATATTATCAGCACAGCTGACAAGTTGCAAAATTAAATGAGTTCAGTCTTATCTCTGTTTTGTAGCTTGTCTACCATCTGGTAGGTTATCAAACCTTGATGTCTGTGTTTTGGCCTACTTGTTATTTGTTTTCATTGTAATAGATAAGAAAAGAAAAACAGTAAACTTAAAGTGTCTACTACTTATCACAGACATTAGTGTTAATTGATTTTTTTAATGAACTCATTCAAATATGCTTTGATGGTTCAAATTTGACTTTTTGGTTATAACAAGTTGGTGCTGGGCCACAAATTCAAATAGTGGGTGTTAGAAAAATAAAAATACAATAATAAATACATAGATCCTGAGGAATGCCACTTGTCTTGCATTATTATTACTGTTTTGCTGTTTTAATGAAAACAGCAGGGCGCTATTAATAGAATTTGTGCCCTGCTGTATTGCACATTATTAATGTAATGAAATGTAGTTTAGTGAAAAATTAACTTATTTTAGACATAGTCATGCTAATAAAATTTGTATATTTATTTATAGGACAGTAAATGAAAGGGAAATTAGAATATATTGCTATCTATTGCATAATTTTTAAAGTGGCACATGTTGCCAGATATGTATTCACTAGTACAATGCTAGAAGGATTTCCATTATAGTCAGGAATAGCCTAAACTTGATCTCTATTAGCAATACCATTTAAACTTTATCCGAAAGTTTTAGTCAGTTCATAATATTATCAATTTCTTTAATTTCCTAATAATTACTCTATTAGACAGGAAAACAGCTTCTGTATTTTTATAAAATTAAATGTTTCAACTTTTACTATAAGAAGTAGCATTGCTTCTGCCCAATCCTATCACTTGGGGTTTATTAACAAATGTGATATTCTTGGTCATTTTTATATTTATATAGAAATTTTAGTACTATAGTAGTAAAAAAAGATGGAGGCAATTTTTTAAATGATAAAGTTGTTCAGGGGGAGATTGGAAAATATTGACTCTCCACAGTGATCTAATAGTCCACATTTCAAAGAGAGACAACAAGTAAAATGTCCCAGGGAAGTTAAATGCTTTCCATTTTACTCAGCTTTTCAATAATTGGGAGGAAGCTCCTCACCCATAGAGTAACCTATGTGAAGCAACTAATATGTCAGAGAATCCTGCTCACAGTGACAAATGAGCCTTCTGCATTTAGATACACATGTGCAGTGGGGAAGAGTGATTCAGGATTCCGGGTAATTTGAGGAAGCATTACGCTAAGCATGCTCTTAGATGTGTAGAGGGATGTGTAGGTTCAGGAGCAAATCCCAACCTTCCATGAAAGCACAAGTCAAGCAGAAAGCACTCTGTACATTTTCTCCTATCATCTGCAGTCACTCCTCAACAGGTGATCCATTGTAACCTGGACTTAATAATAAACTTGGCCTTAGTACTCATAATACTTCTTGCATAAAGGTTGTCCTCACTTTGCAGGTGACCTATTCAGTAATGGCCATACCCAAGTACACTCTCCCCTTAAAATTCCACATTTGTTTCACAACTTTGTTCTGGTGATGACTCCATGGCGAGTTCATTGTTTCTAAAGCCCCAGGTCTTATCTCATGACTAAGCTTTATGACTCTTCCTACCATATGAAAAATGATATCCTTGAGGACTACCATAGTTTTCATTCAGGTCTGTGAGAGAGGACATTCATGAAACACTTCTAGAGAAAATGCTCTCTGTTGCAATTCTACTGAACAGCCTTCGAACTAACATGACACTCTTTTCTACCTTCAGAAATTCACATGCAAATACCTGTCCAGGTCCCAGAAAATACACATGAGGTATGGCTAGAATGGTGTGATGTGTGGCTTGGGGAATTCACTGCAGGCTTCGCCTCTGTCGGCTTCTGAATGTCACCAATCATCACTATCTGAACACCCCTTGTTTCTATCCCCTTTTCTCCAATGTGGATTTTCCTTCACAATTTAAAAGCTAATGATGCATTTTAGTTGCCAGCCCATAGTTTTACTTTGGCCTTTTCCCCTTCAGTGATCCATTCTGTAGCCCATAGGACCTCCTCTCGCCATCACTCCACTGATGAGTCAAAGTTTCTGACAGCAAACACACAAGTTTCACTCAGTGTGGGGATGTAGGTGGCAGACAGTACCTGATGAAACAAGTCTATTTAAGTCAGCACCCTGACTCTCATGATTACCCCTGATCCAAGATCTACATCACCCAAGTGCTACTCCACACACCTGCACACATGCATACTTACACACATGAAAGACATGGAGGTGGTGAAGACAAGGTAACTATGGAGACATCCTCTTTTAACAAACCTGTCATCATTTATTGGAGTGCACACGCACAGGGTTACTTCTCTCCTCCCTGGAAATCCATGTCTCCTTAGTGGTTTTCAAAATTAACATAAGTAAGATTTATATCAATTCCCCAGCCAGGGTACATAACCAGATTGCAAGCCAGGTCTCCAGCCAGGTCCATACCTGGAGGCAGGTGAAAGGCAACCATACATTGATGTCTCTCTCTCTTCCTCTCTGCCTCTCTCCCTTCCCTTCTCTGAAAATAATGAATAAATCACTAATTTTTTTTAAAAAGTAAGCTTTATAGGTCATATTGCATCTTCTCTACCTAAGATTACTATCTTATGCAAATGATCGGCAACATCATTTTATTGGCTGATCACAATAAGAAGACCTATATTTTGTAGTAGTGACATTAGACAGCGACAGTAGAAATCAGGAACATGGGCTTTGCTCTCAGACAGACCAGAGTTCAAACTTTATTCTTCCATTTGCAGGAGCTTATGTAAGTTTCTATCTCAAAATCTCAGTACCTTCATCTCTAAAATAGAACTAATAACACAAAATGAAATGAGAACAACAGTGCTTATCCATAGGCTTGCTATGAAGATAAGTGAGGCAATATTTATAGACTGCCACCTTGCTGGGCACATGTTATATAATTGATAAATGGTAGTTCTTATTTTATTGCTTCTATTACTGTTACAGACAAGAAGCTGTATACCTAATTTAAAATGCTCTTAGTCAATGGAAATGAACATTTTCACCTATAACATGATCCCAGAGTAGAAATACATTCTGTTGTCAATTTATATAATCACTAACTAGGTAAACTATTTTTCCAAATTATGGTAGAAAGTTTTAAAATTGAATTAAATGTACAAAGAAATATAAAGCCAGAGATGGATAACTTGGGGTTTAGTAATCAGAAAACTTACTAAATATAAACCATCAACATTTATATATAATTTTTATCTTAGTAAAGCAATGTGCCAGTATTTTTTATTACAATAATCCAAGGAAAATTAACCATTGACAATAAATGAAACATTGTGTTGCATTTTCTTTAAGGGTGAAAATAAAAACCATAATGCTCTTTAAGATTGTGAGATATAATGCAACATTTTAAGATAACACCTATTGGTATTGAAGCATAAAATGCAGGCTTCTACTATTTTTTTAAATTCCTGTGGTTAATAAAGTTATATTTAAAGTATTTCTACAACCAATACTTTAATTATATAGATGCATTTGCTCATATCACAAATAACATGTTATCTAGGTCAGAAATCTAGTTTTCACAATTTGAGATATCTTTGCTTTCCATTATTCAAAGACCTATTTTAATTAGCTAATCAGAATAAAGATTAGTGCTTTCCATAGACTGGAAAAGCATGCTTCAAATAGGATAAAATACAAAATCACAATAAAAGAACATGCTGAATGCATGCCATCTGTGAGGCCTAAGTGATGAGAAAATAATTCATTAAGTTGTAAAATATCACAGTGGTTCCAGTGAAAGAGTAAAAATTAATCTCTTTTCTTCCCTTGTAGATGAGAAAGCAGACAATTAAGGCATTCATTTTAATTTGATATTTTCAGAGCCTTGAAAACAATCATCTGAGCTTTATGACCTAACTCTAGTCCAGAGGGTTTGAAGCATTCAAAGCCCATGAATGTGATGCAGGCAACCCTGTCACCAAGCCTCCTTCCATGGAGTTAAATTGATTTTGATCCTGCAAGATGACTTGGAGTCACTATTTGTCTGCTATGTGAAGGAAACACAGGAATGAGACATTTTCCTAATTATTTGATTATGAATGCTTTTTGCAATCTCTTACAACTGTTGTTTCATGGATGAACTTTGGGCAATTCTATTAAACAGCAGTCACTTGCTTCGAGTAGTATCTTTTATTCAATAATTCCATCCTGGCTTTAAAACCCCAAATAGCCACAAATGATCCTTTTCCAAGAGAGTCAATAGGACATGTCTGGAAATACTTTAAAATGTTTATTCACTTTTCAGGCTGTTGGAGCTTGAACAAACTGGGGTATGCCATTTAGAACTCTGTTGTAATGATCATTTGAGAAAAGTTTATTATCTGTTTAGCAGGTCATCTTTCATCCTCCCGGTGGCATTGGCTCTGCGTTGGGTATGTTTGGGGGTATGGGGAGGGGAGGAGGTCAGGAGGATTTTACTGTACTGTTTAAGAATATTACTAATGATCCAATCATGGCAGTTTGCAGAAACATAGTTAAGGATAGAGAGGGGAACGGATTCCCCTGACTTCTTTTATTTGCTGCCTCCATCCTGATCCAGATCAATATTTCTATTGCCCAAGACTCTCACAAAAATTCTTAAACATAAATTGAATCTATATTCTGAAAATCTGTGTCAATCGAAACATGGAACACTATGTTCAAAACATTATTAATTAAAAAATTTTTCTGCTCCTTGTGGTCAGATAAATTCTCTATCCACCTACCATTAAGGTACAATACAATGACTATGCAAGAGAACTCTTTATGAGAACTTTAGGTGTTGTTTCTCTTTAGTAATTAAAAATTGCTTCAAACAACCCTCAAAAGGCTCAAAAACATGGGAGGATACAAAGAGGAGAAATTAAAGTAAAACAAATAGCTAAAATATGAATAATTAGTGATTTGGGGTAAAGTCTATATAAAAATTGTACTGTTCTTGCAAGTATTTTGTAAGTTTGAAAACATATAAAAGTAAAAAGGTAATTTGTTTGAGGGAAAGTAGACAGTTATTCAAAAGTATCATTTCTTTTTTCCCTTCTTTTGGAACCTAACTTTCCAGGGTAGATTTTGCTGCTCTTATTTCAAGTTTCAGCAATAGAAACAGAGACTTACACTTTTTTAGGCCCTCTATGTTAAGTAGCACAGTTCCACCTCAAGGGACTTGATGAAATCAATAATTTATTGTACAGGAATTTAGGTAGAATTATGTTACTGATATGAATGAGTTGAAAAACATCCCCAAACACCCAGAACAGATTCTAAAGCTTTTGTTTTATTTGGAAAACAAACTCAGGGTGTAGTAAATATGAAAACCATATTGACGTTTCAAGGCTATAGAACTGACTTTACCTTTATTTCCCACAACAATTGGAATAAATGAGGACCTTTAGGTTTGTAAAGATGCATCTGTGGCTTCCAGTAAAATTACTATAGCCTTTCTTGATCCAGTTCAAACTGATAACACATGGCTCAAGCTCTATAATCAGAACTGATCATTATACTCATTTCCTGATTATTCTAATTAATAGCATCACACATGTCAACTACCAGGTTTACCTCTGATTTGTAGAATAATTGTACATGCACGTCCAAATGAATGTATGAGTTTGTGTTTTACAGCAGATAACCATGGATATAGCAGAAGGAATATAATAGATAAACATGGTTACAGTATGAAATAAATATGGTCAAACAATTGTGAAAAGTACTATACACCATATGTTCTACAAAGAAAATGTCTACCTTGAACTTGGGAAAAGTGGGTACTTGTGAAAATATAGAATCTAGAAAGACTGCAATGGTTGTGATGTGAAAACAACGTATTTCTCCCACATTTACTTCCTTTAAAGTTGGCAAGGGCTTCATCTTATAACTATTTGAGTATTTCTTCTAAAACATAAGACACATAAAAATTCAAATCTGAAACGTGCACTTCCAATTATGTTGGAGTATCTTGGAACAGGTCCCTACTCCTGCTAAAAATAAAAATATCACAATGAAATTTTAAATTGTTTTATTTTTTTAGGGAGTGAGGAAGGGAGGGAGAATGAGAGGAGGAGAAACACTGATTTGAGAAACATCAATTGGCTATCTCTCTTAATGGGGCCCAAACCCCACAACCCAGGCATGTGCCCTGACTGGGAATCCAACTGACAATCTTTCACTTCATAGCTTCACACCCAACCAATTGAGCCACAATGGTCAGGGCTATTGGACTGAAATTTTAAACAATGGATCTGAAAGCATGAAAGGGTTCCTGGGTAGCCAATTTTGCAGGGCCAGATCCCAGAGGAAAGGAGGTCTTCTTTAGGTAACATAATTTTTTGTACACTGACTTTCTCCCTGAGACATTTACTGATACATTTAATGATTCTTGATGTATTCCAAGATGCAACCAAGCTGGGTAGCAAAGCTGCTAACAGTCTTAAAACACAAAAGCACTTTTAATGATTTCACAGGGTTGGGTAAACAAAAAAGTGAAATTATGGTATTAGACTGCACTCAGAAATTAATTGAGCAAAATTGCAATGATGAGTTGAGGTTCACAGAAGTGAAACCAACACTCAAGACCTATATGTCATCCCATGAAGACATTATCTAATTCAGCTACATAGACAAAGACTGAAAGAAGAGAGCCAAGCAGAAAGCATGAAATGATGCCAAATATGA
The DNA here is from genome assembly GCA_004026585.1 of Noctilio leporinus. NCBI lineage: Eukaryota > Metazoa > Chordata > Mammalia > Chiroptera > Noctilionidae > Noctilio > Noctilio leporinus. The sequence continues at coordinate 916,880 of PVIW01000011.1, forward strand.
CTACAGAGTTGTGTGGAGTCTTCAGCATTGTGACAGTACTAGGAAGACCAAAATTACACTTCAAGACCTTCAAGGAGCTGTGACATTGGCAAATACTCAAGGATCTAATTGAGACCTCTGGAGGAATATCCATGGGTGTGGGTGTCACATGTAAAACTAAGTTAGACTGAGCCTTTTCACAACTGCAAACTAACATCAAGTTAGTTCAAGATACGATTGGATTTAGGTGCTATGTCTCTTTTTGGTCTGCCAGAATAGTTTTGTAGGATAATATCAGTCTTTTTCATTCTTCTCCATTGATTGTTTTTGGCTTTCAAGAAATGTGAAGAATTAATCAGGAAACATAATGTTAAAAAAAATTGAAGAAAAATAATAGAAAGTTGAATGGGTGGATGTATATGTATATCTGAAAGACTACTCAATAGCTTGTATATCCTTAAGGAATGAGCAGAATGGAGATGATTAAAAACAAGCAAATGGTCCCATCAATTCTTCTTTCCTCTAGTAATTTGGTAGAGCCAGAAGAAACACCAGATATTAAAAGTAACACTATTGTAGAATTTATAAACAAACAATAAAGGGTTTCTGGTTGTCTTTTCCAGAAAAAGACAAACTATTTTTCTTCTGTGGTATTTTTTTGGTTTTGTTTTAGCTTTTGCTTATTAGTTGTTACCATTTCCAGAGGTAAGATGTTCCAAACTTATTTGGAGGCTCTTTTGATTGGATCTCTTGTTTACAGACTCTGAGCTCCTTGAGAACATGGTCTGTTTCTTAGTTGAGTATCTGCATTCCTTAATAAGGTACCTGTCAGAGTGAGTACTAAACAAATGTGTGTTACCTGTTACTAGTACAATCTAAATCAGGATTTAAATGTAGCATTTTAGATATGGCACATGTATTGCTTTTGTTTTTTATTGATTTCTTTATTTTCTTCCCCTAGAGAGAGGAAAATAATCCAGGAACTATGCCATCACTGGCAAACATAGATTAGAATTTGTTTGTCCTGGTGCATGACAAGCTCTTGCTAGATTTCCTCTAAGATTAAAGGTTTTGACTCTGATCTGACACATATGTTTATGATCAGATTTTGCCTTTGTCTCCAGCCCAGACTGGATATTAGTATAAATTTCCATAGAACTTTTTATCTGATTACTCTTCATGAGTACAAGGCATTTCCATTAATTATATCTCTAGATGGCTTCCCACAAATGCAATCAGTAAGAACATCACAAATCAAGATACTGACACTTTAAAAAGTCTTCCTGGGGAGTGAGGCTCAATGGCATGTGAAAGCTGTATCAGGTGCTCAATATTACCACAAATGTTTCCTGGCCTCAGTTCTATAAAAAAATATTCACAAGCTTACTCTAGAAGAATATAAAATCTATGAAAAAACAAAATGCATTTGCTTCATGGTCATCTTGAAAGCAGAATTTTAGGTTTTAAAGTTTATTTGCTCTGAGTAGAGCTTTCAAGAATCCAGGTTCACCTGTTCCAGTAACCTCCTGCCATTGGACATGATGACATTGAGGACAATAGAAAGTAATTATGACTATCTCTAAGTGAGGCCCATTTTCTTCGTCAGTGGTCGCTTTGAACGAAATGATACGTGGTTAAGGATTCATTTCCCTGTATCATTTTCTTGGGTAGGTCCAAACAGACAAAAAAGGTTACAACAGGTATTTTGTTTCTTTTCTGTATAACTGCACCTAACAGAAGAGACAAAATAAAATAAAATTCTGTGCTCTTATATTATGTACATCACTGTTAATCATAATCATATGCTTTTACTATTAAATAAAATCTTAGAGGCAATCCTACTATAGAGATAAGAAACACTGAAGTCTAGAGATTGAGTTTCTTGTGCAAGAATTAACAGTTAGTAACTAAACTAAACCACAATTTAGTTCCTCTGGCCAACAATGAAGAGGAGAGGCTTTTCCTAACAAATTCTGAGGTAGCTCCTTTTTAAACTGTGTATTTTGATGTCTGAACTAAATAAGAAAGGAACAAAACTCTTAGCCATTCCAATCGAACTTTATTTTGCAACAGTGAGTGTTTAGTGATTATCTCTTAGACTTCTGAAACAACTACTACTTTTCATATGCTCCACCTCAACAGAAATATTGAGAAATGTAAGGGAGAAGAAAAATGACTTTGCAGGAACATTCATGACAAATAGGAGGTTAAGTATTCAGAGAAAGACCAGGGTAGGAAAGTATGTGTCAAACCTTAGGCTAACAGGGACTTATGTTGAAAATATTGTATGATGATTGATCATATATGTTTCTTTGGAGAGTAAACATTACTACTGTAGTTCTCTGATACTCTTCAAATAGCAGAACCTAATTTCCTCTTCTTGATTTTGGGCTGGTCTTAGTAACTCACTTCAAATAGATAAAATATGATAGAAATGATGGTGCCTGACTTCCAAGACTGTGTCATAGAAGGCATTGTGTCTTCCTTTTTCTTTCTTAGATCTTTTCCTCTAGGTTAAGCCTGCTGCCATATTGTAGGGACACAAAAGCAGCCTTTTAGAGTAGCCCTGCAACAAGAAACTCAGACTTTTGAGCCACAGTCAACACTATTTGTCAGGCATGCCAGTGAGCCATCTTGGAAACAGACTCAATAGTCCAATCAAGCTTTCAGATAACTGCAGCTGATATCCTGACTGTAAACACATAAGAGATGTTCACTGGAATCACTCATGTAAGCCATTTTGAATTTTTGACTCTTAGACACTGAGACATAATAAGTGCTTATTATTTGAAACCACTAAATTTGGGACTGATTTTTACATAGGAATAGACAACTAATAACGTTGTACATATTGAGATAAAAGGCAGTATCACAGAACCTATAAAACACAGCTACTACTAGGATGAACCTAGCTCACAACCATTCCGTGTGACTCAACCTTCAGTACAGCAGCCCCACTAAATTCTTTTGTTCCAGATTTCAACTAGACTTTGGTTTCCCAAGATGTTTCCATTCAACATGTTTGTCATTTTCCATATTACAATCACATGGAAATACGGCCATGATTTTCTGACATGACGTTCTTATGCAACTGCTGGAAATCCATTATTTGTGGATTACCTCTTGGTTTAGACTTGTAAAAGATCATTGTTAGCAAATGATAATCCTTCTCTTTATCATAAGGTATTTTGGGTTTTAGATTTGGAATAAATATTTGAATAAGTAATGAAACATTACTTATACAACCATAAGTACCAGAAGCTATTTTTTTCTGATGCTTAGGCATACTGAGTACATGTTCTTAGACCATGTTTTCTCTGTACTAAAAAATCAAAACAAACAAACCTGGCAAACCATCCAGTCTGTGAGCATGTAATTACTTTTGAGTGCTCGCCTTATTGTAATTCCATTAAGATGCCTCATCCAATTCAGACAATAGAAATTGAACCTCTTGATAGCTTACTACCTATCCTCTTTTGGCACAATTTTGCCACTTGTGCATTTCTATTGATGGCATATGTCAAACTGATGAGTGAGAATTTACTTCTGTTTGTAGTCTCCCTGGAGCTTTCACATGTGTGCTTGATTTAATGCAAAACTTCAGGTGTAACCTTTGCAGCACCAGGTCACAACAATTTGTCACTCACCTTTATCATTTTCAGCTTTAATTGAACACAAACCTCAAATTTGTTATCAAAAACTGGTATATTTTCCCTTAACCCAAAATGCAAGATTCTGCTATTATTTTAAAGGGCTTCCATCACTGACTTTTCTTAAGAATTTGTGTGATGTATCATATATAAATACTGTTATGGGATACTTGTTTACTTTTTTAAAAGATCTCTAAGCTAACAATTTTTACTTGCTAATGGAATTACTCTTTCAGCTTAAGAACCAATTGACAGTGGAATAATTATACACCTGAATACATCTAGCAAAGGTTTGGTCAACACAAGAACTTAGTTGGACATAACAAGGAACTCTTCACAAATTCAAAGTTAGAAAGCAGGTTCCATTTTGTATACTGCCAGGGCATGACCTTACCTAACTTCCCATACGAGGACAAAATGCTCACTGTGCCTTTTTCTGGGTAATGAGATTAGAATTGACCTTTATTTTCATCCATTCATTTCCAGTCACTAACACTAATTTTAAGAGTAAATAAAATATGTATGTTTCATTATAAAAACATGTCATTATTAATCATATCTGCACTAAATATGTAATTTATATATAATGAACTATGTCTTTGTATAAGTCTATCTGGCACGCTGACACCAGAAAAAATACATTGAGTCATCAATTGAATCGAATATAGTTACAGAAGTCTTGTGTTTTTCCTTCTTTGCATTTTATAGAGCTTCTCCTATCACTATCCTCCACAGAGAAAGTTTCTGAGCTGAAACAACCATTGCTACGCACTAGGGGAAATTCTAAGCTTCTTAAACCATTAAAAACAGTAGGCTTGGGCTTCCTTTGAAAACATAATGCTACATGAAAGGACAACAAACTTGCTGGCAATAATTCTACTAGGTTGCTGCAGCAAATCCATTTTCCAAAGTAACCAGTGTGTGACCCAATGGCAGTTATCAATGGTATACTGTATGGAGAGGGAAAATCCGATATTAAACTGGCTAATTTGCAGTGGTTCTCATGGAGGTATAATTTTCCATTTAAAATGTAAAATTCCCTATACAAAAACACTTGAATAATTATGAAGCTGTAAGTAATCCTTTGGAAAGAGTAATTACGGTGAGGGAGACTTTTCTTTGCCTTCCATAGTTTATGCATGTTTGGGTCCTTAAGCAGACTAATTAAAATGTTGCAACATACACTGAAATGCTGGCATTTTAGATGGAAATCAGTTGTACTCCTGGCAAAGACTGTTTCATGTTTCTATGGAATTTTAAAATTATAGTGATAATAAACTATTCAGTTAAGCAAACTGGAAACAAGAGCCAAAATCATACTTTCAGCTTTGCAATCTGTAGCCACGTGCTGATCCTACCACAAAGCTGTGAATTTTCTAAGTATAAAGTGGAACAGAAAACATATTTGTCTAGTTAGCAAACATTTGGGGCAATAGGGGACAAAACTATAGTATTTATGTAGCTAAAATTTAAGAAAATAATTTGGAATTCATCTTTTTTTTTAGGTTGACTATTTCCATGATTTAGAAATGATTGGCCAAATGATTGGCAAATAATGCTTCCACCACCAACAGGAATGCTGTAGCATGTCAACTTCTAAGATGAACAACTGGATTATGGTACCCCCTCAAAGGTAGGTATTTGATTTCGGAGCACAGGAGGTAAAAGGTAGCTGTGAAAGAATTATCAGGAGTGCTGCAAAAACAGACTGCATTTGGAATGTGACATGTCCATTCTCTACATTTTGGTCAGCCATAATTTGAGCATGATTTATTGAGTTGCTACTTTGTATCAATCATGGTGGCCAGAAGTAGTTTCAATAGTCTGTGAGTCTGATATAGTGCCTGCCTGCATGGCTACCTAGTCACACCAGAAGGCAGTTCAGTATGTGAATAGAATTATGGATTCCAGCACCAGACCACATGGGCTTACCTCCTGACTTGTCTACTAACTATCTGTGTGATATTGGATAAGTTAACTTATCTCTTCGGTATGCTCATTTGTGTAATGAAAATAATAACAGTCCTGCCTCATGGAGCTGCTATGAGAATTTATGAAAGAGCACAGAAGGCCCCAAACAAGTTGGACCCAAAGAGGACCACTCTAAGACACACCATAATTAAAATGTCAAAGAGGAAAAATAAAGAGAGAATCTTAAAAACAGCAAAAGAAAATGAGAGTTATCTGCAAAGGAGTGCCCATAGACTATCAGGTGATTGCTTAAAAGACACTTGAAGGCAAGAAGGGGCTGGAAAGAAACATTCAAAGTGATGAAAATCAAAACCTAAAACCTACTTTATTCTATCCAGCATTTAGAATGGAAGGGCATATCAAATGCTTCCCAGATGAGATAAAACTAAAGGAATTCATCACCAAACCATTATTATATAAAATGTTAAAGGGACACATTTAAGAAAAAGAAGAAGACAAAAATATGAACAGTAAAATGACAACAAACTCACAACTACCAACAAATAAATTTTAAATATATATAAACAAACTAAGCAAACAACTAGAACAGGAACAGGACCATAGATATGGAGATCCTAAAGAAGGGTTATCAGTTGGAAGGGGAATGGGGGAAAAATTTCAGAGATCAAGTACCTAACTGGCAGGTACAAAATAGACAGGGGGATGTTAAGAATAGTAAAGTAAGTGGAGAAGCCAAAGAACTTATATGCATGACTCATGGAGATGAACTAAGGGCAGGAGTATTGCTGGAAGGAAGGGAGGTACTGGGCATAGGGGGACAAAGGGAAAAATGTGGGACAACTGTAATAGCATAACCAATAAAATATACTTTAAAAAACCTGTGAGCTTTGGTGTTTGTTAGGTCTCTACATGAATATAGACCTACATAGTGCTTATAGTCAACAGCATTTACCAATTGAATAGGTACTTGATGAAAGGAAATTAATACATCAAGATTACTTCCAACTTTTAAGTCTGAAAACCTTGTTAAAATGTTCATGTCTAATCATAAATGGGGATGTGGAAGAGCTGCTCCAGAGAGGAAAAAGAGTTCAGAATTAGACTTGTTTTGTTTGAGTACCACTAAGACCTTTTCATTCTTCTGTTCAGTGAGTGGGTGGTTGAACATGCAAACTCTGGCTCCTGGGGGAGAGGTACATTGGAGTCAAGAATGAAGAACAGTAGTAATATAAAAGCAATGACTGCTTCTTATCTTGTACTTACTACATGGCAGACTTTCTGCAAGACCCTAAGTGTGTGTGTTATGTACAAATGCATATATATATACAAATAGATATAATTTCATTTATTTCTTAAACAATCATGTGATAGAGCTGTTTTGATTTTCATGTATAAATAAGAAAACTGTTGTAGAGGTAGTAGTTAATAGATTAAAGGTCAAAAAGTAATGATAGTGGGTTGGCAAAAAACTTTTTTCTAAGATTGCTCTAGCAGTGCTTAGTAGTCTTATATTTCAAAACAATTTTGTATATTGTGACAGCTGTCAAATCAGTGTACAATTAACATTTATTAAAACTGGTGAATTTTTGTATAATCGTTTTAATATTGAACATGGAAGAAAATATGCAACTTTTTTGGCATATTATGTTTTATTATTTCAAGAAAGGTAGAAATGCAACTGAAATGAAAAAAAAAAGATTTGTGCAGTGAATGGAGAAGATGCTGTGGCCAATCGAACATGTCAAAAGTAATTTGCAAAATTTCATGCTAGAGATTTCTCACTGGATGATGCTCCACAGTCGGGAATACCAGTTAAAGGTGACAGCAATAAAATCGGGACATTAATTAAGAACAATTGACATTATACCACATGGGAGATAGCCAACATGCTCAAAATATCCAAATCAATAAAATGAGTTGCAAAAATGAAAAATGTGTCCTGAATTTTATGAAAATAACTAAACAGACTTTTTGGCCAACTTAGCAGAATTATATTCAAATATTAATCAGGCTGACTCCATAGATTCTGTTTTGTTGTTCAACAATACAATGAAGTTAAAACATTGCTAAAGAAATACATAGAATACAGGAGTTCTACAGTCACTGATGAAGGTTGGCCTTTTTAATTTTGGAGAATTATATTCACTAAGTATTACAATCAAACTAGCAATAATAAATATTCTGATTTCACATGCTTAGATTGTATTAAAATTTGTCCATGCTAACTTTGGATATGTCAGGAAGAAGGAAAAACAAGTTTATTTTGTCACAGAAGACATTTCAGATGGAAACAACAATATGGTTAAGATATCAAGGTAACTTTATAGAAATTGCTTGTCAGTGAAAACCTGAGAAAATGCATGTGCTATGTGACATTTTAATGCAGTGCAATGACCTTGGTTTTTTATTGATACAAACAACAACAAATACCACAAGGGAAATGCTGCAGCTCAGTGAGCCTGACTGACATGTTTGGCTGGACTTCTATGTTGCTAAAATAAAACTTGAAATGAGTATGTTTGTTAAGAGCAGACATGATTTAGGAGGTACGACAAGACCTTTTAAAAAGCGAAAGCCAGGGAATCAATTCTATATCATTTCTTTTCAAGTGGTATATGTGGCAAAAGAAAATTTCTGCTCTGCTGTAAGTGTATACACATTAAGGTAAGAACTCCTCCGAGCATGTGTGACTGCCCGTGCAATGGCAGTTGGTTGAAGCCTTCTAATAATGATGGTTGAAAATGCATAAAGTATTGAAATACAAACAGTTACAAAGCAAACTAATACATTGAAATGCCATTGTCAAAATACTTTAAAATGCCATATGTTCATATATGCGTGTTCTTATTTATTAACACATTGAGTAGCAGATTTCTTGACAGGTCCAAAAAGAATTATCATTTCAAATCAATGATAAATGTAAACAATGGGCCAGGTGATCTGCAACACTAGCAATGACAAAGTCACAGGAGTTGCCAAGAGTACTGTAGTGTGTCTTCTATGTTCAAAGTTGGAGCAAAATGCAATGTTTCCCTTAGAGGGGCTAAAAATAAAGATGTGAGCTTTTTTTTGTTTTTTTTTTTTCTAATTACACATGCACACACCCCCCAACCACCACCAAAAAAGAAACACTGGAGTCTATACACAGACCTTGAATGAAGAACACCTATATTAATGTGTTTCTACTTGATAATATAATTTGCTATTCCCTTGACAAGCTAAAGAGAATTAAATTACCCTACTGGTATTTCACGAGAAGAAAACTATGACTTCTTGAAAGACAAAAATGCTGTAAGAGAAATTAACTATGATAAAATAACATGCTTGTGCCTTTAGAATTGAATTTGGAAATAAAATAGTTATCTAGTACAGAGATTTCCAACCTTTTTCACCTCAAAGCACACAGAAACTAATTACTACAATTCTGTGGCACACCAAAAAATGATATTTTTTGTTGATATGACAAAAATAGATATAATTTAAATTCATTCACACCAGACCAGTATTTTTGTGTTGTCAAATTTTTATATCGGATAATCTAAGGGAAAAGAGTTCAGTGCCTCTGACTAAATCGTCAGGTATTGCACATCTTAAAAATTTTTTGCAGGACACAGGTTGAAAATCGTTCCTCTAGTAAAACCATCATTTTCCTTTGATCTTTAGTGTCTAGCATAAGTCCAGTGAAGCTGTATTGTTCTCTTGTAATGTTTCCTATTTTACAACATGTTGCCAAGAAAATCATGCTATTTGCCCGTTTTTCCTTTTTGCCTGTCAGAGTCATATTCTCTCCATCTCTACCACCTATCCTTTTTATATTGTTTCTTCTTCTAGGATTGTTACACATAAAGAAAATCTTTGGATTAATAGTAATCACAGTTTCAAAAATGCTTTTCCTTTGATGGTCTTATTAAAGGATAAACTTTAAATAGCACTGCTTTCATGTCTCAAGAAATCAAAATTTAGATTTGTGGTTGGGCAACAAACCCTAATGCTATACAAGGACAGTGATGTCAGAACTTAGGTCTTGGTTAATTGCTAAGAGAAGCAATGAATTCATCATTTACTTTTTCAAACAGAAATACATGAGATAGAAAACCAATGAACTTATAATTTTTTTTTCCAAATGAGACAGACATATGAGCCAATACCCATTCCTCTTATATTGAATAGACACCCTTATAACTAAGGTTAAAATGATACTTTAAATTTTTAAGAAGTTTTCTGTTCTTGTCAAAGAAAATTACACCTTCAAAGATAAAAGGAATATTTTTGCATGAGAAGTGATTTTCTAAAAATTTACATAAGATTAATTCTGAACAAATCAATGGAAGTTCAAGGCAATGCTAATAGAGCTAAAAACATCCTTGGGAAATAAATGTGCGCCAATGGATGCTCACTCATTAAAATAATTGCTAAGATTGGAAAATAATTATTTTCATAGAATGTGAGTCTTAGCAATTGTAATCCAACAGTCAGTGGTTTCCCCCTTTCACCTTTCTACTTAAGGAATAGCACTCTATTAGCCCCCTCTGCAAACTTCACATAATGAAGAAAGTACCCATTAGGCAATTTTTAGAGCATTAAGTGTGAAATATCAAAGTACCACTATTTTACTAAAAACACCCCTGTCTTTGTTCCAATAGGCATCTGTAGAAATAGGAAAGAGCTTTAGAGCATTTAAAAGAAGAAGCACAAATAGACAAAAGGCCATTATTTTGGTGTCTATCTCTATCTCTAATGACTAAATCGCAAGTATTTAACATTTTAAAAGCTTTTTCCCCAATCTTAAATGTGCCTCCTTGAGCTCTAACTGCAAATGTAAAGGGATTAAGAACTGCACTTTTATGTAGTATTTAATACAGCCCAAGAGACGTACCTTCTGGCTCTAATTCCACATCATAGTGTAGGCTTGGATAATTCAATATATGAAACATCAGAGGCCAAATGAACAATTTCAGATAAATTTATGTCCAGCTCCACTTCTCAGAAGAGGAGGGAAAGGAACTGAATGAATTACGGCATCTGTCAAAAATAGTATCTTAGTAGATACCCACTACACAAAAGACAGTCAACGTTGAACTATTTGGAGGTTTCTTAGTCAAAGATATCTGGGTGTCTGAATCAGTTGTGCTTCTTTTTTTTTTTTATTTAAAAAATTATTGTAAAATTATAAATGTTTGTGATTACTTTAAATTTATAACTAAAAAAGTACAGTTGTTTTCAGAGATGACTTTTCAAAGTGAGCTTTCATGATTATATACATTTTGGATAGTTATCTCCTTATGACAATTAGTAACATATGGAGAAAAGGTATAGTCATGAGAGAGAGAAAGATGAATCATAGAAAAATAAGCAATAAAGTATCAATAAGAGTTAGACTATTTTAGAAGTGAGAAGAGAGGGAAGAAAAATAAAATAGGAGAGATATAAAGAAAGAATATCTTTTACTTTTGGTAATACAGCAAATTAGATTTTTTTTCTCCTGTCATTTATTTTATTTTTGTTTAAGGAGTTTCTTTTTTTTCATACAAAATGTTCCTTTTTATAATTTATAGGGTCAAACTTATCAATCTTTTCTTTATCACATCTTACTTTTGAGTCTTCTTTAAGCTTTCCAATGTCCAGGTTATAAAGAAACTGAGTCATCTTTTCTTCTAGTCCTAGTCTTTACAATTGGATGCTCAATGCTTTTGAAGTTTATTCTGATATTTAATAAGAAGTATTGTCCACATTTATTTATTTATCAAGATTTTATTTATTATTTTTAGAGAGAGGGTAAGGGAGAGAGGCAGAGAGGAAGAGAGACATTAATGTGTGGTTGCCTTTTTCATCTGCCTCCAGCTATGGACCTGGCTGGAGACCTGGCTTGCAGCCTGGTTATATGCCTTGGCTGGGAATTGAACCAGTGACGTTTAGGTTCACGAGTCGGCACCTTATCCACTGAGCCATCAGCCAGGGAGGTATTTTTTTTAACTTATTTAGTTGACCTATCATTATTTTATTTTTTAAAAAGTACCTTTATCTAGATGGACATTGGAACTAAGACTCCTAATAAAATTCAGACCTTTGAAGTGTTATACTTTCAAAATGATGTAGACTGGAAATATATCCATTTGGAAGCAAAGGTAGATAACAAGGAAACTGGCTTTAATTGGCCTAGGTTTTGGGGAAAATGCTTTTCAAAACATAAGGAGAAACTCAATAAATATCATCATTTTCATACAGGCTTTGTTTTTCTAACCAGAGTGCAACCACATTGGAAAGCAAGAACAATACACAACTGAAAATTCAATATAACACAACTGGAAGGTATATGGAAATCTTTGCAAACATTTCAAGTGACATGAATTAACACCAGGAAATGCTTAAAACTAAGCAATTTAAAAACTAGTGTAAATCAAGACAAGTAGTAACTAGCTCCATCAGTGTGTATAATAAAAAGTGTAGACTTAAAATTTTAAATTAGAAAAGAACATCTAAAATGATTGTGAGGCATAATAAACATAAGAAGACAGAGTTAAACCACAGACTAAATCAAAAGAAGTTTGAAGAAAAAAATAATTTTTAAAACGGAATTCAAGAAATAAAAACCTTTCAAAGTTGTAGAAACCTGAGAACTGGGAGAGATGTGGAGGAATGGAATTCTCAGACATTGAGAAGAAATGTGAGGCTCTCTTACACTTTACTTTGGAGAGTACTTTGTCATATCTTGTTCCTTTAAAAGTGCAACATAAACTAAACCAGCAATTCTCAGGGATCCTATTCTTAGAGGTAGACTCTGTTAAAATATACGTGAAAATATTGGTTCCAGCAATGTTCAGAACAGGGGAAAAAATTACATAACATTCATATCAATCAACAGGAGAATGATAAATATAATTGTGGTATATCCATGTTACAGGGCATGACAAAATATGAATGAATATATAAAACATCAGTGAAAAGTTAAGTGGCAGAGGATTAAGTCAAATATACACATTTTATAAATGTAAAACATGCAAAGTAAAGCTGAATTATGGAAATTTTAAATGCCAAAATCTGGAGGATAGGAGTTACTTCTGGTTAAAGAGGATCCAGGGAATTTTAAAGTGGTATTCCAGGGTCCTCCATGGTGTTGCCATACTTTTTAAAAATATTTTATGTATTTATTTTTAGAGTGAGAGGAAGGGAAGAAGAAAGAGAGGGAGATAAACACAGATGTGAGAGAGAAACATCAATTGGTTGCCACTCATATGTGCCCTAACCAGGGACTGAACTTGCATCCCAGGCATATGCCCTGACTGGGAATTGAACTTGGGAGCTTTTGCTTTGTGGGACAATGCCCAACCAATTGAGCCACACCGTTCAGGGCTCCATGTTTTATTTTTCACATGGATTTGGGTACATATCTATTTTTTATTATATTCAATCTATAGATTTTTTAATACTGTAATATCAAAATATTTCAAAATAAAAGAGAAATGGAAGAGTTTCAAGATAGAAGTGGAATTAACAATGAAATAGAAACAGTAGAATGGAGATGAAGAGGGCATGAATGAAAAGGAGGAAAAGAGATGAACAATATAATTCCCTTCTGAACTGTTATCAAAATCCTACAGTTAGCCTAATAATATACCTGACTGTATTTGCCCTTAATAGCCTATTGTGGGAATAACAAAAACAAAACTCTGAGATTTCAAGACTAGAAGATTATAATTAATAAAATATGAAGAAAATGTTATTTTACAAAGCATCTTGTATTCAGAAGCAGGGTGAATATATAAGGCAGAATAATAAAGGTTGGAAAGATTCAGAACCATTTTAGAAGCTATTGCCATAAATGCCTTATCATCCTATGTCATACAACTCAGAAGATTTAGAAAATTAATTTTGGGGCATAGCAAAGTTATGAGCTCTGTACACAAAATTCACCAGCAGAATCTTTTCTGCCTTGGCAAGGAAATTATTCGCTCCAAGAACAATTCTTTATTTCTATAGACATTTATTGAGTTCACTCTGTTTAGGCTCAGACCTGAATCCTATCCAGTCTATATAATGTTCAATATAATAGAGTTGAAATAATCATATTTTAAGCTTAGAAATCTACCATCTAAGACTATAATTGGTTCTAGATAAAACACAAGGCTCCCATGAACTTGACACTATAAAACATTTCAGGGTCAAACTGGGTTTCAAAAATTCAACATACCCCACAGGCAAAAGGAAAAAACACCTGCTGGAATTTGTTCTAGTTATATCACTAATCCTCATAATAATTTAACAATTTCAACACTTCTGTATGAATAACTATTTTGATAGATGCTGTTGGGTTATTTATATTTTGAACAAGAAAAATGTAAGGAGAACTATTTCAATAAATCTTGTCTGATATTTTCCTCTCCCCTTTTTTCCTGTCCTTCCAACTCTCAATGAAAATATCATATATTCTTAACTAAGTGTACATGATAAGTTTGTGAATATAATATTTCAACAGATCATAATTGAAAAGATTTCATTACTAATATAATTCATGGAAGACATGATACATGGATTTCTATACGTTTTATTAATAAATCATCCCTAAATTATTTCCAGAAGCATAATAATTACTTAGAGCTTGATTTATTTTGCATGTACTTGTAGTAACTTATGAGTAAACTGTACTGTGTTTATTATTTCTAAAATAGTATATGTAAGCAAAAATAGGTCTCCACTAAGAAACCTTTTTTTGATAAAAATATATGTGAAGTGTTGCTGGATAGTTATTTTAAAACATCTATAATACTAAAGTATAGTATTATGCTTAGAAAAATGTCATGTCTGTATTTCAACAGAACCCTATTATGTTTCCAAATATAGTTATCATGAAGATAAAAGCAAACTGCCCAAGAATGAACGCACTATTAGGTTGTTATCCACCTGACTTCATTTATTCAAATTGATGAGCTTGGCAGATTCAGCTTAAGGCAGGAACCAAACGACGTTTACTATCATGGGATCTGATGGACTCATGGAAAAGAGAAACACATAGTAGTACAATGTGACATTCCTTAGGAAGTTTTTCATTTTGATGCATAAAATAGAGTTGTGGATAATCAGAGGAAATTTTTAGAATCTAGTACAATGAAACCCAAAGTAAAGATAAACACTTGGAAGACAAGTGTGAGTACATTTATTTTAATCCTCAACGGAGGACATTTTTTCATTGCTTTTAAAGAGAGAGAATGGTGCATAAATTTTTTTGAATGTTTTTTTTTTTTTTTTAATTCTTCAGTTATATTCCCAATAGTGAAATTGCAAAAGGCAGTTCCATTTTGAGTTTTTTAAGGAAATTCCATACTGTTTGCCACCGTGGGTGCGTCAGCCTGCATTCCCATCAGCAGTGCTATAGGGTTCCCTCTTTTCCACATCCTCACCAGCACTTGTCATTTGTTGATTTATTAATAATAAGCAATTTGACAGGTGTGAGATGGTATCTCACTGTGGTTTTAATTTGCATCTCTCTGATGGTTAGTGATGTTGAGCATCTGTATGTCCTCCTTGGAGCAGTGTCTACTGAGGTTTTTGCCCATTTTTGAAGTTGGATTGTTTGTCTTCCTGGTATTGAGCCATATGAGTTCTCTATACATTTTGGAGACTAAACCCCTGTCCAATGTATTGTTGGCAAACATGTTCTCCTTTACAGTCAGTTTCCTTCTGATTTTGATGATGGTTTCGTTAGCTGTGCAGAAGCTTTCAAATGTGATGTAGTTCCACTTATTTTTTTCCCTTTCTTCCCCTTGCCCTAAGAGATACATTGGTAAAAATATTGCTACATGAAATATCTAAAATTTCACTGCATGTTTTCCTCTAGGATTTTTATGGTATCATGACTTATATTAATGTATTTTATCCAATTTGAGTTTATTCTGGTGTATGACGGAAGATGTTGGCCTAGTTTCATTTTTTTCCATGCACCAGTCCAGCTCTCCCAACCCCATTTATTGAAGAGACTATATTTACTTCACTGTATGCTCTTGCCTCCTTTGCCAAATATTAATTGACCATAAAGACATCAGTTTATTTCTGGGCTCTCTATTCTGTCCCATTGATCTATGTGTTTGTTTTTAGCCCACTACCAGGGTGTTTTGATTATAGTGGCCTTACAGTTTATCCATCAGTAGACAAATGGATTAAGAAAAGAACAGAGGCAGGCAAAAGGCAACCATACACTGATGTCTCTCTCCCTCTCTCCCTTCCCCTCTCTCTGAAAATAGTAAATAAAATCTTTTAAAAAATCATCCATTGTTTGGGATTTTCCATTTAAAAAATGTGATATATCTAGACAATGAAATACTACACAGCAGATGGAAAGAAGGAATTCCTACACTTTGTAACAGCATGGATAAAACTTATGCTAAGTGAAATAAAGCAGTTGGTCAAAAACAAATACCATATGATCTCCCCTATAATAACAGTAACTTAATGACAAAATAATGAGTAAAATAGAACCATTGGCATAGAATTATGGAACAGACTTAACAGATGTTAGAGAAGAGGGGAGAGGTGGGAACTGATTGAAAAAAGGTGAAGGAATTTGTTAAAGAACATATGTAAAGGAACCATGGACATGGATAACAGTAAAGGGACTGATTATGGAAGTGGGAGAAGGGGGTAAAGGGAGAAAAAGTAAGACGTCTGTAATAACATAAACAATAAAAAGGAAAAATAATAAAGAAAGTGGAAGGGAGAAAGACAGAGGGAGAAAAACATTGATGTGAGACAGAAACATCAACCAGCTGCCTCCCCAGTCATCCCAACTGAGGATCGAAACCACAACCAAGGCCAGGGATTGAAGCCCTAAACTTGAGGTTTATGGGACAATACTCCAACCAAAAGAGACACATTGACCAGGGCCAAATGTGAAAGTATCTTCATGAAGAAGAGAAAAATAATACAAGAAACAGGAGGATTCACACTTCAAAGGTGAATAAAATGGATACTTGAAAAATGTCTAATAATTTCTAAATTTACTAAAGTCATGGAGAAAAACCATAGTATGTAATGGAAGATGAAATGAAAAATAATTAGAGAATTAGAAACTAGTAAAATATTGTACCCAGCTAAATACTACTCAATACTAGGTATGAAATGAAGACAAAATAAAGATTGTTTTCCACTCATAGAACTGTACTGGGAGAAATATCAAAGTTGTAGTTTAGCAAGCAATAAATTAAATTTATAATAAGTTAGATCCAAGGAGCAATTATTATATGTAATTTATTATATATAATAAATCTAGATCAGAGTAATTCTAAAGTTATGAATACTTGGTTATCTAAAATTATTGATAAAATTTGAAACAAAAATAATAGGACATTTTTTACAAGAGGTATAAAAATAACAGCATAGAGAAGTTCAACATAGATCTGGAAAGAGATCTAATCAAAAGACCACTTTCATACCAATATGGATATAAGACAAAATGTACTTAAAAATATTACCTAGAATAGTTATTTTATTTTGAAAAAAATGAATAATTCTCTATATCTTCATATAATCCCAAACAGGTATGCATTTATCAACATGGCCTACAATATATATAAAGCAAAAAAAAATGACAAAAGAAAATTGAGCTTCAGTGTTTTCTGTAATATGTTATTTTTTGAGATAATAACACCTGTAAAATATATATTGAAATGTTAACTTATATTAAATCTGAGTGGTAAGTACATTGGAGTCTTTGTAATTTTTATGTTTGAAATACTTTATAATGATGATTGAAAAATAGTGGCTTTAGCACATTAAAACTTGGGAAACTATTGTTTAATTAAGGCATTGAACTAACTCCAAGTTTTATGGATTTGTGTGTATGCACATTTAAATCATTTATATTTACACATGTATAAATTCATGAATATTCAGTAAGGGTTTGACAAATGCTTACAACTTCCCAGTCATGAGAGAAAGCTAGGAGCTGGGCTAGGTTATGTTGCAGAAACTAATAATTTCAACATCAGTGATCTAACACAAAGGTTTCCATCAAAATAATGCCAAGTCCATTGCCATTCAGATAAGTCTTTAGAGCTATTGTTCTTAGGTTCATGTGAGCTAAGAAAGTCCCTACAACTTTTAGAGCACAAACTTTTGGTAAGATGAAAATCAAAAGAATCATATGCCAATTCTTTAACATTTTCACCCTTGAATGTTCTCATCCTCCCTTGTATTTTATTCATGGAAGAAAGTCAGATGGCTATGTGCAGCCTCCAATAGTCAGCGACATGCCAGGAAGGAAAGAACTAGAAATATTTGCTTAGGTTGCTGTGCAAAAACAAAATATTCCCTACATCATGGAACTAGCAATTGATGATAGAATCTACAGAAAGATTTCTTAACTTCAGCACTGTTGACATTTTAGACCAGGCAATTCTATGCTGGAGGGGACAGTTCCACAAGTATAGTTTTATTAAATTCCAGTGATAACTTCCAACTGTGGCAACTCCAAATATCTTCAGATGGTTCCATGTTTCCTAAGGGAAAAATGCTCAGAGTTGAGAAATCCTGGTCTAAAAAAAAAACCCTGTTTTATAGAATAGATTACAAATCTATGAGATTCTATAATAAAAAGTAGAAAGTGCTGATAACATAAATAAGTTTATCTCTAAATTTATCTTGATTTCACCCATGACCTGCACAAAGTCCTTCTTAACAATATGAGAAACTCTTCCATTTTGGTTTGCTCCAAAAAAGCATGTCAGTCATATGCTCCTATAGACTGTCCATTGTTTACTATGTCAGTGAAAATATATGCCTTTTTGACATATAAATAAATAAATAAATGTGGGCACATAAATCAAGGTTCCAGCCAGGAGGTACAGCCTTGGGATGTTTCTCTAAAACCCTGGCACAAGTGACTCAAACATTGAAAGCCTTAAGTGAGAATTCAAGCCAGTCTTCATAGGGAAGCCTGGAGATCAAGGTCAGCTGCCAGAGATGTAATGGTAGGAGTGCACACTAGGACAGTGAAAATGAGAGTGACACCAAAAACCAGGAACCAGATGGTTTCTGTAATAAATCAATTGTTGCTAGAAATTAACAAGAAGCATCGATGCCCATGTTCGCTTCTAGGTGCGTGTTCCCAGCTCAAATTCTGGGCTGAGAGGTGAAGTACAGCGGTGCCTCAGGGAGGAGAAGGGGCCTGAGAAACACATCTACTACATTAATAAACCAAAAGACTAGAAATGAATTTGATTGAGCAGTGAAGCTGCCTAAGGAGGGAAGAGACAAGTCCTCAGTGTTATTGCTAAGGAAGGAGAAAGGAGCTAATCAGTTCAAAGTCATGACAAGCCTAGATATTTTCTTTCAAGTTCCCTTAGGTATTAATGATACAGAAGAGTTTGAACCCTTTCATGATGCATTATGGAGCACAGAGAAGTGAAAATTATAGTGCAATGTGTGTGTTTTCCATCTATTTAGCTATGACAAATATTTATGTTCTAATTCATAGTATAACACATTGATAAAGTGGTGCTATAAAATTGATTCACTGGCATCTTATTTCAAGCTTGACATTAAACCTATTCACTTTCAAGTGAATCCTGTAATTTTCGAAAAAGTAATTCTTTAGTATCTTAATCTATAAATTGTATGCTTAGGTAAATAGCAAATATTCTGTGGCCATATCGATGTTTATTATTTTTTTGAGAAAAGGAATGACAGTGATATATTCTCATTATAAATTATTAAAATAATAAATACAGAATTGAGAATTCTCTCTTATTCTGCCTCAAATTCATGCCCAAAATTTTGTATGAGTCACTTTAAACTGTAAACTCTAAGTTTGTGCTTAGATAGATGACCTTTATGTAGGACCAGCTATAAAAGCCTGTGCTGCGGTGCATAATTTGTGGAAACTGGTGAAACATGAAGATGTGGGGTTTTCCTTCACAAACTATTAAAAAGTTCAAGACAGAATCAGCAGAGTGTTCACCTGCCTCTCAGCATAGTGCCCTGAGTGACTACACAAGTGACAGAACCATGACATAGGCTTATCTATGGAGCCCACTCCCAGATCTTGTAAACCTAACTCATTCATTTATTCAATGTGTTTTCATTAATGTTCTATGTCCCGAATGCTGTGATACGAAATGAGCAAAGAAAATAACAACTTGCAATTAAGTTACTGCATAAATATTTTATAACTTTTACTAATTAGATTAAAATTAGCAACTGTTATTTTAAAAACAGAATGCCTAAAATTTCAAACTGTAATAAATATCTCATTCATATTTTTCTCTATTAAGAGTCTTTCATTAACAGATGGCTAGGAACATCTGGATTCTAAGAAACAATTTCATAATTTGTCACAAAAAACATGATAAGGCATTCTTTGTTTTTTTCTTTCTTCTAAAGATTTTATCTATTTATTTTTAGAAAAAAGGGAAAGGAAGGGAGAAAGAGAGGGGGAGAAACATCAGTGTGTGGTTGCCTCTCTCATGCCACCAACTAGTGACCTGGCCCATAGCCTAGGTATGTGACCTGACTAGGAACCAAACCTGCAGCCCTTTGGTTCACAGGCTGGCACTCAATCCACTGAGCCATACCAGCCAGGGCAATAAGACGTTCTCAAAGTGGTGTAGAGTTACGGATCTATGACTAGGAGTTAGGACCATAAAAAAGAAAAGTGACAGCCAGAATACTGTCTCCCGAAGGCAGAACCAGATGGCAGGGGCAAAGTTGGACATGTAGATTTTAAGGATGTTGTAGAAGCATTTTCCCTTTTTCTCTCCCCAACCAGGAAAAACACAAGATGGAGATGGCTTACGCGCTCTAGCAGTTTCATCAGCTGGAACCTAAATATAGATAGCACTCTAAACACAGCAGTTAGGGTAATTAAGAATCTTAACCTAAAAAGCCACCAGCATTATACCCACTAAACATGGATACTCCAGTCAAAGCTTTGGGGCTGGCAGGGTTGACAGAAATGTCAGAAACTCATAGCACAAATACACTCCCAGGCATTATAAGAACAGAAACAAAGAAAAGTGACCGCAAAAGAGAGACAATTAATATGATTCCCAGAATCCCAGCCTGGGTGTTCTGAGTTAAGTCCATGTGAGTTTTAATTGCTAGGTTGACCACTCACTAAAAGTGCGACTTTAACTCTCGGCCTCAGTTTTTGTTCTTGCACTCTATGGGAGAACTGAGGGAGGTAACCCAGGTAAGGTTCTCAGTTCAATGCCAGGTCCATAACAAGTATTCAGTAGCAGCGGAAGCACAAACATACTTCTGGGAGTCCCTAACCAACTCTGGGTGCCCAGCACAATGAAAAATGGCCTAGGGATGAAAACAGGTTGACTTGTTAAACATGGTATGGTTCCTCTAATTTAGTGGTCCCCAAACTTGTCTGCATATTGGAATTCCCTGGGGAGCTTCAGAAATAACTGATGCTTTATGTCCTTTTCTCAGAGATTGAGATTAAATGACTCTAAAGTGTGAACTGGGTTTGGAATAGTTAATCCTCAATTTATTCTCATGCGCAGACAGGTGTGAGAACCCTGCTCTGATTTGTTCTGTGAGGTGAGATTTCATGAAATCTCACTAAGCCTCAGCTCCCTGATATACAACATGGCTGGGGGCAGAGAGGGGCATAGAATAGACTGATTTTTCAATAGCACAAAAGTGGGTACTGGAACCAACCGAGTATGAATAAGATTTTAGTCACTGTCTAACTCTGCAATGTTAGCTTCGTTTTTCTGCACTTCAGTTTTATCATCTATAAATATGGCAACTATAGCTACAAATCTCGGAGGTTTATTATAAAAATTAA
The DNA here is from genome assembly GCA_004026585.1 of Noctilio leporinus. Classification (NCBI taxonomy): domain Eukaryota; kingdom Metazoa; phylum Chordata; class Mammalia; order Chiroptera; family Noctilionidae; genus Noctilio; species Noctilio leporinus. The sequence continues at coordinate 938,228 of PVIW01000011.1, forward strand.
ATGAGATAACCCATATAAAGTGTAGTGACTAACACATGAGTACATTCTAAAGAATATTAGCTATGATTATCATCATCATCATGATCATTATCATTTGTAACTCTAGAATATTTCACATGTTATTGAATTGCCAATTTTTCACTCCAGTTCTGTATTGATTTATTGAGTTTAACATTGACTTTATTAAAAAAACCCTCAAACCCTCACCAAAATCTGACTTCTCAACTTGGTGTTATGGTGTGAACTTTCTACTCTTGGCTCCTCAAAACTTAAGAAGAGTAATAGCATTGAGAAACAATAAGCTACTCTATGATCCTAGTTCAGCTTTTTGTATTTATAACAAGTTCACCTCAACAGAAATCAACTTAAAAAAACACAACAAAATTTCCTAAGATTTGCAAATAAACACCAGGTACTCTGTGATAGTACATTCTGGGTCTTCTCAAAATACCACAGTTCTAGAAAGAAAATAATATTAGTGCTAAGCAAGTACCATGTGCTCTATATTATGTAATAGACTTATCTATTTGTACCGTATTTTGACATTGAAAAAGAATAGAAAACAGAAGCCAGAGAAGAAAAATTTCAGGAGAACATTTTAAAATGCTTAAATTACATTTATAATTAGTATCCATTTTCTCAAATAACATGCAGAATACTTTCCAGGGAAATAAGGTGAATATTTTTTAAGGGACAAGGGCACTGTGGCTTGTTTATTTACTTATTTAGCATGGAAGGCAGCAAAAGCTTGCGTTGTGAGGATTAGGGAAGACTAAAGGGAGGGAAGTACTACAATAAAAGTGCACAGTTATCTCTGTACCTTACAAACAGCAATTATTTCAGCCTGTTCTTTACAAATGTTTCTCTCACACTGAGGATTCTTCTTATTTTTATCTTCCTGATCCATCCTTGTCTAGGGCATAGTACAATGAAGCTTTCCTATTATAATATTGTTCAATAGCAGTAATAATGGTAGAGGAGTAGCAGAAAGAGACTGTAAGAAGTAAAACCAAAGTGAGAACAAGAGGAATCAGGGTAGCAACTGAGCTCAGGTAGGAATCACCTCATCTCAGTTATGCCTCGAGTCACAATTAACTCAGTCTATTTAGTGATCATATGCTTTAAACTCAAGGACCAGGACTCAGGCAAGGTAGTCATAATGTTATTATTATGCACATATCACTTTTATATTAACATTTGAAAACCCAGTGGCATAGAACACTAAAGAGGATCACACTGAGAAACTAAATCTGATTTCTCCTTTCAAATTAAAGTTTTACATCAAACCCCATCTTCACTGAGAATAAAATGGAGCCTCTTTGACCATGTTTCTTCCCTCTGCTCATTTAAATAAATTACAAAGCTGATTCAGGCTGAGAGCAAATCAAGAGATGATCAAAATAAACAAAAAGACATTCCAAACATATTTTGAAAGCAAATAAATGCATTTTATATCAAATTGATGAGTCAGTCAATTTCACTAGAAATAGTTCTATTACGGATTGTCATATACTGCAGGTTAAGACATGTGCACCTCACATTGCTCAAAGGTACAATATTATAGACAAAGGCTGAAAGTGAGAACTTTGAAGATTGTCCTGCATGGTGCTGCAGGACAGGGCCAGTAATGCTGGGTTCATTAAAGAACTCAGTATATATAAAGCCCATGCACTGTTTAAATGCACTGTTTGAACTTGATAATAGAGATGACTTTCTTTATTCTAAAAGCTTAGATTTTAACAGAGATCTGTTAAATTAACTGAAAAATGCTAACCAATTAAGTATAATCAGAATGCCAAGTAGTGGTGATTTACTGCACTGGTCAGATAAATAAATATTAGTAACATTAACACTCATCAAATACTGACTGTACTATATATGATGGACTGACATGATTGTTTTAAGTGCATCAATTTTAATCTCCACAAACTCCCCTAAAGAGGTAGAAGTCTTCTTGTTGCCCTAATTAAGCAGGTGACAGTACTGAAACAGAGTAGTCATGAACATACCATGACCCTTTGCTGGCAAGCAGAAGAGGTAACTTTTGAGCTACACCATCTAATTATGAAGTTTTTGTTCTTAGCTACCATATCATGCTGTAAGAGGAAGAAGACTGAGCTGAAACTCAGGAGATTAAGTTCTGATCCAAAACACTGAAATGCATGGCATGAGGGTTTAAGAACAGATGAACAGTTTGATGAGTTGAAATATAAGTTGATGGAACCAGAGAAATCCTAAGAGAAAAGGGACTGGTGTATTTAAAAAAATTATTCATTACTTTTAGAGATGGGGGAAGGAGGGAGGAAGAAAGGGAGAGAAGCATCAATGTATGGTTGCCTTTCACCTGCCTCCAGCTAAGGACCTGGCTGGAGACCTGGCTTGCAACCTGGTTATGTGCCCTGGCTAGGAATTGAACCAGTAACCCTTGGGTTTCCAGGCCAGCACCTGTTCACTGAACCACTCCAGCCAGGTTGGGACTGGTGTATTTTTGAAAGACTTCAAGTTTCATTGTAGTGATAAGTACAGACCAGAGGAGGTGTTATCTGTCAGCATTCAGAGCATAACTAAGTCCACCAGGATGATGGCATCCAGAGAGGAAAATGCAAACTAAAATCATTCTTATATTTTTCTATTATTATATTATAATAATATTATAATATATAATATTATTATATATTACTAATTTCTATTATTATAGAAATTCAGGTAATTATATCATGATATCATTAAAAAGTCCATAACAATTGTTTTTGAACAATCTGTGATAAAGTAGTGTGGTGTCAGGGTGACTGAAGCCAGGATCCTGGCTTCCATACCAACCCATTTTCCCAGGTAACCCTTACCCAAGGGAGTGTCTTAGTGTACAAGTGTCATACTATCTCATAGTTCTGGTTGGCCCCATGTCACATTTATCTAATTTCATATACATATGAAATTATATATATATATGTATATATATATGTGTGTGTGTGTGTGTGTATATATATATATATATGAGCCCTGCTGCTCAGGTGGGGGTAGACAATTTGCTAATGTCTCACCTGCTACCACGAGAATAGAATAAAGGCAGATCCTTTGTTGCCAACTTGCCTGCCACTGTGAGAATAAGCTTGGTATGAATTCCCTCTTCATTGCTCCACTGTGATTTTTCAGTCTTGCTGAATCCTAAGTAAACCTGCCTATAGAGCTGAGCTCCTGCTGTACAAGTGTTGCAGAGTGGGAGAAGCCCAATTCCCCACTCCTTGCAGTTTGGGGATGGGACACGGAAGTAAGCCATTTTTTCCCAGAGAGAGGTACTTCGCATATCTATGGCTAGTAACTAGTGTCTTGGTTATGCAAATGACTGGATAAACCTTTGCAGACACACATTTGCTCTCCCTTTCTCCAGGATGGATGGTGAGGTGCAGACAGGGACACCTTGGCTTCCCCCTTAGACCCACAGACAAAAGGCTTGAGAACTCACCTGGTTTGAGAAGGGGGTACGGGGCGGGAGTAGCAAAGGGGAGAAAAGGAGACTTGCAGTTTGCTCAGAGATAGGGAATTACCTGTGGTGTAAGAGTTGGGCAGGACTGTATATTTTGGACATTTTTAAAGGTGGTGGGATTTAACTGCATAATTGCACCTTTAACATAAATCTGTATACCCCTCAAACAAAATACCTTTCCTTTTCATCAAACTCTGTTATTAAGAGTCATTCCTGGTGGCAGGCAAATCAAGCCCATTGAAACTGAGGACTACCCCCCCCACCCCCCAAAAAAGATCCTGTTACACAGTAGAAGTTAAAATAATAAAACAACATATTCTCCAGAAAAAAATGCAAACAATCTGAGTGTCTTGTCACACCAGATTTTCTTTAATATTGACTTCAGTGCCAAGCATCAGAACTACAAATGCTCTAAATTAAAAACTGTAATAATAATTAGGCACTGGTGTCACCAATCATCCTGGTTCACTTAGAACTTTTCTTACTTTAACACTAAAAATCCTGCATCCTAGGAAATCCCTCTGTCCCTTGGAAAACTGGTGTGGTTTTGCCCAGAATAGCGCAGGTAAATCCTGCTCCCAGACAATGCTATCAGTCCTGTGCAAGACAGATGTTTGACCAACTTAACAGGGTAATATATTAAAGTCCCATCATAATTATTATGAATTGGATCTCAAAAGGGAGAATTATGTGGTTGAAAATTATTAACAGAAAGATATTTAAAATGAAGAAGAAAGACATCAACTTGAACACAGTAAGTTGTTAAAAATATGTACTATAGATTTAAAACATAGTGCAACAAAAATAGACACTGGAGCTATCAAATGATCTCATAAGTGGTATTATAAAATGTTATTTCACAGAAGCTTTCCCACAGGCATTAACTTCAATAATATTCTAATGATCACAAATGTCTGAATTCAAGAATAAATAACATTAAGGGTAAATAACACTAAATGTGGCGAAAGAAATAATCAGGGAAATACAATATTGTACATTTCAAAATGTATATAAAAATTGAATTAAAATATTTAAAATCAGCACACAGATGTGTCAAATTTATTCTTTAGTATTATGGTATTTCAAGGTTTGGATATAAAATACTTTTAGACATATGTTTAATTAGAAAATTCATAAAATGGTACCACTTAATCATTGTATACTACTTTTAGGTTACCCAAAAGATTTGCACATAAAGTCAACACTGCAGATTTATGTACTGCTGTCTGTGTGAGAAAATCACTGAGCATTGAGTAGTATAATGTTAGCCTACATCTGGGTATCAATGAACTGTAGAGTGAACATAAACTGTTCTGGATGAAGTGTGTTAAATTATCTATATCATTTAGTTTGATTTCCATTAAAAAACAATCAGGTTCAAACAACCAGTGAAGTAAGTAGAAATGCTAGAAGAACAGACAAAGCTTTCCAACCCTGTCCCCATAGGTCCATTTCAATTATTATGAACACAGAGATGGGCAGCCTTTTCCCCTTTGTTCAGCTAGCAAAATCCTTCCTCCCACATTTTTATTGAACTATATTTTGAGTGTTAAACAAAATGCTGCACTGCCACTAAGTATAATACCCTTTTAATTAAAAACAAATACCCATATCATTTAAACCCAGAGCACATCAGAACATCCACAAAAAGGTGATTTCTCTAAAACAACATTTTAAACATGGTAAAGAATTATGAGAACAAGGTCTTAATTTTAATTGAGGAGAGTTGCCATTTGATATTTTAGGATCTTGTCAATAAGTTCCTGTGTTAAGAAAATACAGAGAAGATAGACTAATTATGCTGACTATACAAAGCTAGGATACAAGACTAATAGAATCAGAAATGTAAAAAGTCATGAGACTGGGCAATTCACTTGTGCTTTGCAAACTTCATTTTTTCATCTGTAGAATGAGGATAATAGTCTATCCCTTTTAGAGATGCTGCAGTAAGTTATTAAAATCCACAGAGCACTTAGTGTATAGAACATATTGTGTTCAATATTGTTATTACTACATAGTTGATCATGAATACTTAACTTTGCTTATGTAGTTGGATGCTATTACTATGTGTGATAGTCATTTGTTTTCAGTTTTTCTTTTGTGTTACTAAGCACATGGTTAGGTGAGAGTCTTAAATTACTGTTCCACAGTAAAAGGGACTATAAGATATTCATCTAATCCTTTTGAACAAGACATTTTCTTGAGCTCACAGTCATTTGGGCCCAATTCTTCACAATGCTATGAAATCCTGGTGATTCATTTCTATGCTGAGAAAGCCCATATGAGAACTATAGCTTGACTTCCAAAATTTCACTTCTCTAAAAAATCAAAAGTCTAAATCTCATTAAAAAAAAACAAAACAAAAGACATTGATTGCTCAGAAATCAACAAATATATCCAATATTATGAATATCTAATTTAAGAAAGAACATTTAGATCCTTCTACTATATCTTCAGAATCAAAACAAACTTTATGTCCAAGATTTGACTTGTTTCTCTTTGGAAGATCAGAGACGCATGTTAAATACTAACTATTCAACCTCTATTTGTTTTACTTTGTAGTACATAAGAGGTCTGAGCTTTGAAATCACTAAGTCAAGGAACTAAATTAAAATTCCAATGTTCACATCTAGAATTGGTTGTGGTCCTCTAATTTCCTAAACTCTATGAACAACGCTATAGTTTACAATGTTACAGAACTGAAAAGGCTTTGCCACACAATTATCTCCTTACATCATTGTCACTCAGAGAATAGAAGCCACTGTCATTTGGTCTAGACAGAACAAAGCAAAAATCTTTGCGTGTATTCAAATAAGTATGTAGAAGCAGGGATTAAAGGGGAAATCTCTCTAACCTTTACTCAATTTTGCTATGACCCAAACAGTGCTGTGAAAAGTAATTTCTCAAAGCAATGAAAATTTTTTAAAAATTAAAAAGATAAGCATTTCAGCTGAATGAACTAGTCTTCTTGATGACAGAAAATTCATTGTAATGATTTAGGGCACAGGCGTACCTGGAAAGGTAATGTAGGTTTGGTTCCAAACCACTTCAGTAAAGTGAATATCACAATCAAGCAAGTCATACCTTATTTTTTTTTTTTAATTTTCAGTATGTGAAAAAGTGATGTCTGCACTATACCATAGTCTATTAAGTTGGCAATCTAAAAATGTGTACATTTCTTAATTTATTGCTAACCATCATCTGAGCCTCCAGTGAGTCATGATCTTTTTAGACAGTTGTGCCCTTATGTTGATAGTTGCTGACTGATCCAATTGATGGTTGCTTAGGGGGTGTGGTGGTGGCAATTTCTTAACGTTAGACAGCAGTGAAGTTTGCAGCCTTGATTGACTCTTCCTTTCACCAACAATTTTCCTGTCACAGGCAATGCTGTTTGATAGCACTTTACCCACAAAGAACTCTCAAGTTCTGAGTTAAACCTCTCAAACCCTGCCACTGCTTCGCCAATTAAGTTTATGTAACAGCCTAAATCCTGCAAAGCATTTTCATCATGAGTTGATTTCATCTCAAGTAACCACTTTCTTCACTCACCCATAAGAAGCCACTCGTTATGCCATTCAACTTTATCATGAAATTTCAGTAATGCGGTCACATCTTCAGGCTTTACTTGTAATTTGAGTTCTCTTATTATTTCTATCACGTGGGCAGCTAACTTTCTCTGAAGCCTTGAACCTCTCAAAGTCATCCATGAGGATTGGAATCAGCTTCTCCCACACTCCTTTTAATGCTAATAGTTTGATTTCTTCCCATGAAGCATGTTTGTTCTTAGTGACGTAAGAATGGTAAATCCATTCGGGAAGACAGTCATTTCGCTTTGCCCAGATCTGTTAAAGGGATCACTGTCTAAGGTGACCATAGCCTTATGAAACGTATTTCTTAAATAATAATACATGAAAGTCAGTGTAGGTTCATGGGCTGCAGAAAGAATGCTGTTAGTAGGCATGAAAACATTAATCTCATTCTACATCTCCATCAGAGCTCCTGAGTAATCAGGTGCATTGTCAAAGGAAGACTTTTTGTAAGTGGGACTGAATTGTGCTGGGCAGGGACCCCATGCACAGCTGCCTTGCCAAAGGGAGAAGATTGAACGCACCATTTGCTCCCAATGAACACAGCTGGGCTTGGAAATCAGAAACTCACACAACAAAGGGAGTTCCGGCCCTGGCCCAGTGTGGCTAGCAAGCCAGGTGCTGTGTACAAATGGAGAGTTCAGACCTGTGATTACGAAGAAGGCAGTGGGTTGGGTATTAGATGGGCAAGAGTTGAGCACCTCAGATTATTTACAGCCAAGCAGAACCCCCAACCCCAACAGAAAACAAACCTCTGGGAAGGAAAAGACTATCCAGCCCCCACCTCCTGCAGGACTGGCAGACCAGGCAGGACAGGGTGCATAACCACAGGAGAAAGGCAGGAAGAGATTCTCTGAAAGGACCCGTTTTGAATGATTTCAGGAGACAAACTACACTGGCTCATAGGGGCCTATTCCGCTGAGGCCAGCAAGGCAAGGGAGATCAGATGTCAGTACAGCAGGGCGTACTAAGGATCCCGCCCAGTATCAGCTCTCACACAGAACTGCTGACAGCACCAAGCAGGAAAGAGCTGACCCTCTGACACAGGTTGCCCCCATCCTCATTCTTCTTCAGAATTTGCATGTTTTTATTTCCTCTTGCATATCCCTTTAACATTTCATTTTCTTCAAGTGTATTCCAACTAATTTATTTTTATTTTTTTTTAGTTTTCATTTTTATTTAATTTTTATATTTTAAATTTTACTTTATTTCAAACCTCACATAGTATCCTTCCTTTGTCTTACTCCATTTTGCCTCCTTCCTCCTACCCTTTCTTATTTCCATTTTGCCTCCCTCTACTCCTTGTTCTTATTCCTTACTTTTTCTATTCTTCCTTCCCCTATTCACTCAAACTCATTCTCCCAGCCTTTAGTCAACTCACAGTCTTTTTCCATTCCTTATAATGTTCTTATTCTCTTTCCACCTTTATTAATTGAGACTTGTTTGGCATAGATGTTGTGATTATTCCTGTTTTTCTTCAATTGTATTCCTATTTGCCCACTATTTTTTTTACTTTAAATCTCATAGGTTATTCTCCCCTGTTTTACCCATTTTACCTTCCTCCAGACCTTGCTTATTTGAGTTTAGAATTTTATACTTTCCCTTTCTTAACCTGGGTTCTATTTCTTACTCTTATTATTTTTCCTCCCTCTGTCCCTTTAAAATCATTTTTCTTTATTGTAGGCATCTCATATTCTGTTTTCTCTTTCTTATAATATTCTTATTCTCTTTGCATCTTTATTAATCTTTCCTCGTCTGTCACTGTTTTGACCTTATTGTGGTTTTCCTTCAATTTTGTTCCTATTGGTTGACTATACTTTAATTTTATTTCAAACCTCATATTATACTCTTCCCATTTCTTCCCATGTTGCCACTGCCCTTCCCTTTTTTAGTTACATTTTAAATTTTATTTTCTCCTTTTCTTTGCCTTCTTCCTATTTCCTACACTTATTATTTCTACTCTGTCTTCCCACTTAAAATCATTTTTCTCTTCTCTATCATCTCATATTCTTTTTTCCTATGTTATAATATTCTTAATCTTTTTCCACCTTTATAAATCTTTGCTTATTTGCTGTTGATATTACTGATGTGGTAGGGGGATATTGTGGCTGGCATGGATTTGGTTTTCTGGGTAGTACTGCTTTGTTATCCAGCACCTGTCCAACAGTATAAAAGATGTGATGCAGGGTTATGATCCCCAGTCAGCCAGCAGGAGGGGAGAACTCACCAATGAATGAACCATCAATAATGAAAGCCCAGGTACAAGAAAACCCACAAATAAAGGGCATCCCTAGATGCCTGAATCAAGATCAGAAAATCAAAGAGGCTGCACCAATAGGTCCCACAGAACTCCTACCACAGAAGGCCACCCAACAAAGACAGGCAAGCAAAGCTAAGCAACCTGAGATGCAAAAGCCAGAAGGTATTGACATGAAATAACCCATGCAATGAAAAGCAAGTACTTACAACTCCAAGAGTACTCTGTCTAGCAAGGCTCTAATTTAAAATGGAAGGCAAAATAAAGAGCTTCCAAGACAAAAGAAGGCTAAACGAGTACATCTCCATCAAGCCAGCACTGCAAGAGATGCTAAGGGGACTGCTATAAGAAGGGGAAGAAAGAGGTGAGGGGAGAGGGACACAGGTACAGAATAAAGGGCAATGAATAAGTACCTATAAATAATAACCTTAAATGTAAATGGATTAAATGCTCCAATCAAAAGATTTAAGGTAGCCGAATGGATAAGAAAATACAACCCACATATATGCTGTATTCAAGGGACCTACACAGGTTGAAAATGCATGGTTTGGGCCAGCGAACCCAAAGGTCACTGGTTCGATTCCCAGCCAGGGCAACGTAACCAGGTTGCAAGCCAGGTCTCTAGCCAGGTCCGTAGCTAGAGGCAAGTGAAAGGCAGCCATATGTTGATGTCTCTCTCCCTCTCTGCCTCTCTCCCTTCCTCTCTCTCTCTCTAAAAATAATAAATAAAATCTTTAAAAAATAAATAAATAAATTACACAACCTGGGAAAAATAGAAAAATTTATAGAAACATGCAATCTTCCAAAACTGAATCTAGAAGGAGCAGAAAGCCTGAATAGACTAATAACAACCAGTGATATTGAAGCAGTAATCAAAAAACTCCCAGCACAGAAAAGCTCTGGTGCAGATGGCTTCACAAGTAAATTTTACCAAAAATTTAAAGAACTAACTCCTAACCTTCTCAATCTATTCCAAAAAATTCAAGAAGAGGGAAGACTCCCAAACTCTTTCTGTAAGGCAATATTACCCTAATTCCAAAACCAGGTAAAGACACAACTAAAAGAGAAAACTGCAAGCCAATCTCTCTGAAGAACATAGATGCTAAGTCCTCAACAAAATATTGGTAATCTGGATTCAGCAGCACATTTAATAAATCATACATTATGAACAAGTGGAATTCATCCCAGGGATACATGGATGGCACAATATTTTCAAATCAATAAATGCAATACACCATATAAAAACAAAATGAAGGATAAAAATTACATGATCACATCAATAGATATTGAAAAATCATTTGATAAAATCCAGTGCCCATTTATAAAGAAACACTCAGCAAAATGGGAATAGAGGGAGCATACCTCAATATAATAAGAGCCATATATGAGAAACCTACAACCAACATTAAACCAATTAGCAAAAACTAAATGCTTTCCCCTTAAGATCAGAACAAGGGGCTCACCACACTAATTTGCATAATACTAGAAATTCTAGCCATAGTGACCAGACAAGAAAAAGACATAAAAGGCATCCAAATTAGAAATGAGGAAGTAAAACTGTCTTTATTTGCAGATTACATGATATTGTACATAGTAAAGACTATGGGCTCCACCAAAAAAATCCTCAATGTTAATAAGTGGACTTGGTGAAATAGCAGAATATAGAGTCAACATTCAGAAATTGATGTCATTTTTATACATTAATAATGAAATATCAGGAAGGGGGAGGCAGAGGCAAGAAAGGGGAGCAGCTTAGACAAGAACCTAGTATAAAGGAACCATGGACATGGACAACAAGTGAGATTGACTTTGGGGGAATGGGTGGGTGGGGAGGGGGACAGAGGGGAGCAAAAAGGGGATGGATGTAACACAACAATAAAATTTAAAAAATAATAATGAAATATCAGAAAGAGAAACTAGGGGGGAAATCCCATTTCCTATAGCAACAAGAAAAATAAAGTACCTAGAAATAAATTTAACCAAGGAAGTAAAAGACCTGTAGTTGGAAAACTAGAGAACACTGAAGAAAGAAATTAAGAAAATTATAATTAAACGAAAGCATATAACATGTTCATGGATTGTAAGAATTAACATAATTAAAATGTCCATGCCACCCAAAGCAATCTATAGATTCAACAGAATTCTTGTTAAAATACTAAGGGCATATTTCACAGATCTAGAAAAACTACTTAAAAAAGTTATATGGAACCAAAAAATAAAGAAAAATTCCAAATAGCCTTAGCACTCTTAAGAAAGAAAACAAAGTAGGAGAAACCACAATACCTGATCTGATACAAAATGATACTACAAGGTCACTGAAATCAAAACAATCTGGTACTGGCATGAGAACAGATACATAGATCAATGGAACAGAATAGAGAGACCAGAAATAAATCCATGTCTCTATGATCAATTAATATTTAACAGAGGGGTCAGGGACATAAGATGGAGTATAAATTGCCTCTTCAATAGGTGGTACTGGGAGAACTGGATTGGTGCATGCAAAAAAAAAAAAGAAAAGAAAAAGAAACTAGACTACCAACTTACACCATACACCAGAATAAACTCAAAATGTATAGAAGCCAAATATAAGTTATGGACACGATAAAAATCATAGAGAAAAACACAGGCAGGCAAATTTCAGATATCCCACACAGCAGTATTTTTGCCTATATATTTTTTAGGGCAAGGGAAATTAAAAAAAAAAAAAAATGAGACTACATCAAACTAAAAAGCTTCTACAGAGCTAAAGAAACCATTACGAAAATGAAAAGGGAACCAACTGTATGGAAGAATATATTTGCCAATGATGCATTGGACAAGGGTTTGCTCTCCAAAATACACTTATAAAGAACTCACTGACTCAACTGCATGAAAACCAACAATCCAATTTAAAAATGGGCAAGTGCTGACCTGCAAACCCAAAGGTCGCTGGTTTGATTCCCTGCCGGGGCACATAACCAGGTTGTAAGCCACATCTCCAGGCAGGTCCATAGCTGGAGGCAGGTGAAAGACAACCATTTATTGTTGTCTCTCTCCCTCTGTGACTCTCCCTTCCCCTTTCTCTAAAAATAATAAATAAAATATTTTAAAAAGTCGGCAAAGGACCTGAACAGATACTTCTTCAAGGATGACATACAAAGGGTCCATAGACATATGAAAGAATGCTCAACATCACCAGCCATCACAGTTGCAAATTAAAATCACAATGAGATATCATCTCACATCTGTCAGAATGGCTATCATTAATAAATCAACAAACAACAACTACTGGCAAAGATGCAGAGAAAAGGGAACCCTAGTGCACTATTGGTGGGAATGCAGACTAGTGCAGCCACTGTGAAAAACATGGAATTTCCTTTAAAAATGAAAAATGGAACTGCCTTTTGACCCAATGATTCCACTGGTGGGAATATACCCTAAGAGTACTGAACCAACAGTTCAAAAGAACTTAGCACCCATATGTTCATGGTTGCTCTATTTACAATAGCCATGTGCTGGAAAAAGCCTCAGTGTCCATCAGTAAATGAGTAGATCAATAAAACTGTGGTACATTCACACAATGGAATACTACTCAGCAGAAAGAAAGAAGGAACTCTTATCTTTTGCAACAACACAGATGCAACTGGAGAATATTACACTAAGTGAAATAAGTCAATCAGTGAAAGACAAATACTGTATGATTTCACTTTTAAGAGGAATCTAATGAACGAAATAAACTCATGAACAAAATACAGTAGAACCACAGGCATGAAAAATGGAATAGACTGACAGTGACCAGAGGGTCAGGAGCAGGGGGTTAATGGTGGAAAGAACAGGAAAGGTCCAGTAAAAAAGCATGTATAAATGACCCATGTACATGAACAACAGTGTAGGAATAGATTGGGAGTGAGGGTAGGGTGTGTGGAGAAGGGCAAAGGAGGAAAAATTGGGACAATGTAATAGAATAACAATTTAAAAATTGTTAAAAAACAACTCAGCTAACTGTATGGCATGAAGGCCTAGCTTTTGGCCTATTTCAGCTTTCAGCATGCCTTTATTGCTAAGCTTAAATATTTCTAGCTTTTGATTCAAAGGACAAGATGTGTTCCTTTTCCTTTCACTAGACTCCTAAGAGGCCATTGTAGGATTATTAACTGACCTAATTTCAATATTGCTGTGACTCAAGGAATAGAAAGGTCCAAGGGTGGGGGACATAATATCCAAAAACAATTACAATACTAACATCAAAAACCAGTGATCACAGAACATCATAAAATATAGTAATATTGAGACATTGTGATACATTGCAAAAATTCTTGAAATGGGACGCAAAGACAAGCATGAGCAAATGTGGTGGGAAAAATGGCACCAATAGATTTGCTCAACACGGTTGCCACAACACTTCGATTTGTAACATATGCAACATCTGCAAAGTGCACTAAAGTGAAGCACCATGCATCAAAGTACGACTGTAAATGAAATGCAAAGTGTGGTGTGATTTAACACAGCATATATACACACAGAGGTGTGCGCGCGCACACACACACACACACACACACACATGCAGAAATCTTCCCGTAAAGACAAAGAGAATTAAATGAGAATGAGAATCGGGCGGGAAGATTCAGTCCAGGACACAAAACAGAATTTAGTCTTCCATAGCATTTAGAACTCTTCTTCCAATGCCAAGCTGGGAAAGGAATGCTATGAGATCGTATCTCTTTTAATTTCCACTTCATTTCTGATTACTGTTAAGTTATTTAGTGAGTCAAAGATATAAGTTCTTCCCATACAACTTTTAATTCTACCACCACCCCAAATGTGGGAATTTCTTTACAGGTTTTGTTATTCATTTTCAATGCAGAGGTAATGTGATATTTGAATATATCTTATAAATAAAATCAGTATTCATTTTGGAAGATTATTCATAATATCAGGCTATTATGATTTTTTTCCTTCTTCTTTTGGTTTTCCAGACCTTTTCCTCATCCAAAGAAGCTTGGAGACCCTGGGGTCATAGCCAAGCTACGTACATGCGCCTAGCTGACACCCCAGGGCTCCTGAAGAATAAAGATTCAAATCTCTTGGCCATTAATCAGAGATAGCTGAGATCTGAACACATTTGTCTATCTGAAAGCCCCAGGTGAGGAGCCAAGGATTGTTCATCTCATTTGCCTCCAGGGAAGAAAACTAATGAGGGAGGCAATCTGAATGACTGAGCATTACTGAACAGGCACTTGTTAGTATAACCATTGTCAGCCTTGGCAGGTGCAGCTGGGAGGAAAATGGATGACAGTGGCTCAGCAGCACTACTGCAACCAAGATGACAGCGATGTGGGTGGCAGGGGATGTGGTAAGTGGGACAAACAAATGGCTACTGGGAGGAAAAGTCAAAGAACACTCACTCAGGGTTCTAGTTCAAAGCTCCAATATACTTTTTTTCCCCCTGCAAAGCAGATAAACTTATCTCTTTTATAATTTTCTATCTTTTTAAAGATTTTATTTATTATTTCAAAAGAGAGGGGAAAGGAGAGAGACAGAGAGGGAGAGAGACATCAATGTATGATTGCCTTTCACCTGCCTCCAGCTATGGACCTGGCTGGAGACCTGGCTTGCAACCTGGTTATGTGCCCTGACTGGGAATCAAACCAGTGGCCTTTGGATTCACAGGCCAGCACCTTATCCACTGTGCCACCAGCCAGTTAAATTTCCCTTTTTTAAAAAGTGCTCACTTTGGTTGCAATTTCATTAACCATATGTTTTCAGGTCTACTATTTCTCACTATTGGTACCACTGTTCCAAAATGCTCAATAGAAGGTGCTCTTAAAAGAAAAAAAAAAAAAAAAAGGAAAGAAGAAAGAATTAAAAAAAGCAATGCCTTGGCAGTTCAGTATATCCTATGTTCATATGAAAAAGACATTATAGATTGACTAAAGTTTCTTTTAAGGTACAATAGTTTTTTAATGTTTATTCAAAATGGATCATCTACTTGGCATTTTTCCCCATTTTTGCTAAAGTGTTTTGGGAACTGGCATTAAAGGAAATTTCCTCTCTCCTTTTTTCATTCTTTCATTTTCATTCAAATAAGCAACTGCAAAAATGTGAGGGTTACTCAATAGGTTACTTTTAATACCTATGAAGTTCAACATCTGCTTACTCATTTATTCAAGACAAGTTGTATTTCAACAGTGATGGATAGAGTTGAGTATCTTCTTGTCCTCAGCTCAGTGTTTCATTGGGAGCAAATTGTAAAAGAATCAACAAAGGGTCCTTTCTAAATCAAATTGTATTGGGAGGTATAATTTATGGAATAGTTTTTAAAGCTTTTCTAATAAGAACAAAGGAAAAGTTGGAACAGAAAAACTTTAAAACAGATTATATTGCATAAAATATGACAGGTAACTGGAAAAACGTATGTCCATATGTGTAATACCTACTTTGAATAAACAAAGAACAGTTGCTAAGATTTATATTAAATTTCATAGGACCAACATTGAAGAATTTGGATGATGAAGTATACTAGTAAAAGGACTATAAGTTAACAGTTTACCTGATTTCTCTATGCCAATGGTGAAGTTTTCTGACTTTTGATTAAATCATTAACTAGATACAAGTCACATAGTTTTTTCATGTAAGCTAAACAGTTAAAATGAGTTAATAATGTCTCAGGTGTTATGTGATTTTAAAATACTATTTATTACATTATATATTTATATAAAAATTATGTTTACATAAACTCATCTAAACAATCCAAAACTTAATATTGCTGCCTGATATTCACTTAATCCTTTGATTTCTGACCCTAAAAATTTAATATGTAATACAGAACCCTAGAGAGTAAATTGGAAGCAAAAAAGGAAATAAAATAAACTATGTGTATGTAAGCTTAGGGACTCTATTACAGGCTCTGGCTAAGATTAGAGATTTGAATGCCATCAAGAGTCAGGTATGTGAGAATGTAACTAAGGGAAAGAAACCCCACCTAGATCTGGCTCCAGTTTTGAGAACCATGGCAAACTAGAGGGTACACACCCTTCTGAAGCATTTCAAATTAACTTTTTAATTTTGATCAAGACAACAAAATAAACAAAAAATGCAAGCCTACACACCAAATTCAACTGGTGCATTTTGACCAGCTTAGTTCTAATTCTCATCCTTCAGCAGGTGTCACCTGTTGCCATAATAATGCCATATAAAAAAACCACAGCAAATCTCCAGGAATTAACTCTCCTCTGTCCTCATGCTCACAGGTTTGAGGACAGATTGGAATTAGTTGGTCTCAGCTGGTTTGGCTGGGCTTGGCTGCAAACTGCAGGTTCCACTCAAATCAGGTCCATGTTCTCATGTGTAGCCCTGGCCGAGTGGGCAATGCTCACTCAGAACAAGAAGGCAACTGTGTAAGCACGTAAATAGCTGCTTTAATTATTTCTGCCAAAATTATATTGACCTAAGTAAATGGCATGGCTGTCTGAAGTCAAGGGATTGGAATATACTCCTCTACTTACTGTGAAGCTATGGCAGAGATGTGAAGTGAAACACAGAGGAATGAAATAGTAAAATGAATAATTTAACTGCAGCTGATTAATCACAGGAGGTGAATGCCCTTCTGGTCAGCATTGAGTGTTAACAATAATAATAATTTTTATTTAAGTGACAAATGTTGTGTGTAAGAGAGAGAGGAGCAGGGCCAGAAGGCTGAAGGAGAAAGGGACACAGAATAATAAAGACAGGCTGTGGCTGGGTGTGGAGGTAGGGGTGTGAACAAGAACCAGTGGATTAGGTTATTTGCTTTCTAAACATCATCATCAACCATGGCTGTCTCTATATTTTCTTCCATGAAGCAATGCAGTGAAATAAGATAACTATGATAAGAGATGAGTGGCAGGTCTCCCTTTCTTTTTGCAAAGCTAAGAAATATCCTGATAGGGTTGATGGTGGGGGAATGGGGCTTTCTCTGGTGCATTTATTTTAGCGAAGAGTATTCAGAGAGATGAAAATCTGGAAGTGTATATCTAAAAACCATTTATCAGCATCTTGGAACCTCTTTGGGTCTCCAAAGGGTATGTGAAATCCATTGTGGAGACCATACATAAATTCCAAAGGCCAGGAATTATGTCAATTTAGTTCTCTGCTTCATCTCTGAGCCTAAGCACCCATAACAGATGCTCAATAAATAGTTATTGAAAAACTAATGACAGTAACTAAATTCAAATTGAACTTCTATCAATGATCAATACATACTCTATTTTTCATAATTAAATGAGTAATGTTAATGGAGGGACTAGGATAGGCAACTGTTTTCTTTTTTTTAAGGGGGATCAACCATTGCTGGTCAATTTCTAATTTTAGCAATTAAATTTCCTCTTTGGAAATTGATAATGCACATTCAGTGCTCTAGAAAATCCTAACTTTTTTTGTTTTTATTGTTGTTGTTGAACTTTGTTTATATTTCTAAAACTTGCTTGAAAAATGAATCCTTTTTAATTCTCATTTAAAACCTGTAAGCATTCATGGAAACCAATAATCTTTGAGCATGAGGAAATAAATGTTGATAAATGGGGATACTAACATAACATAACATAGTAGATTATTATTAGGTTAGCACATCTCAGAAAATAAGAGAAAAATCTAATAAAAAAATTCATATGAGTGTTTTTATGAAAACAGTGACTATTAATTAAAGACAAGAGTGTTGAGCTTTATTCAATAACCAGACAGAGAATATTTTGGCTACTGTAGTAAAATATTTTTAAAAACCTATCAAAAGAAAGTAAATATAAAATAAAGTTAATTTCATATCAAATTATGTAATGACACTTTTGCTAAATAACCTGTCTGTAAATGTATAATGAACTGATAACCATGGATATTTAAAAGCTTTATTGATTTCTTCACTCTGAGGGCAGTATGAATGTGACTACAGCTTGGGTAATATGGAAAATGTTCATCACTTGAGGGTTGTAAAGAACTAAAAATAGAGTATTTAGTATAGCAACGTGCAGTTTCAAGCAGGACTCCCTAAGTTTGACTCCTGATGTTTCTTCATGGGGAAAAATAGAGTTTGAAAGCATTTCAGCAATGAGTAGAATAAAGAAAAGTTGTCATTTGTATATTAACTGAAGAGTGTCCCATGGCCAAAAGCCTTTGGGTTTCCTCTTACTCCTTTTCTTTTCACCCGTCCAAATGTTTCTGAGGATAGTCACTGCTCCGCCTTTCCTGCTTTTTCCTCTTCTCAGGCACTGTTACCTGCAGATGACTGCAGTCATCTCCCAGCTGGGAGTCCTGCTTGAAATGGTACCCACTGGAGTTTATTTCCTAAGGAGCAGCAAGCATCTTACTTTTGAATGAACATGCAATGTCACTCTTGAGTTTCCAAGCCTCCCTTGGCTTCTATAACACTTAAAGCAGAATTCACTCACTCACAGTCTGGTCCCTGGCTCCATTTCCAAACCCATTTCTTTTCCCTCCCTTCCAACATTTCTGTTGGACTATTCTCCATCTTGTGCCCTGAACATGTCAAGCATTACATTTTCAGAAAGGTCTCCCATGACCTTTGTATCAAAAATACACTTTTTCTCCCTCTTCTCCACCTTCCATTACTGTCCCTGCACACATTCACTTCACCTGCTATTGCCTTATTCTGATTCATACCTCATGTCACCATCTAGATTATTTTACTCATTTGGTTAGTATATTGAACACTGCCATTAAAACAAGAGGAATGAAAACATATTGTAATCCCTATTTTCTTTGTTGCTTCATCTCAGCACCTAGAATAGTACTGATGAATAGCATGAACTCAGTACTCACTCAATAAGTGCATAACTAAAACAATTTAAAACATGAAAATATTTAATGCTGCATTTAAATATTTTACTTAGAATATGCAAAATTGCCAAAATAATAACATTCTTTCCACTTCATAACACTTTATATGAACAAATCTATATTCATAACTAAATGAATATCGCCATATAAAGAAAGGACCTGCTTCTTGCAGCAATCAAGCAAGCTGGTTCAATTATAATGGGCCTAACCTGTGATAAAATTTTTGAAAGTTAAGCATACCTCCTACTTCAGCACATTTAATATTGGATGGGTTTTTTTTTTAATTTTTTTTTAAATTAATTTTAGAGAGAGAGACATCAATGTATGGTTGCCTTTCACCTGCCTCCAGCTAAGGACCTGGCTGGAGACCTGGCTTGCAACCTTGTTATGTGCCCTGGCTGGGAATCGAACCTGCCACCTTTGGGTTTGCAGGCCAGCGCCTTATCCACTGTGCTACCAGCCAGGGCCTTGGATGGCTTTTTTAAAGTGCATCTATACATTATTAGATGACTCACCTGCCACCCTACATAAGTCCCACTCATCTCCACTCCTTGCAAGTGTGGGCCAGACTCATGACTTTTCAGGAAAAGGATGTGGCAGAACTGACACTGTGCAATTAGGCCATGAAAAACATTGCAGTGTCCATGCTCTGTCTCTGGGGGATGCCAGCTACCATGTTGCAAGGGCACACAAGCAGCCACACAAAATCATCCATGTGGCAAGTAACTGAGACCCCCAACCAACAGCCTTTGGAGTGAGCCAACTTGGAAGCACATTCTCCAACCAAGGCTGAGCCCTTCAAACCCTGCGACCTAGGCTGGACTCTCAATCACAACCTCGTAAGGGACCTGAGCTAGAGGCACCCTACTTAGTTGCTCCCATAACCTACAGAAATTATATGAGATAATAACTGTTTATTATCTAACCACTAATGGTGTAGTAATTGGTCATGTAGCCCTGTACCTCTGATAAAGACATATAATATGTACCATTTTCATTGAAAATTCTTGAAGCAGACACTTGATATATAATTTTGGCTAATTTAATTGACCTCTCTAAACCTCGGTGTCTTCATCTGACTAATGGGATATTATTTATCATACTGGTTTACTATGATGATTAAATAACTTTTTTATGTGTGCAATTCCTAGAAAATTGTCCAATTAATTTCCATTTATTTGCTTTTTCATCAATGAGGAGCCAACAAACACATTGTACCATTTTCTTTACTCTAGCCTTAAGGATTAATTAAAAATGGATTAAAGCCTTGGAGTTATAGTGAGCCTAATTTCTAAATGCAACATGATACAAAACCTAATGCATAAACAGTTTCTTTGAAATAGATTTTGTAATACAGTAAAATATCTAGGTAAAAAGATCATAACGATTGGAAAATTCCCTAAAACTTATAACTTACAAAGTTCCTGTAGTAGTTACATTGGAAACAATGGAATGATAACGTATTTATAAAGCATTCTATGCTCAGATAGATGCCCCTTTGAGACCAAAGGATTATGTCCAACCACTGGGAGGCTGCCTACTGACAGCTCTCTGCTCTCAGCCTCCTCTAGGCTGCAGCTGCCTTACTCAAAACCACACCCCTTCTCCTGGGGCAGCCAGCATCCAACGCTTGATTCATGGGGGCTGGAAATGTCTGGCTCCCTAGTTCCAACTCAATACAACTTTAAAGAGGCATCCCAGCTCCAGGACTCCCAAGGGGACTGGCTGAGGCTACAGTTGGATGGCTCAGCTTTCCTCCTGCCTTTTCTTCCTTTCCTGTAAGGGAGAGTCCTCAATCCTGGTCATTATTTTTATTGTTATTGCAAATGCAAAAAGTAAAAATGCTGAAAGAATTTTCTAATGTTTGCACTGGGTCATCTTAACAGAGAGGAGCAAAGAAGAAATATGACAATGTTTTATGCTAAGGCTGTTCCTCATGTCTCAGAAATTTGGTGGAAGCCTCCAGAAATGAGACCAATAGATATAAATACTTCCATGTACTGGAGAAACCCCTACTAGATTCTCTAAAAAGTGGCCAGACTGGCCCTTCCTCCCTTAACCTATCTTTATTAAAAATACAAATATACACGTAAATAAGATAAATCTGAAGTAAATAGACATATACACATTGATTTAAAACATATACAGAAGAGGAACTTACTTAGCAAATTACATGGTTAATAAGACTTGCATGCAAAGAGGACCTTTGGCTGTTGGCTGGACCTCCTCGCAGAACTGTTAGGGATAAACCAGGAGAAACATGAACAGAGAGTCTAAGGGCCTGTAAGAGGATGAGAGGAGCATTTCACTTCCTACCTAAATAAACACTGGAAAAAGTGCAGACACTCAAGCCTACACCAGAATTCTGATGTCCAAAAAGAGTGCTCGGGAGAGTTCATCTCTCTACTTGACTGTGAGGACTGGTACCTGCTCCTCCAGAAAATTCTGGAGGTGGAAGGCAGCTAGAGCATCATTTCACAATGGAACCATAAAGAGTAGGGCCAACAAAAGCTTATGGCTGCCCTCCTATTGTTGGTGTGGCAGGGAAAAGTAAGGTTTTCTTGGGCCCAGGGGGTGCTTGATAGCATTTAAATGTGAGCCAACTTTATGATCCCCAACTTAGGGGGAAGCAGTGGTGGAAAAGAGGTGTTCCCAAAGAACATAACACATATTGTATAAGAGAATGAGCATATAAATTCTTGTCATGACTAAGGATACCAGTAGCCACAAATCATACTGATCATTAAACATGTTTTATCCTTTTTCTTTTATCCTTTTTCTTCTGAACTCTACTCTCTCCATGGGGACTTTGTAAAAGTCAAAAGGGAAAGTGATAGAGATTAATAAAAGCACAGATCACAGCCCCATCAAAAATGGTACAAACTAGGTATAATAGGGGAGACTGATTACTATCTAGGTTCAATTTTGAAGTTGGATCATCTGAAGATTGTTCATCCCTGAAAATGAGAATTATCCAAAAATAAGACATTCCTGATTATTAAGAGTTATAAGAGAGATACTGTATCTTCCAAAGATGTATCCAGGGAGCAGAGAAAGAAAAGTCAAGAGAAATGGAGTAGTGGGGAAAAAAATTAAGTCTTTTCCCATGGTGTATTATGTTCAGCCCATTTAATAAATCGATTTGGAGTGAAAAATATTTCCAGACAGAAGAAAAATATATCCTACTTTTGAGACAACAAATGTAGTTTTGAAAGATCAAAGATGAATGAAAGGGGGGAAAATGATGTTCCTTGTTGCAAAGGAGGGAAAAAATAAAAAAAGAAAGAAAGGTGAAAAATGCTGGGTGAGATGGTTCCCTACCTGTACACCAGGGGGTGCTACAAAACAAAGGCAGCTTTGTTGTGGTCAGTAGCCAGGCTAATGGATTTAGAAAGATGAATGGATTTAGAAAGAGACTGTTCAGGTTAAGTGGTGTACACTTCGCTGTTCATGTTTAGGTGACGTTCCCTAGCTAATTGTTCATGACCTGAGATGTGTCTATTCTAGAACAAGAGTAAGGCCACCTGAAAGAAAATGAAATTGGAAATATATTTCCTTGGAAACATAATCCCGGGTGCTAAATAAATTTCACCTCCAGTGGATGCTTCATCAAAATCAATGATGCCTGTAATCAGAAGTGCCCCATTCCTATTTAGTCTCCCTACTTTCTAACATCCATAAATTCAGCAATGGATTATGAAAGTCTAGATCACACTTGGGTACCTAATGTGACTATAAAGAAACATTCTCTTCCTCCATGGAATTACTCTTTTAATGTGCCTGCTTTCCAATTTACATCAGTTAGGGCTGTTAAAGTAATGGCATAGGCATTAGAAAAATAAAAGGAATATAGAAAAGGAGATTGCTCACGTCTGTTTTATTCATCACACTGCCTGTAGAGTTTCTATCACTGGCTTCAGATTTATCCAGTTTCAATGCTTTTATGACTGAAGACATTAAAGGCAACCTGTCAGCTCTGTAAAATAACATTTGTAGTACTCCAAGTCTTCTTAGTGTAATCTTTAATAACTGTCTTATGTGCAAGTTGACAGCAAGCAAGTAATAAAATGCCTAATACCATTTTATAGGTCACATAATACAACAGTTTGTTTTGGTTCAACAGGGCAATAACAGGTAGCAGATAATGAAGTCACTATAGATTTGTATAATATCATTTCAGAGTTGGCAACGGTTTCAGAAAAGCCTTAGAAATCTTCCTTTGAGCTATAACAAAACAGGAGCACGTTTCCCATTTCCTCCCTTTCTAATGATTCATAACACTAGCATTAACCTCAGAGATGGTGCACTTCAATTTCCAAAAGTTGATGTACATTATTATGCAAACAAATTAAATTTTAATGAGAAAAAAATGTCTGTCTCCCAGAGCCTAAAATGGCATAAGTGAAAAGAGCAATTACTCAATAACTATTTAGCCACACAAAAATAGCTAAGACGTGTCTATCCAATAGTCACCTGACCACTTGTGACTACTGAAATTATAATTTAAAATATTCTAAATTCAGTAACTTTAATATGGTCAATTTTTTTTTGTATTATGTTATCTCTCTTTTATCAACTTTATTAGCTTAAACATACTTTCTTTAGAGGCACTTTCGTATAGTTGCATTATTTCTAGATTGTAGTGCTAATTCTACTCTTTGTTGTGATTAATAACAATGCCTCATTATAGGAATGGGTACTCTGGGGCAGTTTTAGTTTCAGCTCAATACTTTTGGCAATATTACAATTCCTGCTCCCTCCTGGGCATTAAAATTTAAGATACCACCCTTAGCGCCTATATATCCATCAGTGAGGATCTAAATGCCATGTCCCTATTTCCTTCTCATTCATATTCTCATATTCTCTCTTTCTCTCTCTCTCCCTCTCCCTCTGCCTCTGCCTCTCTGCTCCTCTTTCTCACTTTGTTTTTCTTTTTCTATCTCTATCCCTCCCTCCTCCTATCCCTCCCTCTTGAGGTCTACTAATTTTATATCATTTTGAAGACCTACTCTCGAAGTTGGATGTGTCTGGATTCCTACAAGTTCAATGCCATTCACTCACACCCTGTCTAGTTAGTGATTTTTCTTTGACCCATTTTGGACCTTATTTTCCTCATATCTTTCCACATATGCATACAGTCTAATACTGCAATAAAGTTTTCATTTACATATTTCTAGTTGAGCTCTTACACAAAGAATAATTTAATTTCTACAGCCTATGTGCTAGGAAGGATGCTACAAAAGTGTTGGTAAATGAACAACCATCAGGAAATGCTTCCAGTTACAAGTAACAAACAGTCTAATAGGTCACAGTAGTAAGTATAGCTAAGGCATCTCAGAGTTGATATAGACACGTCAGGATGTCATTAATATCCAGGTAGTTAAGTACCTTTACTTTCCATCACCCTCAGCTCTAATCTCTCATTTTTCTGCTGGGTGGGTGTTTCATTGGCCTAGGTGGCTGCCATACCTCCAGGAATTTCATCTGTTTTTCAACTAGAAAAAAGTATAAAGTGCAGGATTAGCTGCAGGTGTCACTTGTGTAAGAAAACTCAACGTTACATTACATTCTCCCCTAACTCTTCTCCCCTTATATTTCATTGGTCAGTGTTGATTCGATGGAAGAATGAGATCCAGTGCCAGGCCCAGGCTCATACGGATAATTACTTGGAACTGGAAGGGGGTCTTCATACCCTCACAACAAAAGCTGTCCTGCCACCAAGAAATCAAGATTCTAATAGTAGGAAAGGGACATATGAGGTGGAAGCAGAATGTTTTTTGGGCCGGCAATCAGCCTTGGGGTAGGGGGAGAAGGAAGAGGATATATTCAGGATATGGCAAAACCTCAAAGGGGCTGGATTATATAGTTGTCTAGGTGAAATGAAAATCAAACAAACAAACAACAAAAAAAGGCAGGCTCAAATTTTTGGACTTGGCTCTAGAAAATTTAAATGACTAGAAAAGTTTGAAATGAAAAAATATGGTACAGATATATCCATATCTTTTATTGATGTCAAGTAGAATGTTTTGGTCTAGAAAGGGAAATAAAACATATTCATGATAACACCTCTTTATCATCATTGCCTAAAGAGGAGGGGTGAAGGAGAAACTCCAGGATTCTGGGTCCCTTTTCTCCGTGTGTAGGTGGTAGCTGGGCCATAGTGCAAAGTCAACTCCTCCAAATGGCCCTCTTTTCCTCCTTTGTCCCTTGAAACAGCCAGGTCCAACCCAGCAGCCTGGGGAGTGAGGAAGGAAAGCAGGCATCTTTCCTTGTCTCCCCGCCCCTCCCCCGTATCACCTGGTGCAAGATGGCTTTGAGAGGGCTCAGCTCTGTGCTGTCCTTCAGAAAGGGAAACGGAGAGCCAGGGAGCCTTCTGTTGCCTTGCTGTCCTTACTGCTTTATCTGTGTTTGCCATAAACGAGCTGAGCTCTGTATTGTGTCCTCACATTGGCAACGGTACTTGCCTAGGACAGGGAACACGTTACGTTCTTTTGTGATTTAATGATTTCCATAAATATTTCACTTAGAGCTCTCAAAATCAGCAAGCTTCTTTTTTAAATAAACATTATTCACACCTTTTACAAAAAGTTAATGGTCCCATCAATTTAAAGCACAATTTTAGTTCTGGATAAAGGCACAGGTCCATTCATGTTTTAAGAATGATAAGACAATCAATACATAGTGCAGAGAAACAGATGTCTGCAAAGCAACTGCTTTCCAGATACACTGTTCCCACATTTGAAAACTTTACATAAAACATCATTTGATGGCACATGCATTGTTACTTATTTTTGTTATAATTTATAGGTTGTGTACTATGCTCATCTCAAATTTACACTTTAAAAAATAAAATGGGTTTCTATGAGAGCACTTCCCATTCTTAGATATAGTATGATGTGGGAACATGAAAGAATGGACCTATTTCCAAAAACTGAAGCAGCTGTTCTAATCACAGGAAATCCTACAGACGCTCAGGGATAAAGGGCATGAGAAAATACAGAATAAAAATACTAAAGAAGTAAACACAACTTTCAAAAAAACTGAAATAGTTATCATGTTGAAAATTCGTTAACAGGCAGAGGACTCTAATAAGTGGTATTGCCAAAGCAAACCTCTGCAGCACCTCCAGGTTCACAGGTAAATTATGGAATTACAGAAAGCATAAAAATTAATGAACAAGGTCATGTCTAATTATATTACTTGTAACAACTTATAATTTCAACTAGATTCAGTTCACTCCCTTTTATGAAGCTGTCTTCTTATTCATCTTCAGAAAGCATTTATCACATAGAAACATTTAAGAAATAATTATATGTATAGAAGAAAACCTATATTAAGAAAAAATAAACCACTGAATCCAGCATTCTCCATAGTCTGCCAAAAGTTAAAAACTCTCTCTACCTGTTCATTCAGCAAACTATGAGTAGAATACAAAGTGTCTATGGGCTGAACATTTTGAAACAGAAAGGGAACCTGATATTTATGAAGTAGCTCAGTTGCAGATGATGAATGGGATGGTTCCATACTGGCCTTGCCCAGGGTTAAAAAACACACCTATCTGCCTTGCAACTTACCTACCTCTCTTACTCACTCTAAGAATTAAATGAATAATAGGTTACAGATAAATAATATTCCAAAATTCTCATCCCACTCTTCTTTACCTCTTGATCCTCCTCATCAAACTTCTACCCAATGCAGCAACCTCAACAATATTCATGGTAGGTGGGCACCTTATCTAAACAAGCAGAAGGCTCCTATTTCTCTCAAAGTAGGACACAGTAGTTTAGACCCAAACCTGAGAAAGAAGATTCCAGCTGCCTTCCTACTAAGAAGTCCCTGGATGGCTGAAGAAAAACTGCAGCCATTATCCTCCCAATTGTACCTTTGATTTCTAAACCCACTATAAGTCTGCCACCACTGGTCCATCTTCCACTCTTCTGGGCCATCCTTTGAAGTTAATTTTACTCATTCCTCTATATGCCTTTCATTTTCCAGAAAACAACTATTAGCTCTGTATTTCAATGTACTTAGCATATACCGCTGATTGTTTTTGAGTTAGCCCATATTCTCTTGGGTTGGTAGAAGTAGAAGCTGAAGTAGAGAACATATCTTTTATCCTGGGACCCAAAGAAGGTCAGCAATAGCCCACAATCTACGTTTCCTGTTCTCAGTGTGTAGTTAACTGTGTCACACACATGCTAGGCTGTGTTCACCCTGCCACTTACAGGCCATGCATTTGATGAAAACCTTACCACAGACCCTCCAGGCAGTAAATGTACTGGCCCTGGGCTGTCTTCCTGTAGTAACTGATTCTGATTGTCAGGCTATCTCTAGGAAGCTCTCAAATTCAGAAGAAAAAAAAATGTAAATTCTTTTCATGAGAAGGGCAATGATTTATACCAATAAACCCCATGGTAGGTGAATTGTAATATAATTATTTTCATTGCCACATCTTAGTAACAATGAAGAATTTAGGCACTGAGGGAACTGAATCTTGGACTCATAAATTAGACTATTTTATTCCAAATTAGTGTTACAGGTAGTAACTGAAGCTATTCTGTGGTATGAAGGTCTGAATAAGGGTGGAATTTCTTCATGGAACATGGAAAATTCCTTCACCAGACATGGACAAAAGCTCTGTGCAATAGACATGAATGACTAAATTTTGCGACTATACATTCCCTGGAAATGATTTGGCAATGGAAAGATAAAAACAAGTACAGCCATCATATTAAACTACTCAAGATTTTGGTCATACAAGAGACTTCAGTTCCTTCAAATAGAATCAAGTGTTCTCTAGAAAGCCATCAAGGGTAAAGTGGGACTTAAGAAGAGCAGATACTTGCTGAAGAGCAGGCATGAAAAGAAATATTATATGTATGAAATTTTCTTCCATGGGTTAGGTTACATTGTTAACATTTTTAAAGCAAACTGATTTTCAAACCTTAAATATATTGTTATATAAAGTCACAGAGAGAGGCAGTAAGGAAACTAAGAATAAAAGAAAATGCCTAGATTGGACTCCGAGTGCCCTGGAATACATACGCTTCTCTGACGCTGTGCTGTTGGATCTTACATTGTGCGTCCCTGGAAGACTTGGGCCAAGTTCAAAGCCCTGCTCTCAGTGAGCAGAGAAGAGAGGCTGAGACTGGTTTGTCTCTCAGATGGTTTCAAGGCACTTTTATTATTTTCGTAAGTCCAGACTTTTGGCTCTGAGCATTTCAAATCACCATTGAGCTAGAGCTTTCTTTGGTCATAAAACAAAACTAAACTAAACTAAAACAAACAAACAAAAAAATAAAACACTTTCTAGAGGACAGACACAAGCAGACTTGGACTTTGGGAAGGCTGAAAGAGCCCTTGGAATAGACCTGCTGAGCACAAAGCCGGGTTCTGCTCTAAACCCAGACCTTGACTCATCTTTTTAAGTTCCAAACTATTAACTAAAATAATAATTTGAAGACAAATCCAAAATATTTCCCTTTCAGGGTTCTTTCCTTCCTTCCTTCCTTCCTTCCTCCCTCCCACCCTCCCTCCCTCCTCCTCCTTTCCTTCCTTCCTTCCTTCCTTCCTTCCTTTCTTTCTTTCTTTCCAAGTTAGCCATATTATGGAGGAGAATTGGCAGTGAGAGAAAAGGAAATGAGAATAATTTCCTCTGAAGGGAATGGGGTGAGAGAGGTAAAGGCCATGCTTTTGCCATTGTTAATGTTTCATTCCTTAGGGTAAAAGGAGTTTAAATTTAAAAAAATCTCAACCTCTTCTGAAATTTAATAATTGCTTTATTTTCAAAAAGTATAAAAAGCCACACTGAACAATTTTTCTTAGGGAGAAAAACATTGGCAAGAAATCAAAAAGCCTTGGTCCCAATTGCAATACTATGCAAATAGTTTAGGCTTTTTTTTTTTTTTTTAATCCTTTTGAAAAAGAAGCATAATATTAGCTTTCCTGTCTTACAAGGTCAGTACCTAGTGGAGGTTAAAGGAATGGGAGCCTGCAAAGTAGGAGTCATAACTGAATTCAAGAATACATGTGCAAGCTCTCTGAATAGTAAAAGCATACTCATTTTAGTATTATTTGTAAAATAATCAAAAAGAGGTTAGCAGCCGATCCTAAGTATACTAATTTATACCAAGAGGGACAGTTCTCTTTCATAAACCAACTTTTGACAAGTACGATTGTTTTATACAATTCAAGAATGGTTTTACATCTTGTAAAAGGGGAGTTTATCTTCATGTATTGAACGCAACATGATTAACAAATATGTCATTTTCATTTTTTCAGCTTTCATATGGATTCAGTGTTCCCTGCACACTTCCAGGGATTTTCCAAGTTGGTTCCTGAGTATTCTGACATCCCAAGTAACTCTCAGTCAACATTCATATTTTCCCAGGGTTATTTTTACTCCTGCGGCTGTGTACCTATACAATAAAGACATCTACAGTGACCAGCTCACCTGTGGCAGTTCATTTGCTCTGGAGGTAAAAGGCAATGACCAGCTAATCCCACAATGAAGGGCTGGAGTGAAGGCATTGATTATGTCAATGCAAGAATAACTGGATACAGAGTCACCATAAATAGCCTTTGAAGTGTTTCAATAGCTATAATTCCATCCATTCTGTCATCTAGCTCTTGGCAGAGAAGCTAACTCTCAATTTTCCTATAGATTAACCTAAGCAAAAGCATCTAGTCAATCTGCTCCCTCAAACTCGATTACGAATAAAGGGCAACTGAACAAGAATTCTACATGTGGGTCGCTTTGGATCCTTGTGAAAAAATTATATAAGCAGCCATTTCCTCATTTTAATTTCCCATTACAAACCTCAAATGCAGGTTGCCTTGTACTTCTACTATATTTTTATAGTTTGCTGAATATTAGAAAGTAAACTTCTTCTTTCTTCAAACTTGCATACTCCAGTTCCCACTCCAGTCTCATTTGACCACCTCACTATATATACTTCATTATAGTAAGATCACCATACCCTTGTCTTCCTATCCCAGATCAGTCCTGTATTCCCATTATCACTGTCCCCTACCTTGACACTGGAGGAAGTGAGCCTCTTCCGTCCAGGGTGCACACTTCCACTGGTACTCTCAACCCTGTCCCTCTCACACCTTTAGATGAGGCACCTTCATCTGTTCAGTGGTTTTCAGAATAGTCCTCAAGACAAGTAATGCGATCATTACTTAGGTGAGAATTTAGCATTACTTATGTAAGAAGCTCTGAAGGTTGATCTTGATAGTCTCTCATCTTTGAGAAACCTGAGTTAGTCCAATGGTTCTCCACACCAACTTCATATTTGAATCATGTGGGTACTTTTTTGGAATGACAATTCTAAAGACCCGCTCCCAGAGATCCTTATTCACTGGGCTGGGACTGGCCCAACCATTACTGTAAAACCTTCCCAAGGGATTGTACTATGATGCGTGTGTTGAAACCACTGATGTTAGCAGTCTTCCTCTCTTCTGTGTTGTTAATTTCATTTCTGCCAATGGGTTATTCCCATAAATGTATATGTGCACCCTATTATCTCACTTAAAAAATTTCCCTCCAGATTCCCTCCAGATACTCTGTATCACAGCTGTACACAATCACTTCCCCTTCCTAATTTCCCATTCTCTGGTCAATGTACTCCAATCTAAATTCTACTCTCCATCCTCCACTGAAAATGTCCTTGCAGAAGCTGTCCATGAACTTCATGTTGCTAAATCCAGAGGATGTTCCTCTGCTTTAATTACTCCCTTCACTTTTTATAGTTCTTCTTAACAACTCTTCTTTTTGCCTTAAGATTTTATTTATTGTTTTTAAAAAGAGGGAAAGGGAGGGAGGCAAAGAGGGAGAGAAACTTCAATGTATGGTTGTCTTTCACCTGCCTCCAGCTACAGACCTGGCTGAAGACCTGGCTTACAACCTGGTTATGTGCCTTGGCTGGGAATTGAACCAGCAACCTTTGGGTTCAGAGGCTGGCACTATCCACTGAGCCACCAGCCGGGGCTCTTAACAACTCTTTTGTGTGGGATTTTATAACACTCTGTGCCCCTGGATTTCCTCCTTCAGAAGGACCACTCTTTTCTAATATTTTTGTAAGACAGCCTTTCTCTGTCCAACTGCTAAAGCTTGGTATCCAAAAACTTCTTTCTGGGTCCTCTTTTCTTTCCTGGATACTCTTTCCAAAGAAGTTTTTTATCCATTCCCCTGGCTATAACTACCACCTAAGTAAAGAACTAAAATCTATCCCTCCTTTTTTTTAAACTTCAGATTCAAATATCTAACTGCATGTTTCATTTTCTTTTTCAAGTCTCACAGCCATTTGTGACTCTTCTGGTCTTTCTCAACTGAGTAAATACCATCTTTTATCCACCCAATTCCTTTAGCTGAATGTTAATTTCTGAATATTTCATGAACATTTTTCCTTCTAAACAAACAAAAAACAGCAAGTCCTACAGGTTCAAACTGTAAAATATATCTAAAATTTAAAAATATACTTAAAATTAAAAATTTTATCTTTAGCATTACCAACTCCAAACCATTATGATTTCTCACCTAGACTTTTTTTTTCAAGATTAAAAGAAATTCATTATTTTCAGAAAGGAGAACAGGGAGGAAGAGAGGGAGGGAAACATCAATGTATGGTTGCCTTTCACCTGCCTCCAGCTAAGGACCTGGCTTGCAATCTGGTTATGTGCCCTGACTAGGGAATCAAACCAGTGACCTTTGGGTTCACAGGCTGGCACAAATCCACTGAGCCACACCAGCCAGGGCTATGTACCTAGAGTTCTGTCTTTTAATGTCACCTCCCACTTCCAGTTTAAGCTTGCTCCACTCTATTCTCCACAGAGCTTCTCCACAGAAGTTAAATGCCTAAATCAGATCTTGTAACTCTCTCATTTATTTTTTCCAGAAGTGTAAATATTTTATTGTTATTCAATTGGCCCAACTTTTCTCTCTTTGTCCTCCTATGCCAACCCCATCCCCTGCTCTCACAGTCAATTCCCACAGTCACTGTTGTCCATGTCCATGGGTCATTCATACATGTTCTTTGACTAGTCCCTTCCCCTTCTTTCCACCATTACCCCCCCTACCCCCTCCCCTCTGGTTGCTGTAAGGCTGTTCCATATTTCCATGCCTTTGGTTCAAGCTCCTCATTATTTTCTCATTTCATTCCTAATAAAAGCACACCTACCTTAACTTGAACTATCTGTATTCTGCTCTCTATTTTTCCAGCTTCTCATGTCATACTCTCTACCCCTACCTTCCTCACTTTTGTTCCCTTTCTCTGGTTTTCTTTCAGTTATCTGTTTTCAGCTCTTTTCCTTATTGACTATTCTTTTGGATAAGTCCTTTTTTTTTTTTTTTTTTTTTTTTTTTTTTTTTTTTTTTTTTTTTTTTTTTTTTTTTTTTTTTTTTTTTTTTTTTATCATTCAGGTTTTAACTTAAGACCTATCCCCACAAAGAGAAGCAATGCAAAAAATAAATAATAACTAACGTTCCTAATAAGCTTTTGATGCCCCAAAATAGGAGCTGTAGCTAGTAATAAAGGAGAGTTTTATCTGGAACAGGAGGAGTTTTTACAAATTTAATGATTAACTCAATAAGTGGAAATCAAGCATAGAAGGAAGAACAGAAATCATATATTTTTCTTCTATGCAGCTAGAGATACCATTTTGCCCATGGTGCTAGGTCATAAGGCATACGAATATAAATACAATGTACATATGCTATAGAGAAAGACAAAATCCAAAATGTGCCTTTTCAGGCCCAACATATTGTGAGACAAAGAAAGAAGACAAAATATCACATAATACATGGTAGGGCTCTGAAGAGCTTCCTTCCCACCTTCCCCTTTATAAAAAATGGCATTAGTAACATTCCCATAAATGTGGAGGGACCTGACATCACAGTCTGGTAAACCCCTTCCTTTGATGCAGCACTGGACAACCTTCAGGTCCAAGTTCAGCTTTGAACCATCCAACATGGTGTGAGAGCAAAGGTGTGTATCAATGAATCAGAGGTCACCCTTCTACTTTCCTGTGGTCTGAAATTGTTGGATGAGAGACTTAAAAATGCTCTTGAGCCTGAGTAGGGATGCCAATAATAAGAGCTGGTGGCACAGCTCAGGGCAGAGCAGTGCTTTGAAATGGTTGGGAACCTCAAGAGGCGGTTTTCTCTGGAAATATATGCTCTGGTGGTACAAGCCATGACCTCACCAAGAAAACCCCAGATGAGACCTTAGGAGTAAAAGGGGAAAACCAGACAACATTCCAGGAAGATCCACTGAGAATTCAGAAAACAGTCATTAGTGGGAACTGAGAGTCATCTTTTCCTACTGCAACTAAGTTGTCTTGCCCATAAACCAAGGCACCATCAAAAGAAGACGAAAGGAAAGGGGAAGAAATCATAAAGACTGAGCATTATATTTAATAGGACTGAGTTTCTTTAAAAAAAAACATTTTTTAAGCTTCATTGAAGATTCTGAATTATAAAATTTACATTGTATTTTTTCTTACCCAATGGATAGAGATCATAAGAAAAATTTGATAAGCTGAAAGAACCAATAAAGATGTATATTTTCTTTATACATCTAAGTTTTGTGTCAGTTAATTAGCTAGATCACTATATCTACAATGTTGAAAGTGAAGGCATGCCAGGCACTGTTTTTTAAAATGATACCAAAGAGCTTTAGAACAGAATATTTCTTAAATGACTAAAATTAATTATGTGTGTATCTCTGATTACTTCTGAGCCATGGAAAAGAGTAAAAGAGCTATATCAACATGAAACAGGTGAGGCTGAATAAATTATTGGAAATGTCCTTTACGTAACTTCAGAGATAAATCTATCAATTTAGCCCAAGTTCAGATTATCCATATCTTCCTATTGTCAGTGTGGAATTAGGCCCTCCACAGGATCACAGGAACACATTCCAAGGACCCATACATGGGAGATGTGGTACGGTAGGGTCCACTCATGTGGAAATAGAAACTGCCCCTGGGGTTTCCAATGTCCCATCTCCTTCTGTTCTGCCTTGGAACAAGTCCAACTGTGTCCTCAGCAAGGCCAAGATAAGAACCAGAGTCCAGAGTTCCTGCTTCATATTCAAGTTTAATCCTTTGGAGCCTACAGGTACCTGCTAAGTGGTCTCAGCCTCCATGCAGGTAGCTTACCTTGTTCTCAGCTGTTTCAGTGACAAGAACGCCTGTGGCAGCTATGGCCAAATGGCTCTAGAGAAGGGATGTGCAAGTACATAGGGCAATCATGTTACCAGGTAGGCAAGAGACAAAGCTGTTTTATTATCCTGGGATTATATTAGAGGGACAGACCAAGTGCCTCTTCAAAATCACCAGTCAGGTTCACAGGTTTCTGTGCACTTTGGATGTGTTTACACCCCCTAGTTAGACGGGCAGGGCTCTTTGGCCCAGCACCACCCACTTGGCCCCACAACAATCCAGTACCAGAGGTGGGTACAAGGTTAACTCCCTTGGCACGGCAAAGCTGTAATCCCTGGAGTGTGAAAAGTGGTTGCTTCCTGGTGAGGCAAACACACTCCTGCTTCCCAGTATCAAGCTCAATGTCCAGTCCCCTTGGCTTCTTTTTCCAGCTAAATACCAATGGTAACATTCCTTTTATTCCTATAAGCATCTGTTAAAATACCATGATGGTTGGGTTAGGCCACCAATGCATTGATAAATTGTTTCCTTCAAAGATCCTCTCTTCTGTTCCTTTTGTTGTCATCTTTGTTATTTTTATCTTGATCCTTCATGGATCCAATACTAATGCATAGATTTTTTGATCCATTTATTATTAGAAAAACACACACACACGGCTCACTCTCCTACATTCTCCACATTATATTAAAGCATATATTCATAATTGCTGCATAAATGTATCTGAAGACATAATCTAATTGAATAGTGTTCTATGATAGCCATTAATTTTTACCTTTCTATCCTAAATCCATCCTTCATTGACTATTCGTAACAATGTTGATGGACCCTGTAAATATTTCTAATTTATTAGCAGACGTGATGTTAAAACTTTATCAGTAGAGGACCCTAAAGAGATATGCAGGGAAAGAAAGGGTCTTTTCTCCTGGTTTCTGTGAGCTCTGGAGCCGGGCTCCTGCAAGACTAGGTTTCTATAATGCCTGGACCCCGGTGTACATGGCCTCTGCAGGTGTGATTCCAATGGTAGCTAGCAGCATACAGCACTTGCCTGCTAACCATGTACCTTGGCACTCCCCCAGGTGACTCAACCTCCGTGAATATTTGCTGCCCAGTGAGCCTGAAGGCACCCTCTCCAACAAGGTTTAGATCTCAACCCTGGGAAAGGAGGTCTCCCAATTCCTAATGATGCCTTGGCTACATCGTATTAACCCAAACAGTAATGGGTGCTTTTTGTGTGTACCCTGTCTTTATTCTTCAGAGTGCTCATTGAGCATTACTAGCCTATCTCCCATGATTTCAATTCCCTATTTTAAGTAATAATTCTATAGTAAATCTTTCCTCATCAGTTTATTATTACTTTTTTAGCCCTGGGAGTGGTCCCAGGTGGTAGACCTGTATGAACAGGATTTGGGGAGTGGTTTGGGTGTATCCTTAGCCTTGGTTGCTGAGCTGAGCTCCGTGCTTGTAGCAAATGGGGTTCTAGGAATCCCTGACCTGCAATGATATCACAATTCATCAAAGTGCCACCTGGGGTGCATTGTGATCAAGCTCCAACTGAAGCAAATGTCCTGAAAGCCCACAAGTCACTTGACCATTATAGAAACTGTGATGGCTGCAAGGACTGTGGTGAAAGAGATTATTCTGAGTTTACTTGAGCCTTTAACAGAGGAAAAAAAAAGAAAAAACAGACAAGCTCTCAGCTCAAGTCGCAGCTTGAGGGCCATCAAGCTACCATGACAACCATGGAAGAATATTTTATTTATTGTAGCCCCAGGACTGATATTGCTGAAGTCAGACACAATATTTAATTGTGTGAGCTGCTAAATGACAGCAAGAGTTGCAAATGCACAATTCATAGCCTTCTCTGTGACAATGGCGCTGGACCTACAAACATTTCTTCCTTGACAAACTGGCACAATGTTAAGCTTTGTCAGTACAAAGTACTGAAGGGAAACAGAGGAGGAATGGGTTTCTCTTCTGGGTTCTGGCACTCTCCTTGAGGCAGCTTCCTGAAGCATGCCTGCCTCCTGCAATTTCTGACTCCAGCTGCACCTACCAGCCTCTGCAGGGCCAGCTGCTGGCTCAAGGGGTGGTTACCCTGAAGCCCCTCGGGTGCTCACCATGGCAGAGTATTGCTGCCATGGTGTCTCCTTGCAGGTGGCTTCCACTGGCATCCCCTTGAGCAGCTCTGCAGCCTCAAAATATCTGCCATCTAGACAGCCATGGTTATGCCCCTCCCATGAAACCTGGATCTCAGTAGATGGCATGGAGCTTCTTCAGGATCTTGTTCCATCTATTGTACACAATTTAAGCCCTAGCAAGAGTGACCCTATTCCTATATCTGCTATCACTCTACTCTTTACAGTTCTGTTTACTCATTGCTAGTCAGTCTCCTGTTACAGATAATGATTGGTGTTCAGATTTCTGTATGGGTTCATCTTTTATTGAATCCTGAGTATTATACCTCATCATTTTCGTATTTTATTTTGGAAAAAGAAGGTATAAAACTAAGATCTGGTTTAATCTTGGTGAGCTCCCCAAATCATTCATTTTTTTACTTCTGTATCATATATAACTTATCTAGTCTTAAAATTATCTAAAGTCAATTAGATGTAATAAAATAATTATTTTGAATATGACATTAGTAAAGTTAAAATTAGTAAACCTCTCAAAACTTAGTATTACAAAAGTTTATATAAGAAGAATGTGCAAGATTCAATTTTATCCTATTTATTGACAAAATACTAAACATATTAAGAAATTAGTGAGGCCAAAACCTTGAAAAGGTCTGTTAAAATGAACAGCAAATGTTTTACATATGTAATTTTAATAGAAAGGTTAAATGAATATAACTGGAATATAACTTCAGCTTTGTCTATCAATATTCTTTTAAACTCCAAGGGAAGCCCATTTTTCTCCTTATTCAGGATGAAATATTGGAATTCCATTGTAAAAAAATACAATGTTCTCTCATCACTTTAATCATAAACGTCATGTGAATGGGAAAGTCTACAAGAATTAACATTTTATTCACTACACCTAAAGTAAAGAGACACTGGACCCTCTACTTCATTTAGAAAAAAGATGGGGTTCTCATTATTCCAGGGGTGCAATAGTCATGAATCTGTATGTACTTGATAACTATTTTTGTCTGACATTTTGTATATGCACCTCCTATTGCATCTTGGTGCTATGGTTGAAAGATATTCTACCTGGCTTCTTCCCACTGTGATAAAATGTGAAAGAAGAGAATGAGGGTTTGCTCATATCTCCACTCTTATCCTCAAGGATATAAAAACCTTGAGGCTTTTATCCAAAAGCCACACTACTTTTATACAGTAGTGTGATTTTGTAGGTACACATGTGGGAAATGATGCCCAACCATCTCTAACTTGAAGATGTGTGCTTGAAGAAGTGGAAGAGAAAGTGGGTCCTCTTAAAATAATTTGTACAGTATCCCTTGTGACAGAGGAAGAGCTCTGGACATGAGAAACTTCAATTCTACCCAGATAGCCCTAAAAAATGAGTGGTAATTAATGATCAACATGTTACAGTGATGGCAGTCAATCAAAAGAAGCAATATCCTTTAGCTTGTCTCAAAGCCTTGACATATAAATTGAGAATGAGGATGACTGCATTTATCTAGAGAGGCTGGGATTTATAGGAAAAGTGTGAGTGGATGACAAGTGCCTAAGGACTGACAAAAGAATTTAAGTGATAAACCTAATTGAGTGGAAATGGCAATAATTCTTCATGTGTTTGCACAGAAAAAAATGTAAGCAGTCATCCTGGGTACACTGAAACATTGGATTTGCAGTGGACTTTGAAGCATAGGTGGGATACCAATAGATGGACTGATTGTAAGGGGACCCAATACCAGCAAAGGTGGGTGGGTGTGTCCTGACTGGGGTCCCTGGGAAGGCCAGAAGCTCAGCAGTTACACTGGTGATGAGTGGGAGCTACTACTATAAGAATGAATTGATTGAGGTCTGGTTATAGAGTCCTTAAAATGCTAGATCAAAGAATAGATGTTCTGTTAAGTGCTCTTTATGAAAATTTTTCAATAATTTCAGAAATAATAAGACTGAGGGTTAAGCTAGAGATTATAGAAATAAATGGTAAATGCAAATCCAGGCAATATTTCATCGACTATGACTACTCAGGCCCACAATGCAATACAAGGGGTCTATTAATGGGCTACCCAAAAAGCTTTCAATGTTATAGTTTCTGGGATACATTCACTTGAAATTAATAGACTCTTAGAGAAAATTAGAATTTGTTGAATCCTAATGCTCATAAATAATTTGGTACTATTTGGACTAAACTTTTTATAAAAATCAGTGATCTACTGTCTCCTCTGGTAGTATTCTAATTGCACTTGGGAGTTAAAGAGTACCAAAACTGACTACAAAGGAATGAATAAAAATGCTTAATTTACAGCAAAGTACAAAACAGTAAGATATATAGAGAGGTCTATCTATCTACGATTTACCTAAATTCCTATGAGTGTGTATATAAGATGCTAGCAAAAAGGCAAAGCAAAGCGATGTGCTAGCCTGTGTGCTAGGTATCTTCAAAAAAATAAAATACCATATGCACTGTCATACTGGTAGTAAACCATAGCAATGGGGTTTGACCATTAACATGAATGACTAAAAAATAGCATATTACTACTTCCACACTGAACTATTTCCTTATGAGTTCTATTTCTGCCATACTAATACCAGAAACACTGAAACAGAAACTGAAACACTTGATTTTGTCAATTCAAGCTTCCAAAAAAAAAAAAAAAAAAAAAAGGAGGAGGGGTGTAGGAGCTTTGCAAAATATCAGTTGAACTACACACCACAGAAAGGATTCCCTGGCAAAAATAACACCAGGTGAGCAGTGCTCTTGGGTCTGTAAGTTGTAGACCAAAGAAGATAAAATTAAATATTTTTTTAAATGGACACTTCTTTAAATCTTAGAATGAATCCAAGGACACATGTTAAATCACTTGGTGAAGATAGGCCCCATTTACAAATGAGTAAGTGAAAGTCAAGGGGGTCTCCATGATTTACTCCAAGTAACAGAATAAGTTAGTGGACAACTAGGGCTTCTATGGAAATCATGCTTTATGGGAATTAGTATTCCTGCTACCTTCCTATTAAATACATCAGGGGTTTTTTTCTCAACAGAATAAAAATTCTTTAAGTGTTTCCATGGGAGAGTGTAGTCCTGACATGAATAAAAAGCATCAGCCATGTTAGGTTCTCCTTTTGATCTCAAAAGCCAAGGATTGATAGGACAGTTATTTGTTTTTCCCCCTCAATAAGAACAGCTTTTATCCATTGTGTCCTTGATGCAAATAGCACCCCTCATGTTAGCCAACATGCATTGCAGTCCTTGATGTGCACCTGCCAGGTGCTGCGCTAAGTACTTGGCAGTCATGATTTTATTTCAACTGATTACCACATGAAGTACAGCTATTGCTATTCTCATTTGAAAGGTGAAGGAACCAAAACTTATTTTTAAGTGGCTTGCTTTTATGTTGATGATCTGGACAGCCAGCAAGGTTGTGAATTATCTGACTGACCCACAAAATTACAATCCCAGTTTTGTAACTTCAGTGCCCACACTTGTGTGGATGCTTGTGGTCACATTGATACCATATGAAGGTCAAGTGTTATCACTGGTGAACTAAAAATCTTATGATAGTATAAGTAGAAACAACTGGTAGGAATTCCAAGTTCACACATGGTTCATTTTGGAATAGCAAACTATGCCTCAGCCTAGTCAGGAGGGATAATTTACATGGAAAGGAATAATCTCATCCTGAGACAACACTAACAGCCATCCTATTAAATAATTAACTTAAATTGTGTAGTTTTAAACTTTTATTTGAATTTAATAGGTAAACCAGTTTTGACTAGTTGTATAAAAGCTAGCAGAGTCAAGCCCTGGCTGGTGGCATAGTAGATAAGGTGCAGGTCCATGAACCCAAAGGTCACTAGTTCAATTCCCAGCCAGGGTACATAATGAGGTTTCAAGTCAGGTCTGTAGCCAGGTCCGTAGCTGAAAGGTAACCATACATTGATGTTTCTCTCCCTCTCTGCCCCTCTCCCTAACCCTCTTTCTAAAAATAATAAAATCTTTTAAAAATTAAAAAATAATTTCTTCATTTTGGTGAAGAAAGCTGGTGTAGGAGAGGCTTTTAATTTTTCTTTTAAAAGGTGTCCGTATATTATTCAAGTTGGAAACACACTGATCTAGCTCTTATGGAAAATACATTCTGCTAATGTAATGGCCATCACTTCCATGATGGATTCCAGTAGATGGATCTGTGGAAACCTCCTCTCTTTCTACATATGGCATCCTCTGTGGAGTGATATCTGTCTAGGCTTTCAAGGGCACTAAGAGTCACTATGTATGCTTCCTAGTATCAAAGAATGCATGACAAAAGAGAATGTCTTATTACTTGTTCACTATAATCTATTTGTTGATTTTTGTCAGTGTCCTGCTTTAGAGGAAGACTAATGCTGTTCTTCAGTGGGTAACGTTATAATGTTTGGGCTCAATATTTTTTCCATTTCACTGACTGTAAATGTTTCATTCAATATTTTACACCCCTGAGTTTGGTAGGCAGTTTCTTTTGAGATGT
Organism: Noctilio leporinus; assembly: GCA_004026585.1. Lineage (NCBI taxonomy): Eukaryota > Metazoa > Chordata > Mammalia > Chiroptera > Noctilionidae > Noctilio > Noctilio leporinus. Next base: position 979,168 of record PVIW01000011.1, read on the forward strand.
ACACTTCTTAGTGATGTTTTCATTTATTTCAATTTTTGAGAATTATACATTTCTAGTGCATGCTCCATAAAAACTATAACACAAAACAACGGCATAAAAAATGAACTCAGAGTTGTTAGTCTCTTCCTACACTAGAAAGAAAAAAGATGATTCCAATTAAAAGCACTAGAAAATAAAGAATCGTTATGGGAGACAGATAGAACCATCAAGCAAGTATCAATCAGATCCTGTTCCACAAGCATACTACCTGAAAGCACAATGCCTAAAATTACAAAGAAAGAGTCTATGACCTTGAGAGAAACTAAAAGATGTATTTCTGGGGGGAATCAGGTGACTGCTTCTGTAACTGAAGAGAGTTCTGTGTAGTCAATGTTTTATTAAAGCCTGTTGCTATTTGACCTCTTTATCTTGACCCAGTATTATTAGAGAATCAAAGGGGCCAGAAGGTTAAAATTGCGAATATGTTTTAAATTGAACTGTTTCAACAAGAAAAAATGAAAAGTCCTTAGGAAGTGGTTTGGAAACTAGGATAAGTATTCACTTTTACGGTCCATTCTTAGATACTGTTCATTTATTCATTTGTACATAGAAGGGCTGTGGAAAAGAAGCAGAAGGAATTCTGACCTTTCGTACATCAGAATCATGAAAGAGCATGAAATAACTGATATGTAGAAAAAAGTATTAAAAGAATACTTTTAATACTTTATTAAGTATTAAATACTTAATACTTAAGGTTATATATGAAAATACATATTAGAAACTGCCAACTTAAAAAAAGATCTATATTTTTCCAAAATAAAATGGAGTCAGTTATCAATTAAAGAATTTATATGCAAATAGGTAACTAACATGAGATGACTTATTTAATAACTATGAATTCCAAAATGTTATTTGAATTATTTAAAAAATGCATGCTTACCAAAAAATATACATTAAAAAGAGGAATTTCATCAATACTAATTGCTAATTAGTTGTTAAAATTCCTTCTAGACCCTTTTTTTCTGTGCAGATGATATATGATGCCAACTATATGAAGATGTATTATTTTATATACACACAATATAATGTAAATACTGTTGATTTATACAGATATATATATTTAAACTAAATGGAAAGTATTTATATGTTTGCACACCTACACAAACGGAGTATCATACAAAATATCTTTCCACCTTGTTTTATCTTCAATAGTAATTTCCCATTCATTTTATCCACTTTTGGTCAGAAAGCTGTCAAGTGTGTGGTTTTCTCCCTAGAGGTGATTTTCAACACAGAAGCTCTATGGATGATGGAGGATCTTTTGCATGGTCTGTTAAGGCATAAAATTCCTTAAGAGAGAAGAAGTTAGGGTGTGAAATGAAGCTCTAGCTTGATGAGGACAGACATAGGGCAATTTGAGTGACTTGACACATTTTTGATCCGGATGACCATGAGATGATTTCCAAATTGGTGCACCGTGTATGAACGAAGGCTTTTGCAGAGTGGCCTTACAAAAGTTACTTAATTTCTTTGAACTCAGTCTTCTCATCTGTGGAAGGGGTATATTGATAATCATCTCATAACACAGAGTTGTTATGAGGTCTAAATAAGATTAACATGAAAAGCATTAAGCATTGATGCTTCCACAAATAATTATAATTTGTCCCCTACATTATTAATACCACCACATCCTTGAAAAAGTGTACTACCTGAAGAAAAAAAGAAATCTACTTGATTTCTGCTCCTTGAGCCTACAGATAATTACAGTCAACTCTTATTGATGGTAGGCCATTTTGGAAGGATGGCACAGCCAGCAGTCCAACCTACTCATCCATTCATTCATTCACTCACTCATTTACTTGTTAATCATTTTACTGCTTGACTCAATAGTGATTTATTGATTTCCTTGTGGGATCCAGGTATTACAAGGATATGGATATAAATAATAAATATAAGATACTGCCCTGTGTACAGACATGTAATATAAGCCCCTAACATGCCAGAACTACCATTTCAGAACTACGTACACAGAAAAGCTTGAGCTATTTGCGGAAGGCTTCTTGCTGGGAAGTGAAGAGAAAGCTTTTTAGAGCAAATGATTTTTGAAAAAAAAACACTTTTTTTAGTAATGCATAGGTATTTGTCAGATAGATAGAGTTTCAGGCAGAATAATAAGGCTTTTTTCTTTTTTCCTCCACAGAAGTAGTAAAGGTGAATACAATGGTAAGAGAACTACAAGTAGAACGAAGTATATGAGGTATATAGTAAGGGGATTTAGAGCAGGATACACAGCTATCCAGAGATGTGGGGTTAATTGGAGAGTCTTGTATGTAAGGACAATACAATTTGAAATGGAGTCTATAAATAATTTTGAAATGTAGAGCCCTGAATACTTTCAAGCTGTGGTATGTAGTGTCATCAGCTTGTTTGAGAAAGGTCACCCTGGTATCATTTTTTAAGGCAGATTAGAAGGGTATAAATTCAGATACTGGAACTAAGAATGTTATAAGAACTCAGCCTCAAACAGCTGGGTATTCCAGCTATGGCTGTGACATAATAGGGCTCCATGTTGACTGTACTCTAAGGAGATTGCTTTATGCTTTCCAAATGTGGACAGGCATCCGTAAAGAGCTCTACTTACTTAGGAATAATTCAAGGAAAGTTGAGGACTGTCTGAAAAAGAACTCTGCCCTGACTGTGGATTTGGTAAATGTGAATCTACTAAATGTGCATTAGAGCTACAACTTAGGAAATCCAAACAGAGGTAAGCAAAGAAGTCTGTACTCAGGCCGGGGCACCTGGATTAATTGATGGCAGAAAGGGCACCACCACAGGGACCGGCCAACTCCTGGGGAAAAGGTCTGATGATGTAGTCAAATGTCATTGGATTCAGTCCTAGAAAAAAACTACACACTGAAATGATTGAAAACAGCTGGAATAGGCACTGTTTGGTGCTTTTCCTAATTTACTATCTTGGCATTTTGTTCAGCCACTGCTGATTCCTTACATATTTCCCATGAGTGACTCAATTAATTGAACAAAGTGGTTTTGCTGTTAGACTTACACTGCATTGGTAGATGGCAAGCTTAAACCCATAAAAAGTAGAAGAGCTTAGATCAAACTTGTATTCCCTCTTTTATTTTTCCTGCCTATTGACCAAATGCTTTTGCTCAGGACTTGGACACACAGGTTGGGTTCATAGGACAGAGCATAAACTACTGACTGGTGAAAAAGCATAAAAGATACTACATTCAAGCCCTGGCTGGTGGCACAGTGGATAAGGCACTGGCCTGCGAACCCAAAGGTCACTGGTTTGATTCCCCAGCCAGGACACATAACCAGGTTGCAAGTCAGATCTCCAGCCAGATCCATAGGTGGAGGTAGATGAAAGGCAACCATACACAGATGTCTCTCTCCCTCTCTGCCTCTCTCCCTAAATCCTCTCTCTAAAAATAAATAAAATCTTAAAATTAAAAAAAAAAAACATACTACATTCAGTTCTAATGCTGTCTTGTCTACCTCCATTAACTGTACTCTAGCCATAAAAAAAATCTGGGTATCATAATATATTAAATTAACCAGGCATATGTTTTTACCTCTATTTACCTTCATCTCAAGGGCTTGCAACCAAATTTACTTGGCTTGGTACTAATTAAGAAAAGTCAAGATGAGGCAGTGAAACCAGTAAATAGACTATAAATTAACATGCAAATGCAACTAAAGTAGCAGTTTCCTGAACTTAGAAACTGTCAAGGCTACCGTCCAATAGAATATTATTTGTTACCCTTATATCTGATCAGCTTTGGCTGCAAAAAACAAAATTGCATCAATTATAAGTAGAATAATTTCTGAATTTTATAGTCTGGGAAATTAAAATCATTAATGAGTAACTGTAAGAAATTTTTTCTTAACACTTTCAAATTGATCATTTTCCTCTGTCAGAAACCAGAAAAAATAATGTGCAAAATACTATGCAGCATATATAATTTTTAGAAATAGAATGATAGTGGTGGGTGATGACTTTACTAATCACACTACTACTTGTTTATTTCTTGTTTATAAACAAAATTATATTTATCAATGTTATTAATTTACACATATCTATAATTTATTAATGTATTTTATAGTCATCTGTTTATACCAATAGTAATAGTTATTAACACTTAACATGAATACTTTCTGATTTAGCTTTATTTTCACTCTTTATAAATAAATGAGGGCTGGATACATGCAGATGAAATTTGGAACAACGCACCTAGGTCGTATATTGAAAAAGCTAAGCACAGAGGACCAAAAAACATGATTTCCATTCTTGGAAAAGGGTACAAAAATGGAATATCAAAAAATACAGGTTTCATTTTGGGTTAAGCCTCTGTTTCTCATTCAGAGGATGAACTATCACCTTTCCCATGGAGGAAAAATAGAGAAGCAATTTTCTTTTTTATTTTTCTTTTTTAAAGATTTTAGTATTTTTATAGAGAGGGGAAGGGAGAGAGGCAGAGAGGGAGAGAGACATCAATGTATGGTTGCCTTTCACCTGCCTCTAGCTACAGACCTGGCTGGAGACCAGGCTTGCAACCTGGTTATGTGTCCTGGCTGGGGAATCAAACCAGCGATCTTTGGGTTTGCAGGCGGGCGCCTTATTCACTGTGCCACCAGCCAGGACTGAGAAGAAATTTTCTACCCAAATCATACTCTCTTCAGTAAATTCAGAGATGAAAATTGAAAATGATACAACATATACATATATAAGTAGTGACTGTGAACATACCCAGAAAGTACAGGCTTTTGAAGGGAGAAAGGGAAAGAAACATAGATGTGAGAGAGAAATATCGATCACGTGCACCTCAACTAGAGAGCAAACGTGCACCCAGGCATATGACCTGACTGGGAATTGAACCCATGAACCTTTGATGATGCTCCAACCAACAGAGTCACCAGCCAGGGCAAGAAGCATAGGCTTTTGTTTTTTCCTTCAACTAACTAAGTGTGTGGCTTTGGTTGTACCCATTATCTTTCTGCATCTCATGTATAGAAATGATGAATTACATCAGGTCTGAATGACAGATTATTTTAGCATCAATGCCAATAATGGTGGGTTGGGAAAAGCTGCTTAGTTCTCTCTGTTGAATAGATCATAAGCTTGTGTCACGGCTCAGTGAGTAAGAATGGGGGTGGGATAGGGGCTATGGCAGTTCAAGTACCACTTATTTGCAACTCCTGAATTGGTTTGTCCCTGGGTAATTTCTAGTTTTAAATCTCTCAGACTGTATAATTTAATATCAAGATAATAAGCAATGCTGAATCACATAGGAGAGGCAGATAATCTAACAGACTCCAGGAAAGATTCCAGTACTTAAAAATATCACCTTCAATTGCATTACTAAATACAGGGTTTAAATTTCTCTAGTTGTTCATCTCTTTGGTTCAGGTGATAAAGGCAGCTATTATGAAATTGACTATTACTAATCATTAACACCTTGGTTCAATTTAATGGATCATATAGCTAACCTGCGATGATAGAACACTTTGGGAAAAAAATAAGGTCTATGATAAATATATTTGTCTTTATCAGTAAAAAAAAAAAAAAGAAAGAAAAGAAAGGTCTTATGGGTGGGGCATTATTGTCAGTAAGGGTAGTGCAGACAGTAAGGGTAGTGCAGGCACCAAGGGTCCATGGGGCTTGTTTTATTGTCAGATACTGTGAGGGTGGCGGGAGACTGAACAAATGACACCCAGATAGTAAAGAAAGCTCCTTTGTGTCTACAATGTTAACTGGGCCCTGTTCTGCTAAAGGAAGTAAAAAAGATGGTTCATTTCCAAGAATAAATATTGCAAGAGATCATTTCTACCACCTGGGATTAAAGTGCATGGTTCTACTTTCCTCATCTAGAACAGAAGAATTAAATGAAAATATTAGAGCCCATTTATCAGACCTAAAGTCACCAATCCCAGCCATGACAATGGTTAATTATTTTCATTTGCCCTTATTATAATCAAATTCCAAATAGCAATAAATTTGATTATATAAATGGTATAATTATAAAGTTAAAAATGTTAATAGTTACTTAACAAGGGAAATGAGAAAACATAAAATATTCTTTATGAACATTTAAAATAGAATGTTTAGAGTAATCGAAAAAAATATAAGTGCCTAAATTTCAAATCATTGCTAGAGGCTAAGTGAAAATATTTATTTCTCTTTGGTGTATATTGTTTTCTCTTAAAAACATATCTACTAATAAGGATTTATATAACATTTAATATTTACATTGTCCAAAAGACATCTGCATATGTAAAATGTAAGTAGTTCTATGTGATACAGAGTCTATACAGTATACATATGTACATGTAGATATATAAAGAATTTATATACATATGTACATAAACATGCAATTTTAACAAATTAATTTGGTTATTTCTATGTTTGAAATGACAAGTTGAATTGATCTTTTTGTGTCAACTTGGTTTCATTGGAAGGAGCTTGCAGAGGATATATACTGCAAAAGATCTGAAGAACATTGAAGCTCTCAGTAGGAATAAATGCTCAGGTTGATTATTGATGGCTTCCAAAAACACAGCAATACAGTATTGATATTCATTTCTTGTGTATGATACCCCTATTCTGGGTATCCAGGTAGCTATAACCATTACCGAGAAAACATTTCAATCTTTCAAATTACATTTTAATTCTCAGACCTAGAATAAGTTACAAAAATTAATAGCTGAAAAAATGGCAAAAATATGAGTGGATAAAACATCTAAGGAGATACAAACTTAGATAATAACCATTTGCATAATCACACAGGGCTGCTAAGTAATTAAAAAATCACAAAAGTTCTAGATATTCTAGATTTCTAGGGCTATATTATAGTCATTAGAATTGCAGTGCTTGAGAAATTAGAAAATATCTGCAAAAATTATGTTACAAATTTTCCTAGAAATCAATTGTTAAAACACTTGGCAAGATAGCTTTTAAATTATTGAATTTTGTGTTGTTTTTAAAGTTTAAAATGATCCAGCAGCTATGGTGATTGAGAATGTAATGCTACAAGGTTATTTTAAAGTACAGCAGGGTATGTAATGCCTGTTTTACAGTACGATGTTATTTTTCATTGTTACAGTGAACATATAACAATTGAAATTCACTATATAAAATTATCACATAGAATTTCTAAGGGTAATTCAGCAATAGTAATGCTTTCTATGATTTATGACTATAAACTGTACAATCATAGTGTATGCCTTTTAAAGAGAAAACATTCAGAAATAGTACCATTCAAATTTTGCCTTTCATAAAATCCATTGTATATGGAAATAACAGCAGCACCTGATTAGCTTCATCTGTATCTGATTTTTCTTATCATAGCAATTACATCAGATTTATTATGCTTATAGTTTAAAGTGACAATATCTTAACACATTGTTCTTCTGCATTTAATTCAACTCAAGTGCAGTATCAGCTTTCAATGAATATCTGTGCAAAATACCTATCCTGGTCTTCCTACCTATGAAGGATAATGCAATTTCTCCTCCTCTCAGTTACAGTGATAAAGGACTTTTATCTAGATATTAAATTATCTTTTGTTGGTAATATATGAAGCAATGATAACTTTAAGGAAAAAAAGGATTAAACTGTTTTCCTTGCATTATATCCAAAATCAATTACAAACATGCGTATGGTATATCTAAATTGGGTATTTGATATTAAGTAATACTTTTAATGGAGGTCATAATTACTAGAACCCATAGAGTAAAATCTTTAGCAGTTAAGATATACCACATTCCTTTCCAGTAAATTAGTAACTTTGCTACTCAGGAATCACACAGATTTATTTTGTTCATTTGCCTGCATAAGAAATCCAAGAAAGAATTTAGGCCTCTTGTCAGAATATGCACAATAAAATTTAATAGAAGTGAATTAAGAAAAAGAAAAAATACATATCAAGAAGATCCAAAGAAATACGAGAATATAAATAATATAATAGTCACTATAAATGAGACCAAATTTTGAATTAAGCTTTCTAACCATTAATGCAAAGACAGAGCCATGACAGGTAGGAAATTCAAAGTAATCCTCAAGTAAAATCAAATAAATTAGCAGCATAATCCAAAGTATGACAGTGCTAAAATTAGAGGCATATTTCTACTACAAGGCCTAGGGGCTTGGTGAAAATGTGCTCACAAATGTTTTTCTATAAATAGGACCATAGGTTTTCTTTGAAATATTATTTCTAATATTACAAAGAGGTTATTTCTAATAGCCTCTTTATAAAAACTATATGAATCTCTAAAAACTAAAAATGTAGATATTTATGAAGTTATCCCTACATCCTAGTTGCTTTATGAAATGTTAGGTTATTTATCCATGATAACCACCTTATGTAATAGGCAAAGTTATTATTCTTTTCCAACAAATCAGAGAACTGGCTTAGGAAAACCACATGCACTGTCAGGATCACTCACTCAACAGTAGCATGGACAGGATTCAGACTGACAGCTCCAAGCCCTGGCCCTGAGAGTCTAGGTTTTACGAGTTCCCACTAGTTACAGTGCTGTGATAACTGATTGTTTAAGAAGAGAAACATCCAGCACTGCAGAGCTTATAGAAATATCTTAAATTATGACAAGAAGTATGCTTTGACACCCTGATAATGGTGCTCTCTAGGAGATTAGAGTGAATAAGAACTTGTTAAATCACCTGTAAGTCATCCTTTGAGCAGTACAACTTTGTAATTTTCCCTCCAAGATACACAGGTTGTGGAGCAGGTTCCTTGCAATTGAGTAACTTGCTTTGTGGGAATGTTAACTTAGAGCCAACTTAAATAGGGGGAATGATTATACAAATGATGATTTTAAAATTAAGAAAATGCTCATCTATTTGGCTTCAGGAGGAAAAGATGAGGTACAAACATCTTGCTCAACTGAAATTATTATTAAACATATTAAGGCAATAGTTGTCTGAAGTCACACTGATACATAACAACATTGATTTTTTCATAAGATACTTTTTCAATTTAAAAAAAGAGCCAAGTTTAATATTTTATGTGTTTATTCTTAACTAATCTTAATGGTTATAAACATCTAACTTAATGGATGTTAGCAGTGATAGCACTATCAATTAATTATTAGTGAACAAGAATTATTTACATGAGAGGATTCCAATTTTGCCAATGAAAGAAAAATATTTTTTAATACATTCACCTTTCTACATTAGAACATTTAGCTGACGAAGGCCTCATCTTTTTAACCTAATATGATCATAATAGTCACTTGGAGGTTGAGACATTTATTTTAAAACAATTTCATGTGACACAATTTCTCAGCATCGGAATCAGGCACTCTACTGCCCTCTCCTGGATTTTGTTCAAGTAGCATGAAGACCAAACATCACCTTAAAGAAGGATCAACAAACATTTAAACAAATGAATTTTGTTTAAATGAAGCCTGTGCCAAGCAACACTACCCCCATGAAAGAAAACCGGTGCTGTTTTCTTTGAAGAATACTCAATTTATTAAAAAGTCACAAAATTCTTAGACACAGGCACTTGCACTAATTGTCAAGGAAAAATAAAGGTAAGACATTTTACTTACATTATTATGAATTATGGAATTTCTCATGTCCCTTTCACTTCCAAAATCCTATGATTCTAGATGCTAAAGTATACTATTATTTCCATGAGTTTGGTAATCTCAGAGGACTGACAGAGCAAATGACTTTAGGTTGGTACTCTCTCCAAATGATAAATTGTTTGGCCACCATTGATGAAATCCTTCCTGGAGAAAGAGAGCTTAGAGCCCTGGCTGGTGGCACAGTGGATAAGGCACCAGCCTGCGAACTGAAAGGTCGCTGGTTTGATTCCCCAGCCAGGGCACATAACCAGGTTGCAAGCCAGGTCTATAGCTGGAGGCAGGTGAAAGGCAACCATACATTGACATTTCTCCCTCTCTCTGCCTCTCTCCCTTCCCCTCTCTCTAAAAGTAATAAATAAAATATTAAAAAAGAAAAAAGAAAGCTTAGAGGTAAGAAAGCTTAGGGGAAAGCAGTATAAGCAGAAATAAGAGCAAGGTGCTCAGCGTGACAAGCTGGGGTTAGAGGTTTTGAGGGAGGAAGTGAGGGGAAGGTAACTGCATACAGTTGTATTGGTTGTAGACTGGATCTCCAAAGGGGGTCGTATACATAAGAGATTTTTAAAGGATGACATATATGCAAATGATACCATTAGAATTCTAATACTCTGAATTAAAAAAAAAAAAAAAAAAAGTGGTTGCCTCTTGGGGAAAGAAATGAAATTTGAGTAAGAATACATTTTATATCTTTTAAAGTTCTTTACTATGTTCTTATGTTTTGTTAATTTCTAATCCTATTTTACTAGTTTCTGTGAATATGACTATGCCTATTGACTTTAAAGTTAATGAAAATATTATTTTCCAAAATAAATAAATTAATTAATTAAACAGTTTTCCATTGACTTCGGTGGTTAAAAAATGCATTGAAACTGGTAAGTACAGCCTGTGTGCTGTTGAAAGGAGCAAAGAGCTAAGAGGTATAGTATCTCTGAAGTCCAACGTTCCTGACCCCTCAGCTAACAGGAGCAGTTTGGGTTCAGAATTTCACAGGCCTCAGCAACATGATGTTAAGTATCATTGTAACTCTTGTTTCCTGGTTTGCTCAACGCATAAAAGTGTGATCATGTCACAGGTACTTTCTACCACTGCTTTTTTTTGGTAAATGTTTTTAGAAAGTTACAAGTCTTTTAATACTGTCAATGGAAATAAAAATGCTGTTCGTCATTGAAAAGATGATATGATCCAAACAGGAAAACATGTCACCTGCTCTTTGTATTGTTTCTTCAGGGATTATCTTATTCTAAAAGAAGAGAACATTAGTTATTTTATAATACCAAGGAAACAAGTCCAGATTAACTGTTCTAGATGAGCGACAGAGGTCACTAATGAGATGTTCATGGAACTGCCAAGAATGCCACCTGCCAGATGAACCTTGTCATTGGCTCTGCCTTCAAAAGGGATTTACTTGGAACCTAATATAAGATAAATACCCAGTCAGCTACTCAACATGGATTAAGGATGAAAGTAAATATCTTCCTTGCCCTAAAACTATGAAGAAATATTAAGTAAATGCAAAAAGAAGGCATTCACCTATGTCAAATTTTAACAAATCTATAAAATCATATTTCCTTGGCACATAAATTACAACTTATTCTGGGGCAATTTACTTTGATTTATAATACCCATGAAACAGTTATTTTATTGGAAAATATGTCTGTATATGTGCCTGCACAAATAATTTTTCATTAATGCCTCATCACATTGTATTGATCTGGTTTGTTTTTTTAATTGGTTTGGTTCTGTTTCCATAGTAGGCTCCTCATCTACTGTATTTTTAATTGTTGCTCACCTTTGAGTCTCTCTCTGTCTCCCACTCTCTTTCAATGGCTTCTAGTTATTTCTTCCGTGCCTGTTTCCAAGAGTTCCTAATTCCTTCATTCCATAACATGCAGCATGGCACATAAGTGTTCCAGCATTAAATTCAGGACACCATAGTTTAAATTGCATCTTTACCTCTTACTAGCTGTGTAGCATTGCACAGATCATTTCAAGGAAATTTAAGCTTAAATTCTCTACCTATATTTTGTGAATATGTAATAAAATAATATAGTTCCTAGTACTATTATTTGCCTCATTTGAAAGTCTCAACAACCTTATGGGGTAGTTAGTTCCTAAAGAAAATAGGTTTTGTTTTTTTTAAAAGATTGTATTCATTATATTTAGGGAGAAGGGCAGGGGGACCTGGCTTGCAACCTGGATATCTGCCCTGACTGGGAATTGAACCAGCGACCCTTGGATTCATGGGCTAGCGCCAATCCACTGAGCCACACCAGCCAGGGCTAAAAATAAGTTTTAAAGTGTATTCTTAATCACTTCTTATATTCCTAAAATATTCCATAGGATTACATAGACCTTGAAACAAATAAGCCCTTAAAAAGTATGTTACAAATGAGTAAAATGTTGGAAATAGTAATTCAGATCAAAGGGAAATCTCGAAACGATTCATTTTTACACCTATAAACTAAAATGAGTCATCAAGTTTGTGTTTCCTTCTGACTGGGTCTTCTTATTCATTATCTGGAAGTAGCACGTAGAAATGCAGGGGATCTTTGTATTAAAATTATTTTTATTTAAAGAGACCTCAATTAAGCCACCTGGTTGTTGCCCACTGTGACATATTTGTTTTTAAAAAACAAAGTGTTTTCTTTTCATCAACTTCATTAATGCCAAACTGTAAGCACAGAACAGTGTCTCCTTTTTTCACCTGCTCATGATCACTCACTGCCTCAATGATCTGTAAATAATTGACCAGGATAGCACTGAAGCACAAAGGCAAATAGATCAATACTCCTCCTGACAGCGCACAGAGCACAGAAAGAAAGCCTGCTTCCCTTTCTTTCCTACCACAGAGGACTTTGTATCCCGATCATTTCACAGTTGGCAGCCCTCAGATTTAATTCACATGCATAATCAGCAACATTTGCTGAAGTCTTTGATTAAACCTTTAAATTGCTTCTTAGTATGATGTAAATGGGAAAAGGTATTGATTAAAGACTCTTAAAATGGTAACCTGTTCCGATGAGAAAGGAAGATGCTTTGAGTTGGTGAGCCTGCTTGGCAAGATAAAGTGTGAACAATGCTCAAGGGATTTCCAAAGCACAGATGCAAAACAAGGCCTATAAATACCTACTGGTCATCATGTTCATGGACTTAAAAAGAAACTTAAAGTTATTAAATGGTGTCACTTTTATTTGTCATAAAAATGAGATAGATAATCTGTGAAACATAATCACTTAAGATCTAAAAATGATTTGATTTTTAACCCAGAAAATTCTTTGTTTTTTTTTTTTTTTTTCCTACTAAAATGATTCTGGATTTTATAGAATAACTGTTGTAGCTGTTATTTCCTGATGGTATTCTCTCAAACAGAGTTATAACAATTAGATCAAATAGATTCTTCTTCTGCATGAGGAATTTATTCATTGACTCTAATTGCCCTACAAATATTATTGAGCATACAATATAAGCCAGGGCCTTTTCTCGATATTGTTCACAGAACAATGACCAAAGCTGATAAAACTCTTTGCCTTAATGGAACTTAGTTTCAAATGTGCAAGAGCGATAATAAAGAAAATGGACAAGTACAATAGATAATTTGTTGAATGATAACCTTATGGAGGGAAAGAATAAAAGGAAACATGTTTATGGAGGGGGTCATAGTTTTGATATACAAAGTGTTAAGAGAGATCTGCTGAGATGATGATATCTCAGTAAAGAACTCAGTTGGTAAGGGAATGAATCATGCAGTTTTCTGGGTAAAAAGTAATTAAATTTTTTAAAGAGAGGCAACAGCAAATGCAAAGGCCCTAAGCTAAACTCAAGCTTATTTTACATTAGAGAAAGAACAGACCATCTAGTATAATTGGTATGCTCTAAGGGGTGATGGTGAAAAAAATGATGTAAGTGAGGTATAAAAGGAATTAGATTATATAAGGCTTTGGAGGCAACTAAAATGACTTTTATTCCAAGTGCAATAGAAAGGCACTGGAAGATTTTGAAAAGGAGAGAAACATAATCTGACTTCTGTTTTGATAGGAACACTCTGTCTGATGTATTCAGGATAGACTGTTGGAAGTTACTAGAATAGTATAGGATGGGATAAAATGAGATGAAATAGAATGGGATGAGATAGAACAGGATAAACAGAATGGAATGGAATGGAAAGGAGAATAGAATAGAATAGAACAGAACCAAAAAGAATACCAAGCTATCAAAAATGTAAGAGGAGCAGATATTAAAGAGAGATCAGAAAGAAGCCCAGTTTTATGTAGACTATGTTTGAGAGATTAATTACATATTAATCCAGTCATTAAGTAACAATTGGCTATATAGGTTTCACATGGTTATATGAGTTCAGAGGAGAGATGCAAGCTGGAAATACAATTTGGAAATCACCAATGTATAGAAGGCACATAAAGCCATGACATGAGATGAAATCACCAAGGAAGTAAAATGCTTAGAACGAAAGTGAGTTTCAAGGTCTAAGCCAAGTGGTACTCCAATATTAGAGGCCAGGGAGGGGAGAAACCAATGACAGACAGACAAGGTGTACTCAGGAAGGTGGGAGAAAGTCCAGAAGATGAGAGGCACAATACAGATCATTTTTCAATGAGAAGAAGGACCTGCTTCTAAATCAGGAAAGATGAGAATTGAGAGTTGACCTTCAGATTTATCAGTAGGAAGTCATTATTGACCTTGAAAGGAATGGTTTCAGAGGATAGGTGAAGGAAACAATACTTGGTGGGAGTGGATTCAAGAAGAAACTGGAAGAGAGAAATTGGAGATAGCTAATAGAAATCACTCTTTCCAGGAGTTTTTCTATAAAGGGGAACAGTTAGGTGGGTTGAAGGTAGAAAGGAAAGTGAAGTCAAGAGAATAATTTTAAGATGAAGAATTAACAGAATATTTGAATAGTCTGATAGTGAATACCCACCAGAGAATAAAAAATCTGGTGTGTCTGGAGAGAATGGGGAGAATTGCTGCAGGAATGATGGAGACTGAGAAAGAGGGCAGGGTCCTTGGAGTGGGCTTGGCCATTGCCAAGAGAATTTCCAGAGTAAGAGGAGCAGAATGCCATAGACCAGCACAGAGGCAAATAAGTAGCAAGATACCTCCTAGGGGGTGCTCATAGAAGTTCCTTACTAATCTGTTTTTCTATTGAAATAGGCAGCAAATTCATTGGCTGTAAATAAAGACGGGAAGAAGGCTATGAAGGCATGAAGAGTGATGGAAATATGAAAGAGTTATTGAATGGATTAAGAGAAGAAATAGTTTGACTCCCAGCCAGGGCATATAACCAGGTTGCAAGCCAGGTCACCAGCCAGGTCCCCAGCTGGAGGCAGGTGAAAGGCAACCATACACTGATGCTTCTCTTCCTTTTCTTCCTGACTTTCTCTCTAAAAATAATGAATAAAATCTTTTAAAAAAAAGAGAAAAAAGAAAGAGAGAAGAAATAAACCAGGGTAGTATGATATGATTACTAAGGACCACCAAAAGCCCCCTGGAAGTCCGTGATCATGAATTTAAAATTAAACAAGTCAGCATGGGGATCTTTCTACACATATGTTAAATAAGATTGTCTTCATGGGTACCAGCCTAAAGTAAAATCATAGATAAAAGTAAGCTTTAATTGGAATTGACATTTTGTCCACCAAGTGAGAAAGGAGTATAAAAAGTTTACAGGGTTAAAGCAAGGGAGTAATTATAATGGTAAAATGTGTAATTTAAGCTGGATAAGGAGAGAACTAAGAAATGATAAGGGTAACTTTAAGCAGATAGATGGTAAAAGCAAAGCAAGGGATTATTTAACCAAAATTTATTTTAACAAACATCTCAATATACTATACAGCCAGTGTCCCGTTAACTACATTTTGTAAAAAAAAATCTGTATATTAATTATAGAAGCAATACTGTAGAATAATAATAATTAATTGTCTTTAATTTATTAATATTGCATACACTGACTGCCTAATGATTCAGTGCCCAGGATATAATTAATACTTAAAATTATAATGATGCAACCATATGTTTAATAGTAACTTATCTAAAAGACACTAAAAGTATATTAATAGTGTATAAGTAGCTTTTTATTCTGAAATTCCAGAAAATATACCTTATATAAAATGATAAAGATATTTCAACATTTAAGGAAAAGATGACTTAGTCCAGCTTTTTCACTGAACTTACAAAAATATTTCACAATAGATTCAAACTGTATAAATTATGAAGTTGGCTCAAACTGTTTCTTTTTAAAGTGAGAATATTAGGCTAGAAAATCATGTTAGTTGCTCAAAGGACTAAAAATCCAGATGTTTATGGAAACTTTTAAATGGCTTAAGAGTTTCAAGTGATATTAATTTATCTCTTTTAATAAAACAGTAACTAGTTAGAGATAAATGATCTTTTAAAAATAAAAATACCCTCAAATATTTCCTTCCTGGCAGTGATAAAATAAACAAATTTGGATTCTTAAATTAAATATTTTTTGGCTTTGGGGAACACTTTATATCTTCAATATTATTTTTTCTTCATCTCCACAAATAAAGTGTCCTTAATATCCTACTAAATAATATGAAAACTCTGAGGTATAAAAATTGCTATTCAGTTTGACTATGGAGATTACTGAACATGGACTCTGTGTGACTGTTCAGGAGTATACATGTATGTGCATGTGGGTGAGAGAGAGAGACTATATATAAAAACAGACAATCAAAATTACTGCTAGTATTTTATTTTATATTATACTAGAGCATAGTATAATGGTTAAAGTTTTTATACAGATCACATTTTTGGTCAGAGGCAAGATCAAGTAAACACCTCCTGCCCTATTCCTCCTATAAAGTAAACCAAAAACCCTGGACAAAATGCATAAAGCAACCATCAGAAGACTGACTGCTAAAGAAAAGAAGGCACTAGCTAGAAATCTCATGACTCAAGGAAATGATCTTCAGCTCTTGCCAGCTGCACTAACACCCTCCTCTCCTTCATAAACACAGCAATTACAGAGACTGAGGGGGAGACTGGTTGATGACCCTCTCCAAGCTCATAAACTAAGTAAATGACAGTAAAGAGTAACACCCCTCTTACAGGAGATGACATTGCTGGTGAAAAAGATTCTTTAAGCTGTATATGAACTTTTTAATTATTTTTTAAAAGATTTTATTATTTTCAGAGAGAGGGGCAGGGAGAGAGGCAGAGAGAAAGAGAAACATCAATGTATGGTTGCCTTTCACCTGCCTCCAGCCACCGACCTGACTGGAGACTTGGCTTGCAACCTGGTTATATGCCCTGACTGGGAATAGAACCAGCAACCTTTGAGTTTATAGGCTGGTGCCTATCCACTGAGCCACACAGCCAGGGCTATGAACTTTTGAACAGACTTATGAGTGGCCTATATTTAAAAATAAACATAATGTTTTGAGGATCTAATGTATACCGTGATGACTATAGTTAACAATGCATATATAACTGCTAAGAGAATATATCTTTAGTGTTCTCACTACAAAAATGGGTAATTTGATGAAGTGAGGCTACCATCACTTTACCTGCCCTTTTATGGCAATCATTTTGTAATATATGCATTATCAATTAAGTCATCACATTATGCACCTTAAACTTACACAGTATTACATATCAATTATATCTTCATAAAGCTAGGTAAACTAATAAAAGAAAAATTATAGATAAAATGCAAAGAAAGTATGTAAGTGTTAGACAAAATAAAATTCAGAACAAAGAAAATCTTCAAGGATAAATTTACAAAGTATATATAACAATGCTAAATTGATATGCATCAAAAATAAAACTTCAATATATATGAATCAAAATGGCAGAACTTAGAGGAGAGATTTTGCTAGGTACTTCAAAACCTTTCTCTCAGTGATCACTAACACTATTAAATAGAAAACCAGCAAGGATAGAGAAGATCTAAATAACATCATCAAACCACATATTCTGATTGACAATTATATAATACTCCACCAAAAAGCAGCAGAATATATTCTTTACAAGTATACACAGAACTTTCATCAAGAGAGTTCGTATCTTGCCTAGTAAAACAAATTTCAACAAATTGAAAATAATTAAAATTTACACAAAAATATGTTCTCTGATCATAAGGAAATGATATTTAAAATATTATAAAGAAAATAGTAAAATTTCCAAACATTTAGATACTCTTCCTACTCCTAGTCAACGTTATACTATAAATTTAGCCAATGCAATAAAGCAAGATAAACAAATGGAAAACACACAGATCCACAACTTTGCCTATTTGATGATGACATAATTAGTTACACAGAAATTTATAAGAAATACAAAAGAAAAATTTTAGAATAAAAGTTTAGTAAGGTACACAACTCACACACATACATCAGTCTTATTTCTATAAACAAGCAATGAACAATTGAAAATAGAAATTAAAAATGCAATTTATAATAGCTCCCAAATTGTAATACTAAAGTATAAATCTAAGCAGAGATATACAGGATTTATATGCTAAAACTCCAAAATCTAAATAAATGGAGAGACACACTGTGTTCATGGAATGGAATACTAAATGTAGTAATGAAGTCAAATTTCTCCAAACTAATCTCTAGACTTAATATATTCCTATCAAAAATGCCAGCAATTTTTTTCAGATATAAATAAGCTGACTCTATCACTAAAATAAACTAAAGAGCAAAATAGAACCAGAGTCATAGAATCAGGGAACAAACTGATAGCTATAAGCGGACAGGAGGGAGGTGGGGACTGTTTGAAAGGAGGTGAAGGAATTAGTCAAAGAACATATATGAAGGACCCATGGACATGAACAATGGTGTGAGAACTGGCTATGGAAGTGGAGGGTGGGCTGGGTAGAGGGGGAAAAGGAGGAAAATTGGGGCAACTGTAATAGCATACATAATAAAACATAAAAATTAAGTGACTAAGAGTCAATGAAAATGTAATTAAGGAGCTATAATCACTGAAATTATTTAAAAAAAAAAATAGAATTTGAGTCACCATGTTACCCTATACTAACTAAGACTTATAGTTAAGCTGCAGTAATTGAAACACGATAGTAGTGGCAAAAGAGTATGTGTAGATGAACAGAACAAAAGAAGGAGTCCAAAAACAGACCCAAACAAGTGTAGCCAACTGGTACTAGAGAAAGGTACAGAAACAATTAAATGAATAAAGGTTAACTTTTCAACAACTGGTATTGAAACAATTGGCTTTCTATCAGCAAAAAATAACAATAATAAAAAATCTCAACCTACACCTAACACTTTTAAATTTCCCTAAAAATGGATAGAAACTCCTAATGCAAACTATAACACTACAAAACTATTAGAAAAAAAAAAAAAAGGAAAATATATTTTTGACCTAGGATGAATGAAAAGTTCTTAGGCATGGTACCGAAGCACAATCCCTGAAAGAGGAATACCAATAACCTGAATATCATCAGATTAAAAACTTTTTTATCTGTGAAATACATTGCTGAAAACATAAGTCCTAGATCAAGATAAAATATTTCCAAGACATATCCAACAAAGGATCTATTTTCAAATTATATAAAGAACTCTGTAAAATCAGTAATAAGGAAAGAAATGGAATTTATAAATGTGCAAAAGACTTGAAGAGATATTTAAACAAAGAGGATATAGAGATAACAGGCATACTAAAAAAGTTAAACATCAATTATTATTTGTGAAATGCAAATTAAAGCCACAATGAAATACTTCCATACCCCATTAAACAAAATTGAAAAATGAATACCAGAGCACTAAATCATGTGCTGATGAGAATGTGGAGAAACTGTGTCTCTTACATGTCACTAGTTGGAACATATAATGAAAGTAAATGTTGCAGTTTCTTATAAAGGTAAACATGTATTACTATACAATTCAATAATTTCACTTTGAGTATTTATCCTGAAGAAATAAAAACTCATGTTCCACAAAAATCTATGTATCAATGTTCACAGTAGCTTTATTTGCAGTAGCCAAATGTCTTTCAGCTGATAAGCACATAAACACATTTAAATACACCTATACAAAAGGAATGCTACTAAGCAATAACAACAAATGGGTTATTGAAATACACAACTTGGACGGATCTCAAATTTATTATGCTGCACTAATAAAAGCTATCTGAAAACTACTACCTATATTATTCCATTTATATAGGATTCTTGAAATGAAAACATACAGTAATGGAGAACAGATCAGTGGTTGGGGAAAGGGAATTAGGTATTAGTGTTATGGGGAGGATGGGAATTGCTTTATGATGATAGAAAAATTCCATATGTGGTTTATACTGGTGGTTATTTATGTGATGAAATTTCACAGAACTACACAAAACCAAACCAAAAAAGTGTATATAAAAACGGATATAATCTGAATAAGTGTGAGTGTAATGATACTACTCTAATGCCAATTTCCTGGTTTGATAAAGCATTATGATTGTATACGATGCTAACATTTGGGAAAACTGGTTAATGATACATAAACTCTCTGTACTATTTATGCAACCTCTTAGTCTTATTTCAAAGCAAAAATTAAAATACATACGGGAAAATAAAATGAAGTTGACAAAGTTGTAGAAAATTTAAGTCAATATGCACCTCAAGTTTCCATTTCTAAAATATTCTTGAAAGCCATGGGCATGCAAAGGTAGTGCTAGAGTTGGTTACCTTTATAGTCAAAGACAAATGACAAATGGGGAAATATCCTATTTCTTTTATCATTTCTATTTTGGGACTTCTTATACTTGGTTACATGAATAAGGTATATTGAAGCCCATATAATTGCTGAATTTATATATAAATTGGACACAAAGGCCACTGGAATTCAAGTCTAGAGCAATTTATAGTACAATAAATACTCATAGATTAAAAGACTTACTGTAATGCATTTGAAAGTCAAAAGTTTAAAGAACAACATACTTCTCTATTTATAAATATGAGAGGTTTATATAGCTTCTTAAAAAATCAAAACACTTCACAAGTGTAAAGAGTCACTAGTTCTTCATGGGATAGTAAAATAATGATTTCCAAACAACATTTTGTTGTTTAAAAATTATTTTATGGTAAGGCTTGTTCCGACAGGATGTATTTTCTTCCTCTAAAAATCATCTCACCACTGGAGCTAAAAGACACTAGAAAATAACTTTATTATTTATAAATACACACATTGAAAGTATATAAATTAGTTCACCATCTAATATAATTAGTTCACTTTGCTCTAACTTTTTATTTGTTTGCGTTTTGAACAAAGACAAAGCAGGAATTTTAGCTATGTCTCTCAACTTGCTGAACTTTCTGAGATTAAAGACACCCATTCTCAAATATGTGCATCAGTGGAGGAGAACGCTGCTGTGGAAAGTAGAAAATGCTTCTAAGTCAGCCTGGTGAATCATTTTTTCTTTTTAAATTTTTACCCGAGGGTCTGCTTATTGATTTTGGTCCCTGACTAGGGACCAAATCTGCAACCCAGCCATGTATCCTGACCAGGAGTCAAGCTTGAGACCCTTTGGTCTCTGGGATGATGCCCCAATGGAGCCACACTGACCAGGAAGCCTGGTGAATCTTACACCTCCAGGGCTTCTTTGGTCAAACTATCCATAGTATATTGGTCTGCTATTCACCTCAGGAAGACAAGAATCAGATCAAGAACTGAAAGCACTACCTTAGGGGAAGTTACCTGTGTTGGACAAGCAAAACAACACTTACTTCATGTTATCTCAGTGAATTTACACTGGCCTGAGAGGTAGTTACTCATTTTTCTAGGTGAGGAAACTAAGGGTTAGGACAATGAATATCTTGGTCCATAACACAAAATCAGTTGAGTCAAATTCAAGTCTCTTCATCGCCCAAGGTGGAACTCTTTGCCTTGAGGCATTTTATTACCTCTTGAACATAAAGAAATCATAAGACAATGACTGACTGCATGTCAACATTTATTCTCATAACTCACAGTTAAATGATAGTCAATTTTAGAGACAGTTAAAAAGCATCATCAGGTTGACAGCTTATTGAAACTGAAACATGAGAACACTGCAACTGTCAGGCACAAAAAGTCTTAGGAGTTGAAGAAAGCCTGGAAAACATCCAAGCCTACCCTAGGAAATGTCTCTCTTTTTGGTATAATATTTAGCACATAATATTATTATGGATTTCTTTTGGGTGTTGTTTGTTTTGTTCTTATACTATGTTTTGTTAGCATTTTTTTTTTAACTAAACAAAACTCTGTTTTATTACTAGGAGTTTGCACTAGTTTAGTTTTCACTAGTTATTTTTATTAGGAATTTATGTGTATAATGAACTTGATTCTTTGGGTTTCAATTCAAATTCAACTGTTGCTTTTCTTTGTTTTCCTTTCTCTTCACATCTTAATTTCCTTAAAGTCAGAAAAAAACCCAAATCCAAATTGGTAATGTATAATAAAGTTCAAGGTGGAAAACCCAATCAAACTGCAAAATGAGGCAGTCATCTTAAACTTATGAACAAAACACACTTATGAGATCAATTGAATTATGCATGTGTGTATGTAAACATTTATTTGTTTAAATATTTATTTATAATGATTTTGATCCTGTAGCTATTCTCTCCGTCTTGTTTATCCTGACTCCAACCTGACAAACCTATCTGATCAAAAGTATTCAAAATATTTTGTGTTTTTACTATATGTAAAAATATATAGTAAAACATATAGTTTTTACTATGTGTAAAAACATATATTCAAGTAAATAAGGAACAACTTAATATTCATAAGAAGAAAATATGAAAGTTAATAAAATCCAGTTAATCTATTAATTTAATTTTAATATTTAAAAAGGGGAAATGAATGGCAATGAAATGAGATTTGACTTTGGGTGGTAAACCCACAATACAATGTATAGATATACTGTATAATTTTATACCTCACACCTATATAGTTTTATTAACAAGTGTCACCCCAATAAATTCAATAAAAATAATTTAAAATAATTTAATTAAAGTCTTTACTATCATTTGTAACTTTATTCCAAATGTGGTTTGTGAAATTTAGGTTCAATTAGGCTGCTTGATAGAAAATGTAAAATGTTCAGTGATGTAACCTTGCCCTTATTAATAATATAACCATACTTCAGAGAGCTGATTCTAAAAATGCAGTGTTGGTAAACTAGATAGAGATAGATAGAGTTATTGTTACTCATAAATGAAGATGTGTAGATATGAAACCTGAGATATTACTCAAGAATTTTGTTTGAACATTAGCAAATATAACATACTGTATTTATTGAGTGAATACTACATTTCATTCTTTATGTATACAATTATATTCCTAATAACCACCGTGAAATACAGCTATAATTTTGTGACTCTAATGTGGAAGATACAGAGGCTGAAAAATTATAATACACAAGCATACACAGCTTGCAAACAGACCTTTAGGTGAATGCAAATGATCCTTTTCTTCCGAATCCCTGATCTTGGGATTTCCCTGTGATCTCTCTCAATAGACAGACTGACTATGAAGGAAACTCAGTCTTTAGTAGGGAAATTGATCACAAACACAAGGTAGAATCCTGTTAATGTAATATTATTCTAGGATTCTTTTCTGGGTATATTCTTTGACTATTAGCTCTCATGTGGCATCCCAAGAGTTATGTCTAAGGGAAAAGCGAGATCAATAGGACCAAAAGAATAAGATCAACGCAACTTCTGGGTTTTAAGTTTCAAAAACTAGCCCTGATTCAGTCAAGGAGTCAGCACAGCAGATCTCAGACATAAAGAGCTCATGTTTAAGAATAAAGATTCAGTTGTTCTGCATTTATGTCAGATAATAATGATTCTAACTGGGAGTGAGCATAGAGTGGAGTTAGAAGCCAGTAGGTCCTTAACACTTTGTTGACCAGTCATGAAAACACTTGTGTTTGAAGCCTAAACGTTGTTGACTGATAACTAGTTGACTCGTGCTTGCACTTACCTTTGCTTTTACTATAAAATTGCTGGTCAACAATGTGTTAACAAGGAGCCCTGTGTCTCAGCATCTGACCATACTGGCCACTAGTCCAAATCAAAATGGGAGAGACAGGGATAAACCATCAGGTAGTTGGAGGTCAGAGAAAAGGAAACTTTCTTCCCTAATCAAGATATAATATCATGTTTCCACCATCCCAGCTACAGTAAACAACAAATAGATTTTGTGTGGGTCTTAGAGGAAAAGGAACACAAATGATGAAAGCCCATGCCTGAAAAGTCTGCTATTCAGTGAAGGGAGAATGGAGCAGTGAGTGACCTTCAGGGCTGATGGCCATGACCTGAACATATGACTCTGAAACAAAGTGAACTGTAGATTGTAAGGAGCACAGTGAAAAAGCTGTTTAGGATGTCCTGTGAATATTCAAGGAAAAGATTAATTCGCCTGAGGGTAAATCATCTGATCTACTAAAAAGGTAGGAGAGATCCAGTTTTATTTATAGGATTTGACATAACATTTCTCCAATGCTTCATGTAATAGACATATGCAATAACATTTGATAAGTAGCTTCAGTTAGAATTATTTTATTTCCCCAAACCTAATTAGGCAGGCTAAAAGTGTAAGCACTCCAGAGGTGATTTCCATTAATATCATTCACTATTATAAACCAAAAGGCAACAACAATGTGTTGGACAGAATAACTTTCTTGTCTTAAAGCTGGAGACTGAAATATGTACATCACATTAAGTATCTAAAATAACAGCCACATGATCCTCATACAATATTATGCTACACTGGCACTATATTGTTATAATATAATTTATTTTGTATTATCTCTAACTTGCTTAATTATTAACCCAATGAATATAAAGGTTTTTTGCCTTAAAAAATAAATAAATAAATAAAAGGATCTCAGTAGTATTTGTTGCATTATAAATAAGCACATTATATAAAATACTTTTTGTTTATGCTTACATACAAATCATTAATTCTAATGTTCTGGCTTTTCTGAGACTATAAACTTAACAATCTGGGCATCATTGAAAAGACCTTTAAATAGTAATTTAGATAAATAAAACACTATTGCAGAACAGATCAAAATAATACACATCCATGATAATCTTATAAAAAGGTAAGCTAATCTGTAAGCCAATATATCTGGAATTTCTTCTAAATTTGTGAAGCATATTGTGTCAAGATTTTTATTTGTGGGGTTTGTTTTCAGAAGACTTGCTGTAAACTACTAATAGAAGATACAACAAAAATAATAGAGTAAGTTCTTCAAAGATGATAAAAACTTTGGTAAAAATGTGGCATGCTAGTTGTTAGTGAACTACATATATAATACTAAATATTACCATTGCTATTTTATAAATGTTTGTAATTAGAAAGAAACCAAACAACATTAATAAATATAAGAATGTAGACAAAGGTCTGGAATACAAGTTCAAGGAACTTAAAATATACACAGCTATTATTCTTTTCTGCCTGAATCTACTTCCTACTCTTTTGGTAAGAAGACCTGAATTGTCCTTGGAAATCACCCTTTTCCCTCCAACAATGTGGGACTGGCCGCAGGTCCAGAGGTGTGTGACCACAAAGGCAGAGCTTTTGATTCCTGGCCACAGGGACGGGCCATAACTCAAACTGGAGTTTAGTGAATGTTGTCCTGGAGCTTTTGCTGTAGGAACCACAAAAGAGATGCTCACTTTTCCTGACTTTAGTGTTGGAAAAATGGAAGCCTGGAGCTGCTGGTAAGAATGGCATCCACACAGTCTCGTCTGAGGAATGCAGCTTTGGAAATGAAATGTTTTGGTGATACTGTATGCTTTCTAAATAACAGCTCTCATTTCAAGTAGGAAAGATACTTTCCAAATTACCTTTGGCTGAGCATGGTTGGAGATGGGAAAATGGGAGCCGGAGCTGCTGGCTTCAACACAGAAGGTTGACCTGAGGGATGGGGTTTATTTATTTATTATGTGTTTCTTTCTTTCTTCCTTTCTTCATTAAATGAGGATTTAAAGACAATATTTTTCAGGATGACATTGAGAAAATATTATATTTCTGTGATAATTGTTTTATGATTGCTTATTATAATAATGTAGTTTGGTTATGGCTTTAGTATTCAGCACCACTCTAGACAAAAAGCTTCATGATTAGAATTCCAATTGTGTAAAATTTGTGTTAACAACCTTAATATAAAATCACATTAATTCAAAGAAACTCAACTGAGTTAGAAAATATGCTTTATAAATTTGTCTTTAGCCATGCATGGTGGAATGATCAAACCTGATTAACTACAAGTTTACCAGACTTAAATGAGTAAGGTCCAGGAGCAAGTTAAGAGCCTTACATGTAAATGGGTTCCACCTAAATGAATTATCATTTCTATTCTGTTACACCACACTTTTAAACACTTAAGTGTGCTGGTTAAGGACACACTCACTAACACCACTCAGCATCCTTTATTAAGTGTAGACCATTGTTTCAATAATGTCATGGAAAACCCTTGAAACTGCCAAAGAATGTGCTTACCACAATTACACATCATTTAATTATTTTAAAATACCCTATAGTGAGATCCATGTGGCTACCCACCAAGAATCTTTGCACATACATAACTAATTAAAGCCAAGTTTGGCTTCAAAAAAAGAAAATGTGAACGGTTTAGTTGGCAAAAGCAAATACCATACGATTCCATTTATATGTGGAATCTAAAGAGCCAAATAAATGAGCAAACAAAATAGAAACAGACTCATAGAGGGGAGGGGGTTTGAGGGATTGGGGTAAAAAAAAAAAAAAAATGAACAGATGAAGGAGTACAAATTGGTAGCCACAAAGTAGTCACAGGGATGTAAAGCACTGCACAGGAAATATAGTCAGTCATATTGTAATAACTATACAGTGGCAGGTACGTACTGAAAATATCAGGGGAACACTTTGTAGAGTATACAATTGTCTAGCCACTATACTGTGCACCTGAAACTAATACAAATGATATTAAATATAAATTGTAATTTAAAAAAAAAATTAAAAGGAAACAAACCCCATGGATTAAAACAGAAGAACTACGGTTTACCCAGTAAAGCTGGAGCATGGATTCTTCTTAATGGGTTTGCAAAGATCTACACAATTGTAGTTACAGATAGCTTGCCTAGGGCATCTATCTGTCTCACGTTTTGTCTAGTCCAGCAATACTGTTTGTCTCTTTGAAAACTTATGTAATTAATGGAAAGTGACTGGAAAACTTCAGGAATTTATGAATGATTTCCTAATTCTCTTTTCTCTGAAGTGTTAAATTGCTTCCTAAAGAAGATGGACAAAAGCTACAAATCAAGGGAGTAAATGACATGAATTCCACAGAGTCCAACTTGCTATCTATCCTTTTGCCTGTCTTACGAGTGCTCAATCTTGTTTCATATTACTTTGGGGGCTGCAAAGAACTGTCTAGCGTGACTAAGAAGAGCCATGACGCAAGTCCCTGCTGCTCAAAGTGTGGTTCTTGGACCAGTAGCAGCCCCATCAACTGGGAGCTGATTAGAAATGTGGAACCTCGGACTCAGCCCCAGACCTGTCCTAAACAGAATCTGTATTTTCAATCCCCATGTAATATGTATGCAGGCCAAAGTATTATAGGTCCCTGAACAATTTGGTTTTTAACGATTTTATTTATTCATTTTTTAGAGAGAAGGGAAGGGAGGGAGAAAGAAAGAGGGTGAGAAACATCAATATGTGGTTGCCTCTGGCTGGCGACCCAGGCATGTGCCCTGACTGGAAACCGAAACTCCACCCCTCAGTTAGCAGGCCAGTGCTCAATCCACTGAGCCATACCAGCCAGGGCTGAACAATTGTTTAAGGACACTGCAAGTCATAAAAGTCTCTGTGTATATGTATATATAGATATACAGTATATACACCTTGACTTTTCCAGCATTGAACAAGAGCTGACCATAATTATAGCTAACACTTATTTTATTGAAGGTTATCTGCCTGCTTTTACTGAACACATTACATGACTTACCTTATTTAATCTTAAAGTTATTCCTTCTGAGCCTGCAACAGAAGAGCCTGAAGGGCTAACACGTAAATTGCTTGGCCAACCCCTGTCCCCTGCCAGTTTCCAACTCAATAAATTCAAGGTAGACCCCCCAAAATTGGGTTTTACCAAGTATTCAGGTGATGCTGACTGGTACTACTAATACAGAAGGCCCCAATACAAGGTTCTATCATTTTAAACCTGGGTCCACACCTCAGATGCAGTTGATTTGCTCTTCATACTTTTTTTTCCTTTTCTCTGGGAAGTCTTAGGGATTCTGTTTGTGCTCTTCTCCTTCCCCACAGTGGTCACTGCTCATTTTCTCCTTATTTCTCAGGCCACCTGTGAGACAATGCACTTTCCCCATCACTCTTCCTCCTTACTGTTGATAAGGCTCAAGCCTTAGGATTTTGGTGTTATTAGTGCTAAGTACTACACAGTGATGGGTAATTTCTGCATGTAAAAATCATTCCAGAAATTTCACAAATCCTAAATTTATTCCTGTGCCTTTGACTCCAGGTTTTAATGTGGACTTTAACTCCTATTAAATTTTTGTGACAGCTGTCATATCAGTGTGCATTAAAAAACTTATCAAAACTGGTATATTTTTGTGCAGCCATTTTAATATTAAAGATGGAAGAAAATATACAACATTTTTACACTTCCACTGAGTCACTGAAATAAAATCTTGAAGTAAAATCATGTGTTTTTTCATTGTGCATTTTCTATAAGTAAAATATTACATTGAAATTTATGTTCATGTCCTCTATCCTCTCAAGGTTGGCAAATTTTAAGTGAGTAGCGCGTATGTCTTGCTCATAATTTTTATTTCTATATCATACAAGTAGTGCAAATGGGAAGTGCAACCTAATCACATGTCAGTAAACAAAGCTGACTTTACTGAAGATTACACAGGTGAGATGTAAGAAGGAATTATAGCGCACATTTCAAAGGTAACAGATTTAATATTCATATTAAACAAAGCTGTCCCCATTGTCCTCTGATCCTTAACCACAGTAGGACATGCACTCTGACCTTTCAGGCTTGTTAGTCTCTGGACCAATTTCCTCTCTAATTTTCCAGTATTAGGTTGGGCAGGTCCATCATGTCTTACATCTAACTGAAAAACCAACAAAAGTAAATTTGCCACAGTGTTCCACAAACAGTGAGCCCCATATTTACGGATAGTTCAGATTAAGTTTAACAACAAACTCTGAAGTTTTGTTGAAACCCTAAATCATACTGCCCTTTTTCTCTACCTCTGTGGGTTTCCGTATTTTTATTTGTATTCCGTGTTTTACCTCATTTTCATCCTATTTCCTAGAAATCTTCCAGAAATTTCTCAGTATCTTATGCTTCTCCAGTGTGCAGTGCTGCTAAGGAATTATTTACTTTTTTTTTTTTTCCTCAAATTTCTTGTGCCCCAGCGTTGCAATTTTGGAAACAGGAAGAGGAAATAGTTGAATCTGGGCTGCTATTTTAAAATTTTTGTTTCTTATCTCTTAAAGACAAGATTAATATTTTTAAAGTCTAATAAAGTGGCTTTTGTGTGATCTTAAACACACACACAGACACACACACACTCATATATTGTTTAATATTTTTGAAAACATGCACAGAAAGAAGCATGTCATACCTTGGATGATAGTACAGAAATTGGGAAGCCAATTTAGATAGAGGAGGCTTCCCATCACAAAATGTCTTTTTCAGGAAAGGGAAATTTATACATAAAAGAATCCTACCTCACTACCTATTAGATCTGGTATGAAAAAAATTTTTTTAAATTTTTTAAATGGGAAATAAAAAGAGAACAGAATGAAAGTGAAAAAAGTCATACTTCCAACTAGAAAAGAGGAACTGTGATTATTGTTCTAAGATTGAAGGATAGAAAAATACTAGAACTGGAAGTGATTGGTAACAGAAAGACGCAAAAGGTAAAGGAACAAGAGGTAGTTCTAACTGTGCTAAGCAGATTTGAAGCACAAATGCACAGATCAATTATTCTGCTCTTTATTTGCTTTACGTTCCCAATTCCTTTAATGCTTCCAACTTCCCCAAACACATGCATACAAACATACACAGAAAAATCACAAATGGAAACCTCTTGCATCTCAAATAAATTCTATTCCCAAATTAAATGGCCTGCATTTAATTCATTCTTTTTTTCATTTAAGGCTTTTTTTGATGGTCATTTAATCTAATTTTTCATTGATAACAGTCTCAAAAGACTAGATTTCACTTTCTGGGTACAGTAGCTCACTGGGGTGGTCTCCAGATATGGGTCAGGCTGGATTAGCAGCCTCAGATTGTAAAACCTCACCAGTATCTCATTAAAGAAGAGTTTCTCAGAGATATAAACTGGATTTGAAATATCCCTGTGTTGAAAATATGTGGCATCCATTAATGGAATTAATATTAAGTCCAGGTGAAGCAAGCAGCAAGTGGTTAATATTCTACCTCTTTTGAAATAATCAACATATTTCTCTTCAGGGAGAAAAAATATCAGCAACCAAAGCTGGAAGCCTACTTAAAATCTGAACATGGTCAAATAAGCATTTGTCACTTTCCTCCATATTTTTATCCTTCAATGATAAGAAACTTAGATCACTTACACAAGAATAAAATGTCATTACATAATGTTGGGTAAAACATATCAGCTTTTCTCATTGCCTCACCTTCATGGATCCTTCTAAAGGAAATGGTCACTAAGAGAGGGAGCAGTGTGAACAAAATAATCTCCTTTACCGCCACTCTACAATATGCCATATGCTAATTAGGAAAAGATATAATTAAGAGATCAATTAGCATTATTAAATAAAATGAACCTCAAAGGAAATAACATGAATGCGCAATTTTACTGTCAAGTTCTAATTAGTCTATTGACATTCTATAAAAGCACACATAATCCTTGAAGATCAAGAGTGAGACAAATTTATATAGAAATAAGTTATATATAAAATCAAGTTTTGAGATAGCAGAAAATTCTGTGAAGCTATTTTGTCTTTATTAACTACGAATGTTACAGAAGAAGAAACATCTTGGAAATTGAAAAATCTCCTGATATTTTTAAACCTTATCTGGGACCATCAATTCAAAGAGGAAAGAGAATAGATCAGTGAGAGCTAGAAAGTAAAATCTTATTTAGCCTTTCTGCTAAATTAAATAAAATTTAATGCTAAGGTGGAAGATGAGAGTGAAAATACTTTAGATTCATGTGCTACAAAACAAGGAGCACTAAAATACCTCAAAATGCTGTTAGACATAACTGAATTATTTGATAACATTTCCAGCCCAATAAAAATAGAAAACCGGGCTTCATAAAATAACTCAAATATGACAAAGATAGTATGAATAAAATAAAGCTGTCATAATAGGTCAGCTGGTTACTCAATCCTTCAACAAGCATTAACAATAGCTTAACCATGCTGAGCACATGAAATTGAATTGCTAGTTGGCCATAGAAGCTTTAAACTTTCTGAAAGTTGTGTGCTTTGAGATAGATATCCCAGAATAATCATCTGAATGAAAGAGGTATTTTTATTCTAAAGTTCAAATTTCTATTTTTTAAAAAGATTTTATTTATTATTTCCAGAGAGAAATGAAGGGAGAGAGGCAGAGAGGGAGAGAGATATCAATGTATGGTTGCCTTTCACCTGCCTCCAGCTACAGACCTGGCTGGAGACCTGGCTTGCAACCTGGTTATGTTGCCCTGGCTGGGAATCAAACCAGTGACCTTTGGGTTCACAGGCCCAAATCATGCATTTTCACTAGCAAATTTAAACACATTTGTAGGTAGATATTAGTTTTTGCTAATACTGCTTTAAAAGAGATGTAATTTTTTTTCAAATCAATTTCAGTCTCACCAACCAGTTGAAGCTTAGCATGCATATGACAAGGATACAATTCTGAGATGTCATAAATTAAATTACAGCAAGCCAGAGGAAAGAAGAAAGAGATAAGAGAAGTTAATCAGTTAACAACTGCTGGGCAAACCCAACACGAGATAGCTTACATTCCTGAATTTACGTTCACACTTTGAATGCCGGGTGGCTATTATATTGTGATTATCTAAGGAGAATAGCCAAGTGCCATTGACCACTAGACACCGGCACCTCTCTGCTCCTTGCTTACACAAGCATTTTCCATAGTTGCCCAACACCAATCCAACAGAGCAAATATTTGTTCCTTAAGGACTGCACCCTGTCCCAGAACTAGCTCCACTCCAG
The DNA here is from genome assembly GCA_004026585.1 of Noctilio leporinus. Classification (NCBI taxonomy): domain Eukaryota; kingdom Metazoa; phylum Chordata; class Mammalia; order Chiroptera; family Noctilionidae; genus Noctilio; species Noctilio leporinus. The sequence continues at coordinate 1,010,985 of PVIW01000011.1, forward strand.
CCAATGGAAATTCATTCTAAAGAACTTACATCTTCCTTCCCCAAAACATTTCCATAAAAAAGCCCATCAACTCCAGGACAATGGACACAGTTGTCTATTCCTACTAGTCCTGCTGTTGAAAGTTCAGACTGAATGCCCCACTAGCATTTTGGCTCAATAAACCCTTTCTTTCAGAAAAGTCTTTAGCCATGGAAGTTTTCTTGGCTAAAGAAAACTTAAAACAAACAAACCACCTCATTTTATAGAAATTATAAAAGGTTGCCCATTTTCAAATAGCTACATTAAAGGCAAACAAACATCAAGGAACTCTAATGTCACCTGTTTCCAAAAATAACAAATGTCCAGAGTAATTATCACACCTTAATACAGTTACTTATGCCTAGGAAAGAACATTTCCTCTTCTTTTCCAAAAAACTGTGAGAATTTATTTTAATGTACTATGCGAGTAAAGCTTTCACTTAGTGTGTTTTCCATGTTTTAAAGATAGAAATCATTCCATTCTCTTACCTTAGCATCTGTAGTTACACAAGTAATTTAAGTTGATGATGTGAAATTCAGAAGACTTGTTTTTAGAAAAACTTACCATTGTCATTTTTCAACATCCCATTGCTGAGCTGTTTCAATCTTTTTTGATGTGACTTGCCATTATAGTGGATCTGAGCTTGAGCAGTGGAATTCAGCTGAATGTTGCATACGTTGCACAAAGTGAAATTAGCATGTTTCTTTTCTCTTTCTGGTTTGTCTTCAAAGTCATCAGGTAAAAATTCAGCCTCGCTCTCTCCATCTTGGGCACAAGTGAAATCTAGGGTTGCAAAGAAAGTTATAACTAAGCTGCGCAAGATTTCTGGATTCCTTTATAAAATTAAATTGGGTAGCAGATAAAGATTGCCTGGACATTTCAAACTCAAATTTTTCTCTTTGTGCCACTTTCATAGGTTGTATTTGTACTGTACAAAAATCATTAGCCTTTTTCATGGAACACAAAAGACAAACGCTATATTTTATTTTTTTTATGTCAAATACTATATGTCTGAAAGTGTTTTACACACATTTAATCATCATAATAATAGGTTAAGCATTTAAGTTTCTCTGTTTCATAAGTGAGGAAACTAAGGTTTTGAGTGAGTAAATAACTGGCCTAGGATCACATGGGTAATGAACAGTGGTAGTTGTGATAAGCATTGTTTTATTCATCTCCAAATTTCAGATTCCTAATCACCTTGGTCTCTTGCAATCATTAAAGTAATGTTAGACATTTTCCTTTTGACTGAACTGAATAAAATTCTCTTATATTTATATTCCTTACAATTATGTAAAGTCACTTATATCTAGGTGGTTTTTGGAACATTGAGCCACACCAGCCTGTTTGTTTAATCATTGTGATATTGTGTAGGCAAAAAAGCAGACTAGGAAAATTTTATCACATGGGAAATTTGTTCCATACAACAAATAAAAAACAAATACAAGCTGTAAATTTACATATAATGTTTACAATTATAAAATACAAATAAGAGAAAAACATTAGTAGGAATTGATGTTTAATGGTAGGAGTAGAGTTGGCTTATTTTCTGTATTTGCCAAATTTTAAATCTAATTACATTTATTATGAAAATAAGAAAAAATAAATCCATATATTTGAAAGAAATAAGCCAAAAAATGAGCTTTTGTCTTTAGAATGAATGGATTGGGTTTGTCAGATCTAGGCCACAGTACACAAATAGTTCCAAATACCTGAGTTCTTGTAACACATAATTTTTGCTAAATATAATGTAGGTATATAACAACCTTTTCTTCCTTGACTCAATTCCTGTCTTGACTCAATAAATTAAAATTTCAGTAGATTGCTGAATTACTATTTGTCTATTAATTGTGACACACCACGCTAATCCAACATAATAATAGAGGAAACTAGGCGGTAGAGATAAATGGGAACTCCACTAGTGTGGCAACTTTTCTGCAAGTCTAAACATATTCTAAAATAAGAGGTTTGTTTAAATTTTTTTTTTTAATTGGGGACTAGGGAAGGGACTAACTTCTGTTATCTCCTTGAGCCATAAATCAGGAACTTCCCTACTTTTATAAACTTCTGTAGTGGTCTGGGGGGAAAAACAACTAAGAAAGCAGCTTTTCTTCAGTTTTTATCTGTTGTTCTTCCATTTCCTCAATATAAAAAGAAAGTTGTGTGATTGGGAGGGTGAGGGGAAAAGATCACTGCCTCTTGTGTAGCTCTGGGCTTCAAAATCAGCCTCAAGTTACATTCTCTTGTCTTCTCAGTTGCCACAAATGAGCTTAAAGTGTAATGGCTTAAGATTCCTACATGGAAGACCCAGAATATTCTCCACCTGCCCTTTAACTGTGAGGTTAAGACAATTCCAAAAGAAAAGGGTAGAAAAATCTGATATGCACCATGATTCCAAGCCATTTTCTTTCATTCAACTTTGCCTATTAAATCACTAACCTACCAACCCACCAACCAAAACTTTAACACAAATCAACTGAGTTTTTGGGTCTATTTAAAATTTGTTCCAATCAAGGATGAAAACTGAGCTTTCCAGACACACACACACACACACACACACACACACACACATATTATCTAACGCATCTCCATGACTTTATGAATTCATAAACTTCAGTTTTAGTTTAATATTTCAACTCTATCACAACTCACACAACTACTGATTAAAAAATTAAAGTATTTAAAGAGTGTACATTAGTTGGCAGCAGTGCCTAATTTTCTTCAGTAGAAAACTTTCCTTACAAATAATTTCAGTGTTTTATTTCTTTTTTTTTTCTTTTAATTTTATTGTTGTTGTATTACATCCATGCCTTTTTTTCTCCCCTCTGTCCCCCTCCCCACCCACCCTTTCCCCCCAAAGTCAATCCCACCTGTTGTCCATGTCCATGGTTCCTTTATACTAGGTTCTTGTCTAAGCTGCTCCCCTTCTTTGCCTCTTCCTCCCCCCTCCCCCCTACCCCTTTCCTCCTGACCACTGCAGGCCTATTCCTTGTATTCATACACTTGGTTCTGTTTTGCTTGTTGTTAGTTTTGCTCATTATTGTCCCGTAATGGGTGAGAACATATCAGTGTTTTATTTCAAAGTCACAAAGTCAGACTCCATTGTTTTGCTCACAACTGGTTTTATTCCTTACTTTTGGACCTGCTCCTGTGTGAAAATAGCAAGCCTCTAAAATCTCCAAGAAACTTAAGGTTCTATAATTGGAAATACCATGAAATGTCAGTAGATGACTTCTGCTATTATGAAGTTTAGAGCACAATAAACCATATTTTTAAAGAGTTTTAAAAGTGATCTACAAAACTGTACAACTGTAAGTAACTAAACCAAAATATTTGTATTTTTGCAATGGCTTCTTCCACCATAGATTTTTTTTTAATGAGGCAGACAAGGACTTCTAAGTAAGTATAGACCTCATGTACTACAGACTTACTCCCATAAATCATGGGAAAAAAACAAGACTAAACTTCTGAAATTCTGGTTTGACAGCATATTTAGCAATCATTTCCCACCAAAAAGAAAAATAAAATTTATGGCTATTCAATGATACAATTGGTAAATGACTGGTTAGAAAAGATGAGAATACGATGCTTTGTAAAAAAATAGAAATCTTGTTTATTTGATAATGTTTTTAAGACTGAGTTTTAACAGTATTTGCACAAAAAATAACAGTATTTATACAAAGGATAACAGATGACAAATTGTTACTATTTCTTTCAAAATCAATTTCTTTTAGAAAATAAAAGTCTAAATATAGCCCAAAGGTAAGGCAGTTTTTTAAAAATCCTCTTTCTGAAATAAGAATCTACTGATATTGAAAGCCCTAGAAAGTCTATTATATTATTAAGAACTTTATCAATTGCTATATTATTATTTTTAAATATACTGTTTGAGAAAGATACATCAATCTAGACCATTTCACTAAAGGGAAGTTGTACTTTGAACAATCTGTACAAAGTCTTAAAGGGCTTATAGTTCTTACCCAACTTTTCTTGATTAGCTCAGTAAAAAAGAAGGTAAAAAATAAAACAAAAAAAATTAGCAATTACTTGTGAGGATATGATCTTGCAATTAAATTTAATAAAAGTTTCTAGAGATCATGAAAAAGCATTTATAGAGTGAAATGTTTTTAAAAATATAATACTACAATACTACTATTATGGGATCTGATGCCAATTAAGTGTAATAAAATTTTCAGATGACATTATAAATAAATTTTAAGAGCATTCATTTAACTTAAAATAAGTTAGAAAAATGATAAGGCGCCAGCCTGCAAACCCAGGGGTTGCTGGTTTGATTCCCAGCCAGGGCACATGGCCATGTTGCAAGCCAGGTCTCCAGCCAGGCAGGTAAAAGGCAACCATACATTGGTGCTTCTCTCCCTTTCTTCTTCCCTCCTTTCCCTTCTCTCTAAAAATAATAAAATAAAAACTCTTTAAAATAATTTAGAAAAATGAAAAAATAATGATTAGTTACTTGGAAAAATGGTCCTAGTTTTGAAAAAGTCACAATTGTCAAAGTGCCTGTATAGAGATTAAATAAAGTTGCTTCATAAAAATTAAGGTCACAATTAAAACACTACAAGCAAATATTTAAAATCTAATGTTCATTCTTCAAATTTATGGAAAAAAACTGATCAATTTTTTGCCTTCTTGGTAGAAAAAATTAGGCTTTAAATTCTATTCAACATTTCCTTATACAAGTACATTTACATATACATATTTATATATTTCAATAGTAAGTTTTTTAGAAACAAAATCATATACTGTAATGGCTAACAAACATATTATATAAATAATGTTATATTTATAGAATTTCACCATTGAAAAAATTATATATCATTCCAGTCTTCTACATTTCACTTGTAAAACTGTAATTAATGCTACAAAATACCAACACAAAAACTATTTTGTATTGATTTCATTCCCCACTAGAGTGCAGTATGAATTTAAAATTAAAACTACAGTATATGGAGAGTCCCATAACACTAGGTAGGCATAAAAATAACATTACTGTAATTATGTAAATACATAATACAAACATTTATATGCCTAATGTTCATCTTTAGTGGCCTATATATAATATCTAATGTATTCCACATAAATTCACAAAAATGCAACTATAAAGATCAGACATTAAAGATAAATTAGAGGAAAGTTGGGAAAGCAAACACTATAAATTAATCATGTTATCATTAGTTTTTTATTAAGGAACAGCAACTGCTTTATATGGGTTCCTGAATTATTATTAGGGAAAAATTTAATGAGGACATTTTAATTGTTAATATCTTACTTTAAAAGGATATAAAAAAATCACATGAAACAAATCAAGTTTAATGGATTGTTACTTCAATTATTGTTTTTGGTTACATCATGGCAGCAAAGTAAAGTTGTCATTTTCAATAAGATTATGGTTTCACAAGTTGATGAAACTCTTACTGCATATTCATGAATTCTAATATAAAACTGGAACTGGGTATGACAGGATGTGATACAGAATGAAACTTTAAATGTATCCCTTTCCTTTTTTTTTATACAACAAGCTAATAAAATTATAATCTCTGAATCAACATTTTTATTTTGATTAAAAAAGTCTTACTTTTCAAGTGGCTCATCATGAAATCATGGCTCAAATATCTGTGATTAAACAAGAACTCATGGTTTCATTTCAAAACTAAAACAAAGACAATTCTTTTTCTTTTAAAGTCATTCTTCAATTAGAACTTACATTCAATAATAGGTCACATACACATATATCTTACATTTCAATGCCATTAAAATTATTCCTCAAAGTCCAATGAAAAGTATTTTACAAGCAAGGTGCAAATATTTTGACCTGTTTCACTTTTTTTTTTTTTTTTTTTTTTTTTTTTTACTCTAGAAAAAAAATCTTCTTAAATCAGTCATGTCCCTCGGGCCCCTTTGATAAAACATGACACCTGGATTACTGCCACCTAGCATCTCTGACATCCCATCAGGGATATTGAGGCTGGATTGAGAGCCATGCCCTTGAGTTTTTGAGCCATGTATCTTTATGAGGCTACTTTAAATATTAAGCTTGTTCCTTTGAGAATACACCACATATCTTTGTGCATCTGTATCCTGCTTTGCTTCTAAAAGAGCTTATAGAAAACTTAAGAGTTGTTTGTCTCAGAAAAACTTCTGGAGACCTAAATTAAAGAGAGATTGTTTTGCTGTATATTTGTTGAAAAGTTATGTCAAGAAAAGAACTAGGAAAATTTAAAGATCAGTGAAAAGTGATTCAACAAATACATTTTAAGCACTTTCTATGTGTCAAATACTTATTTAGGCACTTGGCATATTAGCCCCTCACATAAGCAGACATCCCAGTTATGTGGGGAGTTTGAGGAGAGAGTGAAGCTGTAGGTTGTATGAAATTTAGGGTGGATTTTGATAATCATCCAAAAAAGAGTAAAACTGGTATTTGGTGATTAAGATTTGGGCTTGCAACACCATACTCAATGGGCAAACACTAAAAGCTTTTCCCTAAGATCAGGAAAATGCCAAGGCTGTCCACTTTCTCCACTTCTGTTCAACATTATTTTGGAAGTTCTGGCCACAACTATCAGAGAAGAAAAAGGAATCAAAGCTATCCAAATTGGAAAGGAGGAAGTCAAACTGCCATTATTTGTAGATGATATGATAGCGTACACAGAAAACCCAATAAACTCCACCAAAAACCTACTTGACCTAATAAGCAAATTTAGCAACATAGCTGGATAAAAAGTCAATATTCAGAAATCGAAAGCATTTTTGTATACCAATAATGAAACATCAGAGGTAGAAGCTAGAAAACAAATCCCACTTACCATAGCAACATGAAAAATAAACTACTTAGGAATAAACTTAACCAAGGAGGTAAAAGACCTGTACTCAGAAAACTACAGAACATTGAAGAAAGAAATAAAAGAAGATACAAATAAATGGAAGCATATACCATGTTCATGGATGGGAAGAATTGACATTATTGAAATGTCCACACTACCCAAAGCAATCAATATATTCAATGCAATCCCAATGAAAATACCAATGACATATTTCACAGTGATAGAAAAAATACTTCAAAAATTTATATTGAGCCAAAAATGCCCATGAATAGCCACAGAAATCTTGAGAAAGAAGAACAAGGTAGGAGGAATCATAATACTGGGCATCAAACTACAAGTCTACTGTAATCAAAACAGTATAGTATTGGCATAAGAATAGACATATAGATCAATGGAACAGAACAAAGAGCCCAGAAATAACCCAGGACTTTATGAATTAATATTCAACAAAGTGGGAAGGAACATAAAATGGAGTAAAAACAGTCTCTTCAACAAGTGGTGTTGGGAGAACTGGACAGCAACATTCAAAAAGATAAAACTAGACCACCAACTTACACCATACACCAGAATAAACTCAAGATGGATAAAGGACTTAAACATAAGCAGTGCCACCATAAAGGTTCTGGAGAAAAATACAGGCAGTAAATTTTTAGATATCCTACACAGATATATGTTTACTGATGCTTCTCCAAGGGCAAAGGAAATAAAAGAACAAATAAACAAATGGGACTAAATCAAACTGAAAAGTTTCTGTTCAGCTAAAGAAAACACCAGCAAAATTAAAAGGGAACCAACTGTATGGAAAAATATATTTGCCAATGATACCTCAGACAAGGGTTTGATATCCAAAATATATAAAGAACTTATGCAACTTAACACCAGGGAGACAGACAGCCCAATTAAAAAATGGAACAGACAACTCTCTGAGGAAGACATACGAAGGGCCCAAAGGCATATGAATGTTCAACATCACTAGCCATCAGAGAGATACAAATAAAAACCACAATAAGATACCACCTCACGCCTGTCAGAATGGCCACCATCAACAAATCAACAAACAAAAAGTGTTGGCAAGGATGCGGGGAAAAGGGAACCCTGGTACACTGTTGGTGAGAATGCAGACTGGTGCAGCCACTATGTTAATAAAACAGTATGGAGTTTCCTTAAAAAACTAAAAATGGAACTGCCTTTTGATCCAGCAATTCCACTACTAGGATTATACCTGAAGAACCCTGAAACACCAGTTCATAAGAATCTATGTACCCCTATGTTCAGAGCAGAGCTATTTTACAATAGCCAAGCACTGAAAACAGCCTAAGTGCCCATCAGTGGATGAATGGATCAAAAAACTTTTGATCATTTGTTACATTTACGCAGCAGAAAGAAAGAAGCTCCTACCCTTTGCAACTGCATTGATGGAAGTGGAGAGTATTATGCTTAGTGAATAAGCCAGTCAGTAAAAGACAAATACCATATGATCTCACCCATTACTGGACATTAATGAACAAAACAAACAAATAAGCAAAACAGAATCAGATACATGAATAATGAATAGACCTTCCGTGGTCACAGGGGAGGGCGAGAGGGAAGGGGGGAGAGTAGCAAAAGAAGGGGAGTTTAGTCAAGGAACTAGCCTGGAAGAACCACAGACATGGACAACAAATGGGACTGACTTTGGGGGAGAGTGGGTGGGTGGGGACGGGGAGAGAAGGGAAGGGAAATGGGATGGATGTAATATAACAACAATAAAATTAATAAAATTAAATTTAAAAAAGAATAAGATTTGGGTTTGGAAATTCAGCAGTTGGATGCCTAATTTGTTAGCTGATTTTAAGAAACAGCATTTTACCTTTTCTCATTCATAAAGCTTGAAGTCCCAGGGTTTTCTTATTTGTTGCATTTTTCCCTATGGACACTCCCCTTTTTTTAATTTTTTTAAAGATTTTATTAATTATTCTCAGAGAGAAGGTGAGTGAGGGAAGAAAAAAGGGCAAGAAATATCAATGTATGGTTGCCTTTCAGATGAAAGCTATGAACCTGGCTGGAGACCTGGCTTGCAACCTGGTTATGTGCCCTGACTGGGAATCGAACCAGCAACTTCTGGGTTCATAGGCCTGCACCAATCTTCTGAGCCATACCAGCCAGGGTAGACTCCATCTTCTTAAAATGTGTTTTGACATTTTGGTGATTTCAACTGTTGTCCATGACTTGTCTTTTTGTAATATAGACTCTCTCACAGTATTATGGGTATCCGGTTTTATCATAACCATTCTTATGAGTCATGTCATTACTCTTAGTTCAATGTTTCACATTCCCCTCCTTGTTGGTATCAGAGGAGTAGAGCAGATTCTACTAATGATTCAGAATATCTTCATGCTGCTTGAGAGTATTTCTCACATCAAGAAAAAATTCCCTGAAAAATGCATGCATCCCAATTCTGGCAGACACACCCCAAGATGGCCTTTTTTGATTTCTCCTTAAGGAAGCCAGACCTTTGCATAGATGTTCAAACACTCCTGAACACTCCTGAACACTCCTGGAGTGTTTGCAGAACCTGCTACTTGCTTCTACCAAGAGAATATGGCAAAGGTGACGGGATATGTGTTTAGATGTGTAGGATGTATAGGATTATATTACATAAAATAGTAACACTCATCCTGTACAGAGAGACTTTGACCCCTTGCTATTTTTGAAAATCTGCCTTGTTACCAGCTTTCCTATGAAGAGGGCCACTTAGCAGGGAGCTTAAGGTAGTCTCTGCCCAACAGCCAGGGAGAAGCCAAGGACATCATAAACAGCTGAATGCTACCAAGTGTTAAGGAAGGCAGGGAGTTGGGGGTGGGACCAGAGTCAGCAGGGCACTCCTCCCCCTAGCTCAATCCTCTCAAGAGAGGAACTAAGGAGAGAAATAGACACATGTAGTGGAAATGAGATAGTAACTTTATTTATGAAATACATATAAGCACAAAGCTGCGAATAGGCACCTGGCTAATCTGAATGTCCCATGTATAGCGGAAATAAAGTGGTAAGTTTGTTAGTAAATTTGCTTTATACCCTTAAGCCAAGGCTATGAGTGGGCACTCGGCTAATCTAAACGCAGACTATTGGGGTCCAGGGATTATATACTATAGTCAGCTTCTATGTAACCCTCCTTCCCTCTATTCTAAACCTGAGGAATAATGTACAGCAACAAATGTTTTCTTTCCATGGTAGTAAAGGCTCTTCTACAGGGGCTTACTTTCCAGCATATGGAGTTTCAAGGACACCCCTCCTCACATAGGGAGTTTCAAGGACACCCCTCCTCCTGCACTATCATTGTTTGCTTGTAATGTTCAGAATGCCTGGTGGCCTCTGAGACCAGGCTCAGGACTGCTGAGTCAATGGTGTGACATGTGTACCTCCTCCCTTTGTCTTAGTTTACTACCTATCCTACCTAATACAGCCACATGAACAAGGAGGAAAGGGCTTCTTCCCCAGTCAAACCTTAGATGAGACCACAACCCTGGATGATGCCTTGGTAACCAACTTTCAGAAGCGGAAACGAATCAAAAGGCCCGCCACACCCTCCTTTCATCAGTATTTCCTGTGCCTGTTTACCCTGTGAACTGGTCTGCCTCTGAGTGATTTGTCTCTGGGTCTGACCATTTTAATTAGCCATTTGGTTGATACTCTGTTTACCTTTTCTGTTTTGGCTCATCAGCTGCCCCCTGGGAGAGGACTCCTGGGCCCAGCTCCTGTCTCCTGATGCTCACAGCTGGGCATGATAAATTTCTAGATTTGCTGGGATGATGCAGCAATAGATAACTAATGCACCCTTGAGCTCTTCTGCATTAACAGTGAAATTAGAAAAGAACCCAAATCCAAATGTCCACGGAAATGTATTTGTTTGCCAATGAGAAGTCCCACAACTTACCAGCTCAACATTGTAAAAATGGAGAAATAAAGAAATAATTTACCCCATGAAGATCCAAAGCACCTGAAGTACACCCAAGACAAATCTCACTAATCAATGACGATACTCTTTCCTTTAGAGCCTAGTTTCACACACTCAATGGCTCAGTGTACAAATCCACAGATTGTTCTGATTTGCCATATAAGATGAACACTTATTTGTTATACTAGATACTTTGACAAATATGTAATTACCAAGTTTTACTTAGGGAGATATATAAACCCATTTTTTAAAAAAGATGAAACTATGTTGTAACGATTGTTCACTCATGTCCTGTTTAACATATTTTTTCATAATCTATGTAAGCTGGAAGACTGTCAATTAATTGTGTAAGAACTTCATAATTCTTGGCCCTGTATAAAAATTCAAAATAAGCCCTGGCTGGTGGCACAGTGGATAAGGTGCCAGCTTACCAACCCAAAGGATTGCTGGTTCGATTCCCAGCCAGAGCACATAACCAGGTTGCAAGCCAGGTCTCCAGACAGGTCTGTAGCTGGAGGCAAGTGAAAGGCAACCATACAATGATGTCTCTCTCCCTCTCTGCCTCTCTCCTTTCCCCTCTCTCTGAAAATAATAAATAAAATATTTTTAAAAATTTAAAATAACTTTGCTAAATTACAACAGTTGTTATAAATAAAAAAATAATGCAGTGTGTTAAATTTGAGACAAAATACATATATAAATGCAATGGAGATTTTTTTAACATGTCGACATCTTTCAAAAAGGTTTCATTATAGTCAAATCCATTATATCAAGATTTAAGCTCCAAATAAAGACATGAAAGATTAAGCATAAAGGTATAAAAAACTGGATTTTCAAATCTAAAAAGATTAAGAACCTTAATAACAGTCTTAAATATATTAAAAATATCATTAACTTGAAGATGGTTTTCAGGGTCCATTTCTATTCATGAAAAAAATACTAAATGAGTTTAAACTATAGCATGAATAGTTTAGGCTACCCACAATATTATTAAGAAAGGGATTCCTTGGTTGAATTTTGTTTATTCCCTTTAATAGATTTTTATTTATCTAGTATAGTTAAAATTAAGTTCTTTTAAAGGGGAAAAGGATGAATTCTGTTCTTTTTAAGTGCTTTGATCTCCAGAGGGTAAAGTTCCACTAACCAAGATTCTTCATGAAGTGAAAAGTTCCTTATGAAAATACATTTATATTTTTCTTTTATAATCTGAAAAATCTTAAGTTTAATAAATGTTCTCATTTTTATTTAGATAAAAATTTATTTAAGAAATGTGGGATACAAACCCATAAATTTCACTTTATCAGTACTTGAATTTTATCTAAATATTAACTCCAAGTCTCTGGTGAGTTTAAAAATCACTTTGAGGAAGTTGTGATCATGGATCCATGGTAGTTTTATAAAGATCAAAGCTCATCAAAATGTGCTGATCCTAACATTTTCCAAATGTGTAGTCTCCATAAAACCATTCACACTTGTAAAATGAGGGGGATCAATACATGATCTCTATTCCCTTCCAATGCTACGAAATGCAGCCCAGTTTAGGAAAGTGATATTTAAAATACTACTGTTATTGATCTCAGTGTAATGTGGTCATTTGCCTTTGGAATAATTTTAAAATCTGATATTTGTTTATATTTTAAAGATTGATAAACTATTTTCACATATTTTTTCTTGCTTAATTTCCTTCAAATTAAACCAGATCTTAAATCTTTAGCAATTTGTGTGTTAATTTATAAGACTTTTGATTGATGCCTCTCAGAATTAAACTCCTCAAGTTCGATGCCCCAAGAGTCCAGGATGAAGAAGTCTACTAGATTGTCATAAAGTCTCTTCATCATCAAAGATTTTATAGAGTTGTCATTTCATATATCTCTATTGTTTAAATTTATGGTAGTACTATGTAAGTATTAAAAAATCCTTTTGCAATCATAATTTTCTGAGGTATGTTAAAATTAAAATGTTTCAGGTAAACATGGATTTCCTTTCAGAAAGGCTCAAATCAGCATATTGGCATACATGGAATATTATTTACTATCAACTTCAGTGCATTACAGCTATAATTTAGCAAGTATGAGAGTGATCTACTTTATCTGTTCCCAAGTGCCAATGATGCAAATGGAAAAGGCTGTGGTAACTTCAAAATTACAAATGATAGTACATAAATGTATAGAATAACACTGAACAAGGAGAAAACTAGAATACTAAGAGAGCACTTAAGCCAACTGAGATGGTGTAGTAGTAAATGTTCATATAGTATTCTCAGCCTCATACTCATTTCTAACTCAATCACGCTTATCAGTAAAACAACTTTTATTTCAGCCTTATTGAAAGCTAGGCTACAATTCTATGTGCAAAAAGCATGCACACTGACAATAATTTTTTCTCAAAACAATTCACAGGGCCTCACCACCAAGTCTTCTCTGCTATAACCTCATCGGTCAGAACTCTGGACAGAAGTCTGAGATGGAAATATGGTGTCCTTGCATATTTAGAAAAAGAGCAAAGGACCAAAGAAAGAGCATGAATTTAAAGAACATGTCTGAATGACTCAAAGACATGGATGCTAATATGAGAAGTGACTGTGGAAATGGGGGAAGGGGTGGGGAAGGAGGGAAAAGGGGGAAAAATTGGGGCAACTATAATAGAATAACAATAATATATGATTTAATAAAAAAAGAGCAAAGTGCTTGCTCCCTGAAATAGCAGTTACTCCTTTTCTTTGTTCATAATGTACTTACACACACTGAATTGAGTCACCTTGTAAAAGGTGAAGTAATCTTCAAAAGTCACAAATAACTGAAGACACAAATGCAAAGCAAATGGGTGCAGTCAAGACTAGACTCTAACTCTTAGATACTCCACATTGAACTACACACAACACGAGGGTTCTGACTCTCTCACAAGTGGTAGCTCAGTGGGTGTGCAATTCTGTGTGTGTGTGTGTGTGTGTGTGTGTGAATGCATGTGTGTAGACCCCCACACACTCAGCATCCATGTAAACTTTATTTTTAGTAAAGATTCCCATCCCACCTGGAAAAGCAGGCTGGTGAGAAAAAAGTTAGTCCTGTGGTGTCTGAAACCTGCCCAGATGAGAAAGGGAATTTATTGCTGATTGTGTTCCCCTGAGAACTCTGTATTACATAGAGACGGGGAAATGGCAGGAACTAGCATGAAAGAGATTTGAACTAAATTCCTGCTGGATTATTTTAAGGCAACTTTCAATAATAATACTTTACCAAATTGGAAATAGGCGTAATGCAAAACTTTCTTGGTCAGACTGTAGCATTTTTCCAAATATTTCCAAATTCAGCTTAGTTTTACACTCTGTGTGTTCAGTTAAGCAAATTTACCCAATGTGTATTGAATTTAGAACATGGGCTTGCTTGAAAATGAGAAAACTCTCTGAAGAATTAACCTTTGAAATGAATACATCCTGAGTCAGAAAAGGGATTTTCAAAGTTACAGTGGAGATAAAGAATGCTCCTAGGCTAGCACAAATTCAGATAACTTGAAGTAACTTGAAAAGACATTCAGATGTGTCAAGTAATATTGACTTCAAGGGCTTGGTCAAGGGGGAGGGCACATGAAAGAGTCAGAGACAAGTATCACCTGGATCTTTTATTAAAGTACCCTCTGGGGGAGACTGTCCCTTTAGACAAGAACTGGCCATTGTTATGACTATTTCTGTTATGAGAAATGTTGCAAGTGTCAATATCCTGATATCATACAATTTCGTTCATTTAACTTTCCCTGTCCTGAGAAACCTTTAGATTTTGATCTGGCTCTCTTTATTGTAGACAAGGGGAGAATGAGCTGATCATAGGAACGTGACATAATTTTGGTTCTGTGGTGGTAATTTCCTAGTTGAAATCCTGGTGTCTTAATTCATTTCATGTTCTTCCTGGATAAACTACATGTATATAACTCAGTATCCATAAAATAGTCTTGTTCAAAACAAGTGTCAAGAGTACTTGGCAAAAATACCAATTTGAAATGTGTTTGCAAGTAATTGGTATTTTATGAATAACACTAATGAAAATTCTTATTCTTTTTAGTGTCTTTTTAAACTAATAATTTAGAAATATGTGTAATATTTACTAAGTGCCACATACTGTTGAAGCACTTTACAAATATTAATTCATTTGATCCTCAAAACATCACCAATGAGGTGGGTTCTATAATGAACCCAAATTCTATAGAGGAGGAAACTGAGGCACAGTCAAAAAGTAGCAGAGCTAGGTTTTGAACTTAGTTGGCTCTGTCTCTAGAGTCAGAATGCAATGCTTTCTTCAGTCTGAATTGTAACAAATGAGGAGACTGTATAATTCCTTTATCTAGCAGCAATTTTTAATTGGCATCATAAACAACTGCATACACTGCGGTCATTTATTTAATAGAGATCTATTAAAATAAGATCTCTAAGCACTAACAACACCATGTGTTTTTTCAATTAACTGGTAACATGTACCTATTTTTCAAGCTTATACTAACTAACATGGCACTTTGTGTGGTTTAGAACTATTTAAGACCTTAATTTATAAAAATCAACTTGTAAGATATGAAAGCTCTCCTACAGTAATCTCTCCCTCTCTCTCTCTCCATACACATGCCCCCCCCACATACATACATATGCATACTTTTAAAAATAACATTTATTTCAAAGCTAAACTCATCCTCCCCCCCCAAAAAAAAAACTGTTCCTTTTATAATTTAATAAAACTGGTAAAAAGTAAAACTAATAATAATAGTAAGATGATTTCATTTCATAGACCTGTGCCAGATCATAGCATTCAAAATTTCATTTAAAGGGGAGATTTGAATCCCAAGCAGTGAGACCTAAAAAGAGGGAAAATGGGAGGGAGATAGTTTGATAAGAAAGGGCAAATTTCACTATTTGGAGAAAGTTGTTGCAGAAATACAAGTCTTTATTCTTTACCTCACCATCGGAAATTTTACATTTTCAGGTTTGGCTTGTGGGTCCCTCTTTGGGGGATGATACCAAGTCAAATTTAAATAGCACAGGGTTGTTTTTCTTGGCATTTACAGAAATAGCAGTTAATAGATTGGGGACCTAAGTAGACTATTCAACATGGCTTTGTGCCCTATCGAAAGAGTTCTGTTGTTCATTGCACACAAAGACTGTTTTCCAGATGATATCAGGATGTCCAAGAAAGTGAGTTCTACTTACAGAGCTCTGTACATGCTAAACCTCAAATGCCATCTGTCATTCTTTACTAATTCTGACACACTTTTGCCCTGATGTATTTATACTGTCTGGAAAGTGATCATTTACGGATTAAATTCAACAATAAAAAAGACCCAGTGGGTGTAATGAAGCAATCGAAACAGTATGATTTGCTAAGTGTTGCCCTCACAGTTTGTGATTTTTATATTGCTGCTCAGGGGTAATTTCCAAAACAATTACTAGTGGGCAAATATATTAATATTCCAATATAGTTGAAGTTGGAAAGCAAGTCTACAAGATGGGAAATTTGCAGATCAGACTGACACTTTCTCCATGATCTAGCACAGCCCCTGGGCTCAGATCCCACAGCATGTGCCCCCTGTAATGATGGCTGCATTTATGAGGTATAGCAAATAGGTTTTTAAAGGACAGTTCTTTTCTGTTACTAATTTATTTTTAATTCCTATGTTGATAACCTTGGGTTCATTTGAGAAAATTTTACTTTTTAATTGTCTAGAAGCAATTTCTCCAAATACATGTGTTAAGCATTTTGCTGGGGTCATTGAGCATAATGTCTAGTAGTCACAAGTTGATAAAGCAATGGCTAATACCATAAGTGCTAAAGGGTCAAGGTTACATAAACAGTAACCTACTGATATGGAAAAACCCACTAGGACTACCTGGAATAACTTGGCATGGAGGTAAAATTATAACAGACCTCTATAAACTACCTTATGCTTTTCCAGTATTGCTTGGTGAAGTTTTATTTATTTAAATACATCCATCTATAGGAAATGACAAGTAATACAACATAATTTTTCCTCCATATTCTTGAATTTGGGGTATAATTTAAGCTCTTTAAAAATAGCAATAGCATAATCTACAATTCTACCATGACTATCTGCAAAGGATATTCTGCAAAATTCTAAAATTTACAAAAATGCTTGAAAAATACCTAAAATTCATATTGAAACAAAGTTTTTACTTTCCCTCAGATTACATGACTCCTGTTATTCATCTAAGGTTGATTTACATAGTGAATTAAGTTAAGAATTGTATTATTATTTTCTTTATAAACATAGGGCATGCAACACAGGAATGGGTTTTCTCTATTACTAATTGGGGTAGGTAATTATTATTGGTATAACCAAATATACTTTTAAATAATATAGTATACTGACTTTTTAAAAACTATTTTTTGTCTTGTGATCACTAGGAGGTATCTCTAGGGCATATTCTTTTTCTAGAGCTAATTCTAGCTTTTTGATATTATGATACATTATGAACTTTTTGTTTTTGTGCATCTCTATTATTTTATGTATTTTTTTATTTTTAAAGATTTTATTTATTATTTTTAGAGAGAGGGGAAAGGAGAAAGGCAGAGAAGGAGACAGACTTCAATGTATGGTTTGCCTCCATCCACAGACCTCTCTGGAGCCCTGGCTTGCAACCTGGTTATGTGCCCTGGGCTGGGAATCGAACCAACGACCTTTGGGTTCATGGGCCAATGCCTTATCCACCATGCCACAAGCCAGGACTCTATTGTTTTTAAGCCTTTTTAAGCAGACAGTCTGTTTTCCCCAAAATCTAGACACACTATTAAGATATGTAGAACTTGCAAAACAGTAATTAATGAATAAATGTTTTAATGAATAGTCTAAAAGTATATAGTTAAAATTGAGACTATATTTAAAAGTATTTCAGTGAAGGATAAAATGACCAAGACATTAGAATACAAGTTTCTTATTTTATTTTTTTAATTATTTTTTAGATTTGTATTTATTATTTTTAGAGAGAGGGGAAGGGAGAGAGGGAGAGAGGGAAAGAGACATCAATATATGGTTGCCTTTTGCCTGCTTCCAGCTACAGACCTGGCTGGAGACCTGGTTTGTGACCTGGTTATGTGCCCTGGCTGAGAATCAAACCAACAACTTCTGGGTTTGCAGGCTGGTGCCTTATCCACTGTGCCACCAGCCAGAGCCTTAGAATACAAGTTTGTTTTTTTTTTTTTTTTTAATGTGTACTTTACAAGAAACACAACTGATGCTTGTAGAATCATTCTGAAGTGCCAGTCTCTGAAAATGCAATGGTAATACTCAGGTCAATATTAAGCAAGGTTCTTCTTGTCAATTTTGGTATGATGAAAATGACAAAGAAGATGTAATTTTCTGCTGTCCAGTTACCCTTACAAGCTTGTACTCAGCACTCCCCTTCACATTCCACTTACAGGACTTAAGTGAGTCTATCGACCCTAGACCCTGCTCCAGTCCCCAGGTTAGGAGTATAAACCCAGAATTAAGAAACCATAATGACCTGTCCCAGAGGAGGACAGAAGATCCCAAACTGAGTCAATCAGACAACTTCTGTGCAATGTGATGTTCAGATTCTGAGAATTATTTTCTTTTCCCTCGATTACAAGCTGTGATACCATTGCTTCTGCCTGATGAAAGAAACCCTATTGTAGCCTAAGAAAATTTAGTGATGCTAGCCAGCTTCCAAAACTATTCTTAGCAGTCCTCACCTCTGTATTCATGCTGTTGTGTTACAGCCTTCCATAATGAATAAGGCTAACATGTGTAACCAATAGGATATCTTCCAAAAAGATGATGTGTGACTTCTGCAGCTAGGTCATAAGGCTTCTGCTTTGCACCTTCACCCAGCTTCTGTGAAGAAGTACCCATGACAAGGGACTGAGGCCTCCTGTCAAGAGCAAGAACCGACTTATCAGCTATGCATGATAGCCACCTTGTAAATGGATCCTCCAGCCCCTATCAGGCAGGCCTTCAACAGATTACTGATGTTACAGCCAATATCATGACTACATGAAACCTAGCTAAGCTGCTCTAGATTCCAAACATACAGGAAAAGTATGTGATAATAAATGTTGAATTTTTTGTTATTTATTTATTTATTTTAAAGATATTATTTATTATTTTTAGGGAGAGGGGTAGGGAGAGAGGCAGAAAAGGAGAAAGACATGTTTATTGTTTTACAATGCTAGTAAATTGATGATTAACATTGAAGTTCAGTTGAGTCATGAGGAGATGAAAAGCAAAGAGAGAATTCCGGCTAATGTCCAACCTGGATCCCTCTTTAAGTTACCCAATGTCCATCCCATTTATGAGTGTCAATTACTTGGTTGGCCAAACAGTTCATTTAGTTTATTCTGTACGATGGCTCTCGTAGTGCTGTTGTCTTTAATTTCATTTAAAACAATTTTGTTAGATTGTAGTGTGACAGCTGTCATATCAGCATGCATTTCAAAATACTTATCCAAATTGGTGAATTTTTATGTGGCCATTATAATACTGAAAATGAAAAAAATATGTAACATTTTGAGCATATTATGCTTCATTACTTCAAGAAAGGTAAAAACACAACTGCAAAGCAGACAAAGATTTGTGCAGTGTATGGTGAAGGTGCTGTGAATGATCAATCACGTCAAAAGTGGTTTGCAAGGTTTCATGCTGGAGGTTTCCTACTGAATGATCTCAATGGTCAGGTAGACCAGTTGAAGTTGATAGTGATCAAATTGAGACATTAATTGAGAACAATCAATGTTCTACCATGTGAGAGATAGTTGACATACTCAAAATATCCAAATCAATAGTTATTAGTGAAAATTTAAAAATGTGTCTTTCATTTTACAAAAAAAAATACATATGAACTTTTTGGCCAACCCAATAATTTCTCATTCCTTTTCTTGCTCAAGTATTGGGCTTGGTGTTAAGTCACTTGCAACTTAAAAAGTACTAACGGGGCTGATGATTATGAAGATAGCTGCCTTTTAGTGACACCTCTAAAGATCTGGGCTCTGTGAAAGACTCAACTACTCTCCCTAAGCCTTTAACAATTCAGCTTTTCTCATTTTTATGATCAAATCACAACTGAGTATTCAAGTACATTGATCAAGAAAAAAAACTAGGTTTCAGACATAGGCCCATTTAACACCAAAGTCCAAGTTGTTTTCCACTATGACCCCATAGTTCAGATTTCCATGTATCTGGAGTATTTCATCTCAGATAAGGCAGAAGTAAATGTTTACATCACTGTACATTTTTAGAAAATTAATAGTCATTACAAATTAAATTGTAATTGTTAGAAAATTAATAGTTCTTCTTTATGGACATTTCCCATCTCAACTACTTTGAGGAAGTCCTTTACTTAAGACCTTCCAACATTACCCTCCAGGCAGAATTCATTTCCCCATTACCTTGCTAACTTAGAAGTTCCTTCATAAAGCTAACATAACCCTTTTACAATGTAGCCTTCATTAATTAGAAATGACTTTCTCTCTCCAGTAGGTTATGAACTTTTGAGTGGTAGTAATTTGAACTTAGTCATTTTTATGTATTCTTCTATTATAAAACAATACAATCATACCAATTTTGAAACTCAGGAAAACATTAACATCTTAATACAATTATTCTAACACAGCTGCTCCAAAAATTCATTATATAAGGTTACTCATTATTACAAGTATGAGATTGCAAGACAGATTAGTTTGGAAAAATCTAGGTTAAATAAAGTCCATGTAATACAGAAATCCTATCATCTTTAATATATATATTCTTGTGATTTTATAAATGAAGAACATAGTACTTAGTACTTTGCTAATTTGTTCAATCATGAAATCCTTCTATTACAAAGTTTTTGGACTAGTGGTCCATGAAATGTTAGGAAAGAGTGCAATATCCCATTACATATTTGGGCACTTTTCAATTTTTTTCTCTCCCACCAAATAAAGCCAGAATAAAAATCTTTGGACATTAACATTTTTCATACAGCTGGATAAAGTTCTAAACTTAGAGTGTCAAATGTATAAATACTGTTTCAAAGATGGCAATCAACTTAAATTTTACATCTATGTTGTTAAATGATTTTCAAAATGATTATATACATTTTTACTCTCAAGTGAAGGTGTGAGAATGTCAGTTTCATTGAACTTTTGTCAGTGTGAGGTATTATATTTTACTCTTAATTTTTTTAGTAGAATGACTGGAAAATTTTAATATATAGCTATGAATGTTTTTAAAATTTTATTAGACTGTAGGATATTTCTCTACATGTGATTAGAATTTTCTCTTTGTGAAATACACATTTCTGTACTTTATGCATGTGGGCATGTCAATTTAGGAACTTTAGTTGTTTTTATAAAATAGAAGTTTTATAATCTCTTACTCAATAAGTATTAACAATTAGGTCATAGTTATTACTATTTTAAAATTTACTTTATATATAATGTGCATATTTGATATTAATGTAAAAGACATTATTTAATGTAGAAGATACCATTTTTATATACAGGCTAATAAAAGTTATTAAACTCAACTTAATTAGATAAAACATATTGGCTTTGAAGCCAACCCTATGCAGAAGACTGGATAGATAGAATAGTGTAAAACATATTGGCTTTGAAGCCAACCCTATGCAGAAGACTGGATAGATAGAATAGTGGACTATATGACAAGAATGTAAAATGATATGCAATTTACACCCCCATTGTTGGGTGGGGCAACCAGCATCAGACAAGCTGTACTAGCTTTATTAATATATTTGATTAATTATTAATTGTACTAATTGATTTTAGAAAGAGAGAGGAAGGGAGAGAGTTGGAGATAGAGAGAGACATTGACTTGTTATTCCACTCATTGATGCATTCATTAGTTGATATTTATATGTGTTCTGGACAGGGGATCAAACCCACAGCTTTGAGGTATTGGGACAATAGTCTAATCAACTGAGCTACCCACTTGGAAAGCTGTACTAACTTTGACAACTGTTCAGTTATAATTACCAAAACTCACAAAATTTTCCTCTCTCAAATGTATTTTAATAATTCATACCTAAATGTGTTTCCATCATATTCACAATAGACATACTGTAGAAAAGAGTTTTAGAGGTAAAAATGTAAGGATATACATACAGTACATACAGGGTGAGGCAAGAGTAGGTCTACAATTGTTCATATGAAAAATAATACAATTAATACACAATAATACAAGAATAAAATCAGTGTTTCACGTACAATGGTAAACCTAAATTTGCATATTGTGTATATGTATAGCTCTTGTAAACAAGTCTTTACCAGCCAGGTATAGTTGCTTCAAGGGCATTTGACCTGTGCTGTCATATGGGGCTTCAAGTTCAGAGGGCCCTGGTTTTAGAGTTTAATGTTCTGCAGTCATGGTCTTGAAATTCTTAATAAGTCTACCTTTATATTTATATTTTATTTTGCAAGTGAACTTTAATAGGACAATAAAGCATGTACTGGTGCTTAGGGCTTCAACTTATATATGACCGTTATGTCTCCCCAGGACAAGGCTGCCCACTTCCCACCTCCTCATGTTTCAGGCCATGCTGAGTGTCCCCTCCTGATCCACAGTGCAGCTGCTGTCACCCTCTGCCAAGAGCAGTAGCTGGATATGTTTGCAAAAGAAGGGCTGCCTTCTTCCCTGTACCTCTGGTGGAAGCCTCAGCGCAGGCCATAGGGTCAGAGTTGGGTGTGCATGCTGTGCTGTATCTTGGGGTGGACCATGTTGCTGGCTGTCCCTAACCTTGGCTTCCACTGTCACTGCACATTCAGTGACTCAGCACCAGCATGACTCTCACGTATCCCTGATCCAGGCACCCAGTAGAGGCAACACAATCTGTTGGGCATCACACCTCTGTCATAGTAGAGCACAGAGGATTTTATACATTTTTACACCCATTCCCCTTGCATTGTGGCCATGCCAGATCGAGGAACATACCAAAGATTTCCATCCAGTTAAGCTGCTGAGCACATACCATACAGCTTTCCTCTGCTCAGCTCCAACAGTGCCCTCCTCCTCCTTCTCCACAGAGACAGGAATCTTCTTTACTTGGTTATGAAAACAGTTATTTAATGAAACCATAGTTTCCTCCCCATTATCTTAGAAATAATGATGGACAGACCAGCCTTGGTAAAGAATATCTACAGAATAATTTGTCATTCTCCTGGGGGAACTTTGGTATAGAGTATGTAACACATCCTGAAATGGGGCTCCAGAAACTGAAGAAAGGAAACATTCCTTTAACTACAAAAAAGAGATTAAAGTTTACTCTATTTATATCTAGAAATAAGAAATTTAGAAATGTCTCTGGCCAGTAAACTGAAAAAGAAGATTTCTCATTGTCACCCCTATTAAACTCATCCTTCATAAAGTTTGCTTTATGATTCTTAGATACAACACAAAAGGCACAATCTATGAAAGAAATAACTGATAAATGGTACTTCATTAAAATTAAAAATTTGCAGTGCAAAAGATGATGTCAAGAGAATGGGAAGACAAGTCATACTCTGGGAAAAAGATTTGTAAAAGATACTTCTGAGAAAGGACTTTACCCAAATTATACAGAACTATAAAATCAGCTTCTGAATGATAAGTTTTATTACTTATTCTGACAGCTTTCATTAACCCTATTGTCTATATGAAAATGCTCCAATTATTCCTCAAATTACAACAAAAAAGCATCATGTACGTACACACACACACACACAGAACTCTTAAACTCCAAAATAAGAACATATGATTAAAAACTGGGCAAAGGACACAGCACACACCTCACCAAAGAAGATGACATATAAGCATTGAAAAGAAGCTCCATGTCAGAAATCATCAAGAAAACGCAAATTAAAACAACACCCAGCTATTACAATGCACCTGTTAGAGTGGCCAGAATCCAGAACAATGACATCACCAAATGTCAGTGAGCATATGGAGCAACAGGAATTTTCATCCAGTGCCGGTGGGAATGCGAAATGCCCCAGACACTTTGGAAGACAGTGTGACAGTTCCTTACACAATTAAATATACTCTAACCATATGAGCCAGCCATCAGCTCCTTGGTATCTACTCAAAGGAGCTGAAAAGTTAAGTCCATGTAAAATTTACACACAGATGTAGCTGTATTCATAACTGCCCAAACTGGAAGCATTCAAGATATCCTTCGGCAGGTGAATGGATAAACTGGTGCATCACATAAAAGAACAGTATTCGGTGCTAAAAGGAAATAAGCAATCAAGTCATGACATACATGGATAAAACTTTAGCGCATATTATTAAGTGAAGAAGCCAATCTGAGAGGAATTAGGGGTAATAATGATGTGTTGATACAGGGGTACCACTTGTAATAAATGTACCACCATGGTGTAGGACATTAATAATAATGGAGACCAAGTATATATCAGGACAGTGAGTATATGGGAAATCTTTGTACCCTCCTCTCAATTTTGCTACGAACCTAAAGTTGCTGTAAAATGTAGTTGTTGTTTTTTAAACAGCTAAAAGGACTGAATGAAAATGCATGTAAAACAGAGGCAAATTTTATATTTTGGCACACTAAATGACAATGTTCTGCCTTTTGAACAAAAGATTCTGCATTTTCACATTGCACATGTGCCCAAAAGTGTTGGAACATGCTTTGCAAATATCTTCTCCTATTGTGTAGTATGTCTTTTTATTTTCTTAATGGACTGATTTGCAGAGTAAAGGTTTTAAATTTTGATGACATGGAATGAGCCCATTTTTTTCTTTAGTGAATTATGCTACTGGTGGCATGTATAAGAATATTTATCCTCCCAGATCACAGAAATTTTCTCTATATTCTCTACTAAAAGTTTTCTCATTTTACCATTTAATATTAGAGATTTATGATCCAAATATTTTGAGCAAACATTTTGATCTATATTATTTCTATTCAAGACTCTCTTTTCTGTTCTTTTTGATCTATACTCCCACCAAGATTAGAACTTTTTTCAACAAACCATATGTCTCCATCTTTTTAGCCTCTATTTTCTATTTTCTAATTTTTGTTGTCTACTTGCACTTCATTCCAGATGATTCTACTGAGTTGTATGAAAATTTTAAATATTCTTTTCTGCAATGACTAATTGGCTAGTCAAACCATCTATCAAGCTCCTAATTAAGATTATTTATTTCAGTTCTGGCCACTGGTTAACTCAGTTGGTTAGAGTATCACTCAATATTCCAAAAACGTAGGTTTGGTACCTGTCAGGGCACATATAAGAATCAACCAATGACAGCTTAAATAAGTGGAACAACAGATTGATATTTCTTTTTCTTTCTTACCCTCCCTTTCTCTGTCTCTCTCTTAAATCAATTTTAGACCCTGGCTGGTGGCACAGTGCATAAGGTGCCAGTCTGGGAACCCAAAGGTCATTGGTTTGATTCCTAGTGAGGGCACATAACCAGGTTGCAAGCCAGGTCTCCAGCCAGGTCTGTAGCTGGAGGCAGGTGAAAGGCAACCATACATTGATGTTTCTCTCCCTTTCTTCCTCCCTCCCTGCCCTGCTCTCTAAAAGTAATGAATACAATCTTAAAAAAAAAAAAAACTTTAAAAACAGTTAAAAAGCAAAACAAAATCAATTATAAAAAGCTTATGTATTTCCATTCTAAAATTTGAATTCTACTTATTTTTATAGATTCCAGTCCTCTGGAGTAATTCTACTTTATATCATTTATTTTGGTCAAGATTTTCAACTTAATTATATTTTATATCTTCAGTGTCTGAATGATATGTGGTCATGGCTCTACTCTTTCTCTTGGCATTTGGTAAGTTTTCCTGATATAATTGAAAAATTGTATTGAATGGTGGGAAATGTGCATAAAAATTTACAGCAGCTCCAGAAATGTTTGTACCCTCCAGAGAGAAATACTTTTCTTCTGGCATTCAAACAGAACTGAGACAGAACCTCTTAATTCAATGAAAGAATGAGATGGATATTTCAAGTGCAGGCATTTAGCCTTTGTTTCTAGGGAGTAAATCTTCCTCCAGAGTCTCGGGTGAAAGACGTAAAATCTACCTTAGCTTTTGCTCCAGACCCTGAATTCCAATGTTTTTCTCTCCAGCTCTGAGTTTGTCAGAAGCTCTCCTTAGAATTTCAGCCTCTTTGCACCTGTTTTTCTGTTCAGTGTCTGGGAGTCATGACCTCACACAATTTAGGATTAAACAAATGCTTTTGTGAACAAAAGCTGCTTGAAACACCTATCTTCCTTCTTTTTGTTTCTTTTTTCTCTGGCATCTGGCCTCTAGTAAACCCTGCTTTCCTTTATTGTATTCAATTTCAAATAGCCTTTTGTTGTTATTTTATGTATCTTTCCTAGTTGTGCTTGAAGAGAGGATTCTATAATACTCAGAAATGGGTATCCTTTTTTACTCTATAGCCTGTATAATTATGTGTTGCTTTTCAATAAGTATGTGTTTGTGAATTACTATGTACAATTTTTAAAGTAAATATATTTTTTAAATTTTTTATTGGTTTTAAGAGAGAGAGAGAGAGGAAAGGATACAGAGGGAAAGAAAGAAACATTGATTTGTCGTTCCACTTACTTTTGCATTCTTTGGTTGATTCTTCTATGTGCCTTAACCAGGGATCAAACCTTCAGCCTTGGAGTATTAGGATGATGCTCTAACTAAATAGCTACCCAGCCAGGGCTGCAAGTAAAATGTTTTAACAATATAGATTACAAGGCTGGGGAGCAAACACAGCAGGTTTGCTTCCCAGGTGTATAAAATCATAAACATATGAGAGTATTTACACAATAATATAGGCCCTGGCTGGTGGCACAGTGGATAAGGTGCTGGCCTGCAAACCCAAGGGTCACTGGTTCAATTCTCAGCCAGGACACGTAACCAGGTTGCAAGTCAGGTGTCCTGGCGGGAGGCAGGTGAAGGGTAACTATACATTGATGCTTCTCTCTGCCTCTGCCTCTTTCCTTTCCCCTCTCTCTGGAAATAATAAACAAAATCTTCAAAAAATAAACAATAATATAGTCAAGAAAAACAAATTGAACAAAGAACTCTTAATGCCTGGATTTGGCAGTTTCATCTAGTAAATTTAAAAGGTGAGATTAGGTTTAGAGGCAGAGAAAAGGCTTATGATTTTCACATTTAGAAAGAGGAGGACAATAATATTCTCAATTTATGGTGTTGAGGCAATCACTGATATTTGCAGCAAAGGCTTATTAAACTTGATTTGTGAAAGACATTCAATGAAAGGTAGCTTCAGGATAATTAATGATCTAGTACTAAGCCTACTGTAGAAAAGAATGCTTAGTCTTTTATATACAGAAGGCAATTGATGAGTTGTATAAATAAGCTTTCATGTAAATATACGTGAAGAATGAGAGAGAAGTTAGATTTTGTTTCATTCAATGATTGAATTGCAAGTGTTCATAAAGCAAGAAAATTTTTAAACAATTTTTCAACAAAACCATTACCTTGCTTGTTTCAGCTCTCCTTTTAGACATTTTATATTGTTTTTCTCTCTTGTAGTTCATGCTAACACAAATATAGACAAGTGGTCATATATTTTTATTCCTATTATTATTAAAATATGGACATGGCAGGTAAGCATGGCAATAAAACCTATGTTTAATATAAAAGTAAATAGTTCACCAAATGACTGTTCCTGAGCCTTAAATTATGACACCTTTCCCTATCATTAACTTCCTTTTCATAAGTTAAATTTCATCATTTCTTTTAAATGGACAATTTATCATGTTGTCCTCATGTGGCATGTTAATTGAAGAAAAGACAGACTAGCAACTTACTTGTTGCTGCAAATACAAAGTCCATCTTCTTTAAAATCTGCAAAAATATAAATTCTACATCATCTACCACTCTTCAGCATATCTCAGGATTACTGAACATTACATGTATCATTTCTCTTTGACTAAATCTCACATTCCTTGCTTCTGTTTCCAAATTTCTGCAAATCTCAGAACTTCTTAGTTCTGACTGAAGCAGGGAGGGTTTAACCTCCACCAAAAGCCACTGCCCCACAATCCCACCTCCACATTATTTTTTCAGTTTTATGGGTATAACGTGCCCACCTCCCTGTTCTTCTGTCTCTTTGTTTCTCTAAGCTATACTTAATTGCCCAATGTAGGTCACATTTCACATCTCCAATCAGGGAAATGTGTGCAAGGAAATTCATAAGTTATAAATAACATGATCCATGTTTTTTTTTCAATGCCTACTTCAATAGGCAGTCTCATTAACAATACTTATCAATGCTGCTCAATGCCAGAGTTAGCCAAACAAGGAGTGTTTGTCCCTGCAAAAGATCAAGACACGAGGGTATGGAAATAATACCAAGTTTAAAGTTTCATTTGGCAGGTTCCATGTAGCCTAGGAGTTAAACTTGCTGACTGCATGTTTAACATTCTTATACAAGTGTGTAATGTACAACAAAGAAGGGAAAGTTCCCTCTAGCACATGCTCATTTCTATTATCCAAAAGGAACTATGTTAACCCTACAAGACTGGTCCTATTGTTATCTTCATTGTTCTGATGGAAAACCTAAAGCCAAAACTTTAAAGTACATTTTTTGAAGTAAGACAGCTTTTAAAATCCAGAGTTCTGACTTAAATGTGGTATGTCTGACTGCTAGGTAAAGTCATAAAGAGAATTAATAGACATATAGTGAACCAAAACTGTTTGTATATCTGATGTATAGGCAGAATTTATGAATTTTACTTTAAGAAAAAAGGTTAAAGTATGGAGTTTTATGAAGAGACTCAAAATATATAGCAGCAATTAATATATAACATTGTGAATATTTATTATCTGCTAGAAACTCCTTTAAGACTTTATTTGCCCTGATGTATTTAATCATCAAAGAAACCCTATGGAATAGGCACTGATATTTTTCTGATTTAATATGAGGAGACTAGTATATTTTCTGATTTCACAGGAGGTCACAGAAAGATGAAGACCATACAACTTGTAATTGTCAGAACGGGCATGGAACCTCCAGAATCCATGCCTTGACTATTCCACCATCAGCCCTAAGAGAATTTATATATGATAAGTTTTATGAGGAAATTTTTGCCCTGGCTGGTGTCACAGTCGATAAGATGCCAGCCTGCAAACCCAAAGGTCACTGGTTCAATTCCCAACCAGGGCACGTAACCAGGTTGCAAGCCAGGTCTCCAGCCAGGTCCCCAGCTGGAGGCAGGTGAAAGGCGATTATACATTGATGTCTCTCTCCCTCTCTGCCTCTCTCCATGCCCCTTTCTCTAAAAATAATAAATAAAATCTTTCAAAAAATGTTAAAAATTTTTATTAGGAAATTAAGAAAAAGAAGGCAATTTACTTTTATTCAACTTAATCATGAAAATCTCAGGGTCAAC
This sequence comes from Noctilio leporinus, assembly GCA_004026585.1. Taxonomy (NCBI): domain Eukaryota; kingdom Metazoa; phylum Chordata; class Mammalia; order Chiroptera; family Noctilionidae; genus Noctilio; species Noctilio leporinus. The sequence goes on from PVIW01000011.1 coordinate 1,040,149, forward strand.
TGAGAGAAAGTATTTATAATATACATTTTGCTTCATTGTTTTAATTCTTAAAGTTTAAACAATATCCAAATACTATTTTCTACACTTCTAGCCATAAAAATAGTTTTTGCTCACAATGGTAAAGTAAAACGTGGAAATGGCTATCCTGATACATTAATATAAAAATTACTATAATTTGACAATTTTGATAAACTAAAGTTAGTTTTGCATTTCCCCTTGCACTTATATACAAAGAAAATCAGTGGTTAACTGAAAAAAAAAAAAAAAACAATAACAAAAAGTGCTTCAGACTAATTGAGATACTAAATGCTGCTTTACAAAATTTATTTAAATATTCTATTGGTAGCTTTTGTGCCAGTCTTTTTTTTTTTTTTTTTTTCTTTTTTTCCTACTTGAAACCAGCCAACCGGGAACCTAGAAGACTACAAACTGATCATTTACCTTCTCTCTGAGGTTTGTTTTGTATTTTTTTAATTTGGTATTCATTATCTTCCGAGAGAAGGGCAAGGAGGGAGGAAGAAAGGGAGAGAAGCATCAGTGTATGGTTGCCTTTCACCTACCTCCTACTATGGATCTGGCTGGAGACCTGACTTGCAACCCCGACTGGGGAATCAAACCAGTGACCCCTGGATTTGCAGGGTGGCTCCATACTGAGGTATACCACCCAGGTCTTTTAATCTATACAATAACATTCACTCCTGATCTTTTATTGGGGTGATATAAAGATAACTTGAATTAAAATACAGCCTATGAGAAGTTTATGGTGGAGCCTACCAATGAACTTCACTGAAATTATTGTTTTTGGATTCTGATACTGGTCTTGTGAAAGGTCTTTGAAAATACTTGGCGGTGCATTTTCTGGGGAGAGTTCAGATTCAGCCATGACTTCTTCATCTCCCAAGCAATTGATGACAGAAAATGGTAGCAAGATCCCCTGACGCACCCAGGAAAGTGTGCCTGGGTGAGGGGGCAAACAAGGAAGTGGGATCCTTCAGCTCACTGTGCACGGCAGCTTTCTGACAGGTGTTGCCAGATGTAAAGTAGTCCGCAGTTTCCAAAATGTGTAAGCTGGCAAAACTAAGGAGAAAGAGTTGAATCACAGTCCTTAAAGCTGAAAAGGCTCCTGGAGGATCAGGTGATGGCCTTGTAATGACATATCAGGGAATCAGTGTTGCCAGTTTTGTTATAAATTTTGTCAGTTTATTGTCCCACTTGCAGACTCCAAGGTGATCCCCACTTTAGGAGACTATAAATGTTGTCTTAGGCTCTGACATAGCCCCCTAGAGTCCTGCCAACGGTATTAGAGTAGAGAACAGCAGGCCATAAAAGCATCCTGCTTCTCATTCATTCAGTCAGCTCATAATATTTACCCAAGGCACAAAAACATAGTAATATATATGCACTGTATGTATATATGCACATATGAGGTCTGTCCGGGAAAAGTCCAGCCATTCTTCGTATAATGAGAATGATTTTTTGAGACTGATGCAACATGGCAGCCAAGGAAAGTGGACTGGGATGCACATGCATGAACAATGATGACTTTAATGTACTAGTTAGTGGGGGCTGTAGATGCCATTGAGTAAGAATGTGTACTGTGTAGCCATTGTGGGGGGAGCAACAAATCTGTATCACTTTTGCATTAAGTTTGAACATTCCTCCACAGAAGGTATTCAGATGCCTCAAAAGGCCACAGCTATGGGCAACTGGTGATTGGCAGCTTCATCGTGATAACATGCCTGCTCCAACATCATATTTCATGGTGTTTTTGGCAAAACATCAAATCACCCAGGTGATTCAACCCCCATACAGCCCAGATTTGGTGCCCTTCTTCTGGCTTTTTGCCAAACTAAAATCTGATTCATTGGACCTTCTTGCATAGTCAATGGGTCACCAAACATCACTGAGGGATTGCAGTACATTCAAGTCAAAAGTGGGCAGCTGGCCCAAACAAGGAAAAGCTGATTCTCTCCTCTTAGCATTTGGTATTCAGATACAGAGATTAGACTTAGAATTTTAAATGGGTGGTTGAAATAGAAGGGGATACAGAGTAGGAAGAGCAACTGTGTATGTTCTATCCGTATATGATACCCAAAAAAAAAAAAAGAAAAAAAAAAAATCAAGTCTATGGAGTACAAAAGTGAAATGCTGCCTTGGGGGTAGAAAAGCAGAGGATTATGGAGGGTAGTGGGGTATAGAGGAAAACAAGTGAAAATGTCTTAGTAGTTTCAAAGTATTATGTTTCTTATGTATATTTTTATGGGGACTTCAGTAAATTTCTTCTATTAGTATCTGTTAAGATCATCCTATATACTTCCAGTCAATTCCTTCATTCCCTCTTTCCCTCCTAAATCTAGTTTGACTATATTTTTAACTTAAACAAATGACCTCTGGCTCCAGCAGCAGATACCTAAGCTATGGGCTCCATTCACAAGTCTTCTCCAACTTTTTCAGCCCTGCAAATACTCTTCAGACATGAGAAAATTACAGATGCATGAATAGTAGTTTTCTATGATAGTGTGGCAATAGAGAAGCAGCATTTTTGCAGCTTCATTATATCTAGCTTTCTTTTCCACAAAGCTCTGTATCTATTGCATATATAAGAAAGTCCTCACAGTCTCCTGCTCAAGGGTTCCCAGTGGGCTTGCAAAAAGGCAGAAGAGGAAGACAAATGGACAGAAGAAGGGGGTGGATCTCAATATCCTGCATCATCCTACCTGCTTCCTACAGCTCAGTATTTAACTGGCTATCAATTCCTGCTCCACCCTAGGATAAAAACAACAAAATATCTATGTTTTCCTCCCTTTGTGGCATCCTGCTACATTTGTGTACATGCATGTCCTTCTGTAATGATTTTAAAATCAAGAAGTTTGGAGGGAAAAAATGGATTAGCTCAGATCAAGTAGCTCTGATCTACTTTTTACAAGGTAATAAATTGTTGACCTTTTAGCAGCACATTTATGATGTTTCACTTAAGAAATTCCCTGTTCTAGGAACTAGTATGTCTCCAAAATGTCAGACCTTATTCCCTCATCATTAAACAATTCTATCTTAATATATTTTTTCCTTTTAAGTGACTACTTGAAATAAGTAAAAAAGCCCATTTATAATGTCAATATAATGATGATTTAGGTGAGAAAATGTAAAGGCAAATAAAAGCTTATGTTAGGGTTAAGTAGCATGTAATGCATGTGTTCTTGTTATAATTAGAAAAGTAAAATTAGGGCAAAGCTAATTGTATAGCTACAATTAGTATGAAACTATTCAGGCTAAAAACATTCCCTTGCTCTCTCATGTATAGCCTTTCTGAGAAGAAATTACTAATACTTAATTGCAAGATATTGAGCTAAGACACACACTCAAATTAATTATATTAACTAAGGTGAAATGAATAGAAAATCTTTGAATTTGAAACTAATGAAAGATTGCTTAATGGTAAAACATAATGGTTTGAGTGCATTTATTTTGAGGTAGTGAGTAAAATGCTAACTCAAATCTCTTTTAGCCTTTGCTGAATAAAATATAAGTTAATCTATGGAATCACATTCTTTTCAGAAATTTCCTTTCATGTCAAAGGACATTTCTCAAGGAACAGATACAATCACAAGGAACTAGTCACACAAAAATATAATTGGAAAAGTATAATAATGTCATAATTTGCATTGGTAATATTGACAAATACTTTCCGTAAAAAGCAGATAGTAAATATTTTAGATTTTGTGGGCCACATACAGTCTCTGTGGCATATTCTTTTTAGTTCTTATTTGTTTGTACTTAGGAACTTTTAAAAATGTTAAAGGTGACACGGGTCATTGGTATGCCATTTGCTCATTGGCAGTACAAGAAATGGCTACAGATCACATTTTCCCCATGGGCTATAGTTAATCTCAAGCAAAAGGTCATGGGATTGTCCCATAACCAGACATGATTTCCCTCTGAAAGCAGAATACTGAATTGATCTCATATTCATGTTGGCTCCTAGTTGAACAAATAATAATTCATGGCACTGGGTAAACACTGTAGATACCAGGGTGACTCTTTTAGATTCAGTATTTGAAGTGAGTACGGCAAATCTATTTTAACATACTAATCAAAATATAACGCAAGGTAAAATAGGATGAAGGCCATGAGAAAGCCTCAGGACACTAATGTTGGACAACTTTTCATAGACAAGATTTTTATGCTTAGTAAGAAACACTGTCTTACCATAATAACAAAGATGAAAAGTCCCTGGGAGATTCACAATAAGTGAAATCATAAAAAACGGATTCAAGTCCCAAATGCCAGATACTTTTATCTCTGTGGCCTGTGCATTCTCCCATTCTTAGGCAGAGCTAAATATAAGGAAAGTCAATTTATGAAGCACAGGTTGTATGGTTATTATGGAATTAGAGCGAGAGAAGTTAGTTTGTTGAGTCAGATTTTTAAGTGATGAAGAAGCCATTTATCACACATGAAATATGTCTGCCACAGCAAAGACTGAACAACTCTGTAGGTCAAAGCCACTTCTCCTGGATAGAGCTAAGAAGCTATTGCAAGTTCTGTTTTTATTCTATGTTCCAGGAAAAGTAGGTTCCTCCTAACCAACCCTGTCTTCTACCATTATCTCCTAGGACTCAGTTACTCCCTTTAACCTTTAAAGTTTAGATCATTTCCTCTGAAACATTTTAGATATTTAAGCAAAATCTGACTTTACATTGAATCACCACCATCCTTATTGCCAGGCTATTTTTTCTTATACCAAAGCACCATTTTTTAGATGTATCCATTTTAATAAATATTTTCATAGTTTCAAATCTATGAACATTCATTCAGTGTTTACCTTGTATCTTATATTTTCATGGCTATCTTGTCCACAACACAACCTTTGTGGGTAAATTGTTATGGGAATCCCAAAGAAGGAAAGGCCTTTTCATTTTAAAAGTCATGGAAGGCACAAGGGACAGTTTTGATAGCAGAGATATGGCCAGTACTATTCTTCATGGAGAGCTAGAAGTAAGGGAGCAGGGATTTTAGGTAGAAAGAAATCTTTCGTATTGTCCCAGATGTGAAAACACAAGAGAAATACGTGGAAAATGACCAATATCGTATTATGACTTGATTGTACTTCATAAAAGGAATGGAGGTGAAGTATGAGTTGAGAAAGTAGATTGGCTGTAGCATGGAGAAGATTAAGTGCCATGCACTAAAGAATGGTTGCAGCTCTCCCAACCATTCCTTCTTCATCTAAGGCAACAGATAGAAGATATTTCCCAGTCTTCCTTGTAGATAGATGTGGCCAGATGACAAAAGTCTAGTTAATGAAGAATCACTGGAAATGATCATGGCATCCCTAAGCCTGACCCATAAAAGCCTCCCATGCATGATTCTTCATTTTCTTTTGCCTCCCATGGCCAGTTTGGAAGCTATGTGTTAAAGACAGGTGAGTCACAAAATCACTACTGGAAAGAGAAGTACCTGCCAAGTAGAAGCATCTGTCTTGAATTTTCACAAATAAGAATTAAACTTGGATTGTCTTGAACCACTTAGATTTTGCTGCATATTTGCTGGAGCGGTTAAAATGATCTTAAACTTTAGGGGTTATCCTAAAGGTAACAGAAAATCGCTAAAGAACAATGCATTTGAAAGCACAAGAGAGACCGCTTAGAGAGCTGTGGCTATATTCTCAAAGAGGAGACCCCACCTCTCCACTAATTACAAGACAGATTGTGAAGTTAGAGAGGTGGAGAGAATTCGCCAAATGCTGCACAGATAAAATCATTCGAAATTCTTCAACCCCCACATAAAAGCTCACTTTAAATCATCCCTCCAGCTATCTGCTATGCTTATGTTATTTTCTACCCCCCTTTCCCAATCCTATCATTCTCTCCCATACGTACTCTAAATATTTGCCATAACATGATATGCGATCAAATTTTGTATTTTAAAGTTTTCAGGTGTTCTTCTTAGAACTCAGCACATCTACAAATAAAAAGAAAGCAGCTGACCTCTGTTAGATTGACTTATGGCCTCTGAAAGTGCACATATCAAAGCCCCAGCTACCCTTACCACGGAACATGGCCCTTATGTGAACAGGGTCATTGCAAAGGTAACTGGTTAAGGTCAGATCATGATGGAACAGGGTGGGCCCCTGTGTTAAAGTAGCTGAATCATCTGAATCAGACACAACACGGCCAACAGATCAGGATACTGCTACCAAAAAAGGAGTTTCTACTCACAGGTCCTGCCTGTAGGAACTGCATACCATGCAGGCCCCATGGAGAAGAATCTGGGTTGGACAGGAAGCAGGAGTGAGGGAAAATCGCAGATACGACTGGAAGAAAGCTCTTACTATGGTTTTCATGGGAAGGAATGTGTAAGGCAGGTGGAACAGGCTGACCCTCTTTAGGATTGCCTGCCTAATTTGAATACTTTAGTGGGCTCCAGGCAGATGAGGCTGTTCCCAGTGAGCCAGCACCAGCCCCTGGAATGGGGGCTGAGGAATACCACCTTCAGAATGTCTAGTAAAAGCCAGGCAGAGGAGGTGCTTCAGAATCCAATCTACGGATTGGCTGGTTTGCACATCAGACATGTGCCAGCTGGCATGTTCTTTACTCTTGCTAAGAATTAGCTAGCTCTAGAAGGGGCAGCTTCTCCAGAATTAGCGATGTCCCAAAATGTCAAGCCATCATCAAGTAGAGGAAAATTGTAAATCATGATTAGTACAGCCTCTAAGTGAGTGGTGCCCTGGTGTAAAGGGGGAACATGAACACAGGCATGCCCACAGGAGAACACAGCATGCAGACAAAGGCAGAGATCTGGGTGATGCTTCTGTAAGACAAGGCCTGCCAATGACAGCCAGCAAACCACCAGAAGCCAGGCAAGAGCCACAGAGCAGATTCTCACAGCCCTCAGAAAGAAGCACCTGCTGCTTCCTTAATCTCAGGCCCCCCAAAACATGAGACAATAAATCTGTTGCTAAACCAACCAATTTTGGGGACTTTGTTACACCAAAAGCATTACCTTACCATCCAGCAAGCATTATTTTATTCCTGCTCTATCCAAAGGAGACACTGTGTAAGGTGTTTGAGGAGAAACAAATGAGCCACAGAATCCCTGTCTGAACAAAATGTATAATCTGGAAGGGAAAAGGGAAGATATAGGCCCCACATCTATGTGTAAGAGAAGGCAAAAAGAATTCTTCAGAAATGGTCTCTGTTAATGAAGGTTGCCAAATCAAATACATGGCTAGCTAGTTTGGTTCAAAGTGAGGTACAAGTTAAAAAACAATTAAGGACCATCAGTTCTGAATAAAATTTTTTAAAATTTAACTTGCAAAAGTTTTTAAAGAATGGCCATGTCTCTGGAATCATTTCATGAAGTGAGCCCTAGATAAAGTGACTACAATTCAAGGTTGGGAGCAGCATAAATCTGTGACTTATGGGAAGTAAATTTCACATTTCTGAGCCTCTGTTTCCTCACTCACATTCATCCTGGAATGTTGATGTCACCATTTCAGCACCATTAGGGAAACCGAATTAGATAGCTCTGAAGTCTAGAAAACACTTTCTGTATTTATTATATATCATTCTAGCCTCTTACAGGCATTGTTGTCCATAATATGGTAAGTTTTCTGAAATATTGTTCTAGTAGATGTATTTAAAAGTCTCATGGTTACACTATGATCCTAGCTGTGCTATTTATCTGACCCATCTAATTTAAAATTAAATATATGTTACAGACATCTTTGGATCTATGTTTCTGGAGAGTATTTAACAAGGCTCCCTATGTAATGGTTATATAGTTGAATTACTAAATAACAGTAATTAGACTTAAATATTGATTTCTTATCCTCGTTCTGTAATTGCAGAGTTGATAGTTTCAAATGCGAAGAAAATGTCCCGAAGGAACCACTATGTATGCTGAAAGTTCTGAGGCTATCCATTCCCATGCTGACTGCAGATGGTCAAGAGCACATTGTGGTCTAAACCCTGAGTGCAGTGTAGGGTGTGTGGAACCCTGGTCTTGACTTGGCCATATTCTAGCTCAGTGGCTTTGGGACAACTCTGAGATGGCTTTAGGTCTTCCATATTTTATAGACAAAAGTATACAAATCCTGGGTCCAGCTGTCATGAAATGGGGTAACAGTATGGAATAGTACCTAGGACACTGCTGGTGGATGGTAAACCTCACCCAAATATTGAAATTTTTAAATAACTAAAATTTATAATTTAAAAGAGTGACATTTATTTATATTTATTTATTTTTAAAGATTTTATTTATTGTTTCCAGAGGGAGGGGAAGGGAGAGAGGCAGAGAGGGAGAGAGACATCAATGCATGATTGCCCTTCACCTGCCTCCAGCTACAGAGCTGGCTGGAGACCTGGCTTGCAACCTGGTTATGTGCCCTGACTAGGAATCGAACCAGCAACCTTTGGGTTCACAGGCTGGTGCCTATCCATTGAGCCACCAGCCAGGGCTGGTGACATTAAAAATATGTAGTTGCCAGAGCGGCCAGGGTTTCTAATCTGTATGTCACCATGATGGGTCAATTAAATGGCTTATTTTTATATCTCTTCAAAAAAAAATAGAAATTACTTAGGGCAGCACAAAACCCTTCTCATGGGTGAGTGCGCCCACTCAAAAAAGACTGGGGACAACTGTAACTCACAGAAACACTAGCAAAAGAGGAGGCCTTTCTTTAAACTACTACTTCAGTAGCAGTGAAGGCAACTATCTAACAGTGATCCTGGTGTCATTACAGCTATTAAGCAGTATCTGAGGGAAACTATACCTCCAGGGCCTAAAAATGATGGAGGTAGGTAGGTAGCATCTAGACCACAAAAAGTTTCACATAAGCTTACATGATAGGTTATATTTCATCCCATTTTATACAGGCTTAATATTTCACCCCTTGAGAAACACTAGCCCTGGCTGGTGTGGCTCAGTGGACTGAGTGCTGGCCTGCAAACCAAAAGGTCACCCGTTTGATTCCTAGTCAGGACACATGCTTGGGTTGCGAGCCAGGTCCCCAGTTGAGGGCGCACAAGAGGCAACCACACATTGATGTTTTTTTCTCTCTCTCCCACCTTCTCCTTGCTTTAAATATAAATAAACAATATATTTTTTAAAAAAGAAGAAAAGACAGACACTATTTATTAATTGGGCATTGTTTGCCAAACACTGTACTAGGCACTGAGGTAAGGTGATTAACAGAAAAGACATGAGCTTGCCCCATTAGCACTGAAGATGCTTACCATAGAACCACTAGGCACACTATTTGAAAATGCACTGTTAACCAGGGACCTGTTTGTTTCTTCTTTTTTGTATATTCTCTTTTGCCACGGAAAGCTTAACAGTTTCCCACCACAAACCATGAGTGAGTCATTGGCCTCACAGAGACACACTTTAACATACTAAAGTACATGACACTGACAGATGACAGATAGGAGAATCATGTTCAGGTTACTTTAGCACTATGACGTCCCATCATTCTTTTAGCTTGTGAAGAAAACAAGCATAAGAAAGACATAGAAAAAGGATGATTAGTTTGCCTTTTCTAAGTGAACTGGAGTGTTGTGATATGAGAATAAATCTTTGGAAAATGAAACAATCAGCCCAAATTTCTACTAACAATGAACAAATATTTACTGAGGTTTGATTTCACATTCAAAGAGAAACTCAAATAATCAGTTATTTAAATGTTAATGCCTAGTTATAGTTACATCATGAAATCATAATAATTTAAAGAGCAATTTAATTGCATCAGTACAGATACAAAGAAGTATGCCTTCGAATGTTTATGTCTGTCTCTGGGTGTATATTATACATATATATGTATATGCACATTTGTACATAATATATATTCATACAATTGTGTTCATATATTTATAGTAGTTTTCAGACAAAAAAGAAAATGGTGTGGGAATGAATGGTAGAATACATTTTTAAAAATAGTAGCATGCCTATTTCAGAAAATTTTAAAATAAATACTTGTATAAGGAAGAAAATGTAAATAAACATATTTTGGTTTATGGCCTATTATTCATACATAGATTCATACTTCATGGGCAATTTTATATTCATTTCAACCTAGTTTCATATTTAGAGCATTTAATGGCCAAATAATACAAATGTTCCATAACTGATTTTTAAATTTTTAACTACTAAGCATGTAGGCTATTTCAAATGTACATTGATCACATTAATCTACTGCTGCTATTTCCCAAGGATACAGTCTTAGAAGTGCTAGGTCAAGGACTAAAGCAATCTTACCAAACTGTTTTACAAAATAGTGCACCCATTTACAATACTGTTATTATATAAATCTGATAACATTACCAATAATTCTTCAATATTGAGAGTATGACAGCAATATAATAAGTGATATATGCTCTAATTTGCAATTAGTTGCTCTTAAGGGAAACTGGTTTATTTTTTCTAGTTTCTCTTTATTTTTTGTGGCTCTTCTTTTGTTAATTGCTTGTTCACATTATTTGCCCTCTCATTTTAATGGAATATTTTGTTCATATTTATTGCCAATATCCTTACAGATTACATCAATATTTTTATCCAACTTTTATGTTTATATAAATATTTCTCCAGAGTTGCCATTTTGCCTCTTTTTATATTTCTATAGTACAGGAAATTTTTATATTTATGTAGTCAAACCTTACCTAATTTCTTATTATAATTTCTTTGACTACTTTTACATCAAAAATTTCTCTTTACCTCAAAAGTTAATATTTGCTCAGATTTTCTCCCAGTTTTTATTCCATTTACTCCAATTTCAGTTCTAACTCTTCAAATGATCAGGGAATTATATTTTCATATTAGTTGCTGGCTTTCAGCAGTTAATAAAAACTCATGTGGTAAGTGTTTACTAACTTGACAGGCCTATAATGCTTTCAACAAGAATTTTTAAATACAGACTTCTGTCCAAAATTTCTATTTGTCTTTAGTTCAAGGCGCAACTGAACTACCTAAAATACATCTTGGAGATTGTTCTCTGTAACCAAGAAGGCAAATCTTTCCTCAGCTTGATTAAACTTGAGATAAGTTTCTCCCCTAACCCTGACTTCACTTTTTTTTTTTAAATTTTTATTATTTCCAGAGAGAGGGGAGGGAGAGACGCAGAGAAGGGGAGAGACATCAATGTATGGTTGCCTTTCACCTGCCTCCAGCTACGGACCTAGCTGGAGACCTGGCTTGCAACCTGGTTATGTGCCCTGGCTGGGGAATTGAACCAGCAACCTTTGGGTTCACAGGCTGGCACCTTATCCCCTGTTGCCTGGCCACCAGCCAGGGCGGCTGACTTTATTTTTCTTAGAGCATGCCTCCTCTGAAGTAAAAATCTTCTCCCAGCCTCTGGCCAGTGTAACAACCCAGGAATGATTTCTCAAGGGCCAGGGGTCCATTCCTTTGAAATATAATCATCAAGAAAGACAGCACCCCTATCTCCATCTCTGTGAGATAGTGGGAGACCTAGCTAGACCAGTGCCAATCAGCCCACACAGGTGACTTGAGCTAACTGACCAGCCTCCCCACCACCACCCCACCACCATGCCCAGTATACTTCCATTAGCTCATATAAGGGTTTAACAACTTTCTCAACTTCTGTTTCAATCGAGGTGAGTTTCAGTTCTTTCCTTTACTGCAATAATCTTGACCAATATTGCAGTAGTCATAAATAAAATCTTCCTTGCCTATTTAACTCAGTAGAGTGCAATTATCCTTTGACACATACTAGTACATAAAAATTGACCTTATTTTTACTTACTATAGAGATTTATGTGGTATAAATGTATCATAATAATTCTTTTGATGGATATTTCAATAGGATATTTTCAAAGCTTATGCTATAAGCAAAGCAAATTAATTTGAAACTGGAAAAGCTGGTATCCTTTCTGCCTGTCATCTACCAGAACCAATAAGCAGAAACAGGGAATGAATCTTCACGGGCATTTTATTCAGATGGCCAGTGATTTGAGAAAATGGCGGGTTATGTACCCTAACAGACTGTCTAATATTTCCTTTCAATCTAAGCTTTTTTATAAGGAGAAAAAGAATAGGTAAGGGATTTGGAATTCAAGGGAAAAGGAGTGTAGGAAAGGAATTTTAAATTCAGGAAGATGTTAATCAAATAAAAGATGCAGTCCGGCAATTTCCCTAACATCTTTTCACCTGTTGACCATTGACTGGTAATTTTCTATCTGGGCCCTGTGTTCTGTGTTCTGGGCAGTGGGATGTCTCTCCCTGGGACACAATGGCAATGGCTCAGTGACCGTCTTGATTGCTTATAGTCTTCTAGAGCACAAAGGTTGAATTGCTTCCTGTCTTCCAGAGTTGGGGGAGGGGGGTGTACCTTCAGTTCTGAAACAGTAACTTTTTATATGCATTAACTGCTATGCTTGTCAACTGTTACCTAAAACTAAAATTTTCCAACTCTTGAGTTCTCCATCAAATTGTCATAACTTAGTAAAAAGGTATGGTAATGAGCTGGTACTTCCTGAGGCATTTTTTGTTTTGTATTGTATTTTGTTTTTGTTTTCTTTTTCTTTCTTTTTTTCTTTTTTCGGCTGCGAGAGGAATTCTTTGTTTCATAAATCTTGGAACTGACTTTGAAGAAATGTTATGCTTTAATATTTGCAGTAAGTTTGGTCAAAATTTTATATCAGAAACACTATGCTCACCAGAAAAATCCTCATTCAGTGTTCTCCTAGCAACATCCCTGATAATTTTAGTCTTTGTTTTTTTCTACTTCTGAGACTCCCCTCTCCGTTACTCCCCCTTTCAAGTTTTCACGTGTATTCTAGTCAGGAGACTATATACAAGCCAAGCACTAGAAATATATAAGGAAAATTGAAAGTATATTCTGCCTAGGCAACATGTGAGTCAATGTTTGATCCTTTGTTCCTAATACTATTTTATGGCCTGTTCAGCAGATAATGTCCAGAAAGGCACTCTTGCATTCTGGAGTCAGTCATTTTACCTTTCAAGAGACTTGGTGGAATCTTATCAATAAGTGACATCTTATTAAATAGTACTATAAATCCATAATCCTTATCAGAAACTCTTATAACTAGATATGGTTTGGTGTTCAAGATATTTTAGATTTTATAATAATAATAATGAGATATGAACACCATGTATTACATAATACTCTCAGTGCTTTCTTGGGCAATGACTCATAATTAAACACAACATTTCTGCATGAAATATATAAATATTTATACCAAGTGGAATAAGTGAAATTTTTTCAGTAGTCTTGGACAAATTCAAGAAACGCTTTGCACAAACTGATGGTTACAGACAACATAGAAATTACTTTCCATTTTTTTTCGTAGGAAAGAACTGATTCTCACACAGACAATTAAAGTAGTCTCTAGAGAGCAGAAAAATAAATCTCTATTCATCTCTGCATGGTAGACTAATTTCTTCCAGAACATTGCAACAATAGCACTTAATTAGATTCAAAATATTTATTCACCATGATTTCTAGTTAGAAGCAATATTTAAATGTGTGTGCATATACAAATGCATAAAAATACATATGCATACATGCCCACACAGAGACACATGCATACACACATGTGTATATACAAACTACATGTATATGCACTTAATATATATGTGGAATATTAGAATCATTAATTTTTCTTATTCTACTTTTCTTATAGAAGTAGAAAAGCTATGGTAATCTTCATGTATTCATTGACCAGCTTCAATGATTGTCAATGCACAGCCAATTATATTTAATCTATACCCCTATGCAATTCCTCACTCCAACCTCATTTATTTTGAAGCAAATCTCATAACATTACCATAAACATTTAATTCAGAAATATGGTAATCTGTATGCACATTAACATTTGACAAGCATTGCTTTAGAATGTTCCTAAGACTGAAAATCATCACTAATTTTCAAATTCACAGAGGCAATTTTGATAAATGATGGTTTAATTTCACTTTGCTTTATTTTATAGAGATATCTAATCACTTCAGGGCTTATGAGAGAAAATAGCGCTCTTTGTAGATGTGTGTTTTGATTTTTTTTAATAAAGAAGACTACTCATTTGTTCTTTTAAACTTGTTAATATAGACATCCTAAAGGTACCTAGTCTGCATGGCTGACAGTAACTAAATTACCCCATATCTGTACAAAAAGCTGGTGCAAAATTTGAAAAAAAATGAATTGAATTTACATATAATTTAAAGTCATCTTTGTTTGAGTCAATTGAAGCTTTGTCTTTTTTTATCATCAAAGCCTCTAGGATATCCATAAAAAATATTATCTTCAAGACTGAGTAGCAGATAAGAATGCCCTCAATGAACACACAGAGAAACCACAGGTTTTCTAGGATCTTTTTCTAATCCATTTATACAGAAAATTTTATTACCCACCCTTGATTCTGCTGACTGAAAAAACTACATGGTCTTCACCAGCCAACCACCTACCCCCAACCCCCACCCCCGCAAAAAAAAAATAGTCTGCAATGTCAGCCTGGTGAATGAACAAAATCTGTTTCCACTTATTTAAAGTGATCATAAAAATTCAATAAGTTCTGAAGTCAGGTATATTTAAATTAAAGGTCACCAAAATTAAAGGTTATTTCTTTCTATGTCTCCATAAGGACAATGAGAGTAAGACATGGGATGGGATAGTCAATTTCATTTTGAACTTATTTAGTATAGCTGTAATTGAACTGGGCTTGAGTAACTAGCAGGAGAGTGGGTTAGCTAAAAGAACTAGGACAAGCTACTTACTGCTTTGAGCCTCAGTATCCTCATCTATAAAATGGGAGCAAGAATTACCAACCTTCCTGGGCTAGTGTGAAAACAAACTGAAAGAATGTATGTAAAAGTACTTATACAACTTACCAAAAAAAAAAAACTCTTGGTAAAACGTGAGTTTTGGTTTATTATTAGATAACATATACAGTGTTGAACAATTTAAAGATATTAAAGTCTGCTCTTTATTGCTACCAAAATAAGAACCACAGATCTTTTGAAATGACAGCAAAAATCCTGAGACTTTTAAAGCCTTGTCAGCTGGTGCTCATCTTATATTTACCATTGATGTTCTGTAACTCAGCAAGTTAGGACAAGATCCAATCAAAGTTACATTATTCCTATTAAAGTGATCTCATCACTACCCACAAACAGGTGATGTATGGACCACTCTGATTCAATAGGTTTAAGATCTACCACATCACCAGCCTAGCCTAACTGAATTATAGGTAACAGACACTGTTGGAGCCCCATCCGTATTATTCTATGACTCCTCCACTGTGCACTAACCTGATGTCCAGCTGCTGGCACATGCACTACTATGCCTGAGACTCCCTTACCACCCAAGCCCAACCTACACCACGCAGCAGCTCAGAGGTGCTAAAAAATGAGATCTCCCTCTCCATTGGATGCAACTTTCAACCAATATAAATACCCAGCTTCCATGCCCTCACTGCGGATGTGTGCAGGGTCAGAAGTATGGGGTAAGCGTTCCACACTGTTTCCTCTGGGTTCTTCACGGGCCTTAAGCACAACTGCCCATGGTGTTAGCCACATGATAACCCTAAAGGGTGCCTTTCCCTCCCTGCCCCCACTTTTCCATTTCTCTACCAGTATTTTCTGGGTTCTACAGCCAAAGAACCTATTATTTAACCTCAAATTTTTGTCACAGGTCTAACTCTGAGGGATACTAAACTAAGATAGAGTAATAGCAAAATTTAGGTAAAGGAAGCATTGATTTGCTAGACTTATACAAAGGTGATCTTGTTAATGTTTATCAAATTATCAAATGATCTTTAACCATGAAGTTAACACATTCAGCATGTTTAGTTTAGCTACATGACATGTGCACATGCACCTCTTTTCAGCAGTTTATCCTGTATCTGAAAGAGCATAGGAAGAGTTCCCTAAGCCATTCCTACCTTCACAGGCCTCTGATTCCCATTCAAGTTAAAACCCCACTGATTACTTCCATATGCTTAGTGACTGTACTTCCACTGCAGGATTCAACATGAAAAGCAAGTACCAGTGGAAATCTTAAATGATCTCTCCTAAAGTAAATGCAAGTGAAAAAAAAAGTATAAGTATTGCTCATGTTGTGTCAATGTTCCCTTTTCCAAGTTTGATCCTACCAAAATAGGGGAAAATCCTCAACAACTTTGTAAAGAGCATTCACTTCCACCACAGCCAGACTCAAAAATTACAAGGCAGCTCTCCACAGCAACAAAGGTGATTAGAACCATGGGGCCTCAGCATGACCTGCCAGTGAAATGTTAGAACCATAAACAGACAATGGGAAGGATGGTCATTTGAAAAGCTACAGAGAGCAGGCGAAGAGAACTCAAGAGAAAAAATAGCAGAGGATTCCCTGATCCCTATATTATTGTTTTTGGCAGCCTTCAGAAGTTATGTATGAAAGCCCAACCTTTTGGAGGTGAGAAAAACATTCTTAGCCCTGGCTGGTGGCACAGTGGATAAGGTGCTGGCCTGCAAACCCAAAGGTTGCTGGTTCAATTCCCGGCCAGGGCACATAACCAGGTTACAAGCTGGGTCTCCAGCCAGGCCTCTAGCTGGAGGCAAGTGAAAGGCAATCATACATTGATGTCTCTCTCCCTCTCTGCCTCTCTCCCTTCCCCTCTCTCTAAAAATAATAAATAAAATCTTTTTAAAAAGAAACAAAAAACAATTATGCTTAGTGAAATAAGCCAGTCAGTGAAGGACAAATATCATATGATCTCACCCATTACGGGACAATAATGAACAAAACTAACAACAAGCAAAACAGAACCAAGTATATGAGTACAAGGAATAGGCCTTCAGTGGTCAGGGGAACGGGGTAGGGGGGAGGGAGAGGGAGAGGCAAAGAAGGGGAGCAGCTTAGATAAGAACCTAGTATAAAGGAACCATGGACATGGACAACAGGTGGGATTGACTTTGGGGGGAATGGGTGGGTGGGTGGGGGGACAGAGGGGAGCAAAAAGGGGATGGATGTAATACAACAACAATAAAATTAAAAAAAAAAAAAAGAAAAGAAACAAAAAACACTCTTAAACTATAGAAGCAAAAACCCTGGTAATCCATGTGTAATAATTACTTTTTATTTGTGTAGGAATTTGTGACTCAGGTTACCAAGCAGAACATGAAGTCATTTGTGTATGATGTGTTTCACTATGACTTTATTTTTCCGCTAGACAAGCTTTCAACATTTGTCTCGGTTATCCATTTATAGCATCCTCTCTACTTACTTGTCAGTCATGTATTTATTTTCATCACATGCTTTTACTCTCTTCACTTGTCTTGCTTTCTCTCTTCACCATCTAGCATTTTATTATACAGCATTAGTTGGCATCTGTGTTGATTTTCCTAGTTAATATCACAATGCTGACTACCTCAATGACCTTAACATTCTCTGTTCTATTTTCCCACATGTTCAGTCGTATCCTTGAGCTCATTCTCCCTTGGCATGCTTCTGCTTGCAGAGGCCATGACCAAGAAGTAGAGTCTAGATCTTGCTATTCACAGTGGGATTCAAGCACATCAGTATATTGCATGGTAGCTTGCTAGAAATGCAGATTCCCAGGCCAGCCCAAACTTGCTAAATCAGTCTGCATGAAGCTTTGGTGTAAGTAACATAGGTAGCAATAGATATGAATTATAGCTTTTTAAAAATTGTATTCAAAAGGCATTCATTACTGGATCAGGGTTAAGTGGTAAGGCAGAAACTGCAAAGGTTTCCCAGAGAAAAAATGGGAAGCACTGACTTGACTGTAGAGCATTCTGGGAGATCCAAATTATAGAAAAGGAAGGTTGCTGAATGCAAGGCGGCACCGAGATTTTCTGAGGAAGTATGTGTGGTTTCAATCTCTCAGTCCAAAGAGGTTTCAGAGAATTCTAGGCCAGCCCCGGAAAGCATCAATGGCAATGGACCCTTCCTTAGAGAGAGGATACACTGGTGTGTCTCATTGACCCAAGAGTCAATCCACTGATGCTTTCAGATTGTTCACTGTTTTCCCTTTTCCCTCACTCCTGTATTCTTATTCTCCTCATTAATCAACTTCCTGGACTTCCTTTCCCTCTCAATCTAGATGCCAAAGTTAATGGTTTAAATGATAATTCCTGTAACTAATACCTTCTGGTTCTTGACCTCATAATCTACTCATTGTGTCATCCCCCACTGCAAGATTGTCTGTACTTAATATTACCCTATTTTTAAAATATGTTGCTGCAATAAATAAGAAATGAACTGAGTATACAAAGTCATCAGCTGATTCCACGTTCCATGTTAATAAAAGTCTTAATTATTTCTCTCACATTTCAAAATTAACTCTGTACTTCTCAATCTCAGAATGGTTTCCTTTCTTCTCTCTTACAAGGAAAAAATCTAGGTCATTTGATGTGTACTTTCTTCACTATCTCCTCCCTTCCACAATTCCTGATCTATTCTTTCCATCCTGAATATTTCAGTTTAATCAGACTCTTTTTTTAATTCATCTTAGCTTTTTCACTCTGGTTAAAGAAATATTTTTTCCTGTGTTTGTGTGTGTGTTTGTTCATTGTATTTGTTTTTTTAAGTTCTAAGACTAAATTCATTACTTGTACTTTAATTTATGGCCTTCACCTCTTATAATCAATAGTCCTCTGAGAATATTTTAAATAAATTATTTTTTAGTATTCCCTATTTGGTTTCTTTATTGAGACCTTTTGTCTGCTTATTAACACCTCAGTTTTCTTGCTATCTCAAAAAATGTAAGAAATTTATCTGTATTAATATTTATCTTATTACCTATACCTAACCCACTAATAAAACTGCTCAAAAACATATTCTACACACTCAGCAAGAAAATAAATCAATTACTGATATATACAATTTGAATGAATCTCAAAATCATGTTGAAGGCAAAAGCCAGACAAAGATTTCATACTATATGACTACACTTATGAGAAATTCTAGAAAAGACCAATCTAATCTGTAGTGATGGAGAGCAGGCCAGTGGTTGCCTGGTGCCAAAAGTTAGGGGATTGAATTGAGAAAGGTCACAAAATCATAAAATATTCTGTATCTTGACTGTGGTAAATACAGAATCATAAAATATTCTGTGGTAACTTTCATAGATTCATTGAAACTCATTGAAATGCACTTAAAATTGGTGTATATCATAACATGTTATTTGTATTTCAATAAAGTTGATTTTAAAATGCCCCCCACTAAGTCTGTCTACCATGTCAAACTACATTATTAACCCCCAAGATATCTGGCTTCTGCTCACACCGCTTCATGAAACTATTTCAGTGAATGTAACAGATATAGTCCTAGTAATCTCTACCTTCTTAAAGTTTCTCTTCTTTTGACTACTAGGGGTAAATCATTTATTTGCCCTCAGACTTATTTGAATATTTCTTCTGCATCTAAGTATTTTCCTTCTACTCTTAGTCTGATATCTGGAAGCAATTTAATAATTGTATTAAAACACCACTGCCTTGCCCTGGCTGGTGTGGCATAGTTGGCTGGGCAGCACTTCTTAAACCAAAAAGTCATGGGTTCAATTCCCGATCAGGGCACATGCACAGGTTGCAGGCTGGCCCCTGTTGGTGTGTGTACCAGAGACGGCCAGTCAACATCTCTCTCCCACATTCATGTTTTTCTCCCTTGCTCTTTTCCTCTCTTCCCCTCTTTGTAAAATCGATACCCACATCCATGGGTGAGGCTAAAAACATAAAATAACAAAATAATAAATAAAAAGGCAGTTTAGAAAGTCTCTTTGTCTTGCTCATGAATTACCATGATTTTCTACAGAGAGATCAAAGCCTCCACTCTCCCTGTCTCCTAATGTGCTACCCACAACTTCACCTCAAAGTTCACATAGTCAATAACAAATCCATTCTCCAATCTTTAAGCAGTCACTTCTCTTAACTTCTCAACCATTTTGTAGTCATTCAACTTAAAAGTGCCAAAAATAATTTTATCTTCACCTATTCACACCAAACATCCACCAGGTATGTAAATGCAGTATTGATATTGACTTTCAAATTCAGCTTTTACTCTCCATTTGTATTACATCTATCTGAATTTGGGCCCTTGTCTGCTGCCTTATCAATACAACTTTCCTCCTTGCCTCCAGGACTCTTATTTTAAACATCTCCTAAATGTATCTTATTTACTACCATCAGATTTATTGCCCAAAATACTTTGTAGTGATTGTTCCACCAAGTCGCTAAGAAACCACAAAGATCATCCCCTTTTGAAGAGTCTCAAATCTTGAGCAAATTGCTTCTTTGGTAGACTTAAATTCTATCCTCCAAAATCTGAATCATATGTTTCATCCAGACTGTAAGAATCACCATTCCCCAAGAATATCCTAAGCTTTTTTTTATTCCCAAACTTCTGTTTTATTCTCCCCTTTGCTAGAAAATTATCTCACCATAACCCTAGCCTATAGATGTCCTGCCATGACTAGCGATACCTTGATAACAAAGCAGGTCTCAACTCCTCTGGTCTAACTTCATGATTGTTGAAGGGGTACATTCCCTACGTGTTCCTAAATTATTTAGCTTATCCCAATATTTGGCAATTATATAATCTTTGATACTATGTTGATTTAAATAACCATGTGGATTTTTTTTTTTTCAGAGCATATTCTCTCTGAATGGAAACACTGTGAAATATATCTCTGTTATAGGGGGCTAACATGGACCTGTACACTGTAATAGAACAATATTTTTTAAAAGATTCCATAAACATGGCAACTCAACAATACCTCACCAACCACGTTGTATTATAATCCTACTAATTCTCACGTGATGTATTTAGGGCTATTTCTGATACCCAGATAGGCACGATATCATCAAGTAAACATGTTTATGGTGCCAAATAAGAAGATATGAATTTTCTTCATTTCATGATGTGTATCAAATCTTAACCATCTAACAGGAAGATTTTAAATGGTATCAAGATAGCTTGGAGCCAGCTTTTGGTAAAATAATGAAATTTTGAATGTGCATGTGTTTGCCTGTATGTGTAATTCTGTGTGTATCTAACCAAAAAATAAAAACAAACTTTTTCTGTAAGATCCCTAAATTTTACCTTCTACCAGACCCAAACCTGTGCTTTCACATATTTTCATATCTCCATACTATGTCTTCTAAAAAGTAGTGAATACTTTAATTTTAAATATTTTTCTTCATTTTAATCTGGAACAAAGATATAAATGTGGCAAATAAACCTGGAAGAAACTAAGTGTTAATCTGTCTGGAATATTTTTTTAGTTATTGTTCTATTACAGTTGTGCCATTTTTCCTCCATTTCTCTTCCCTGCCCCTCCCACCTCCCCCCTCTCCCACAGTCAATCCCTACCCTATTGTCCATGTCCATTGAAGGAAGATAATATAAGGTTCATCACCAGAGGAAAAGAGAAAAAGTAACACTCATTTAACATGGCAAAATACTCAGGAGCCATAAAATTAATGATGGACCAAACTAAAATCTTATACTCTTCAGCCTAGCCAAAATGCCCAAAACAATGTGAAAATGATGACTAGAGACAAAATGTGACATTCTTATACTAAACAGACTTTTTGTTAATGTTTAAAGAGCTCCTACAAAACAAATTATTAAGTCAAAAGAGGAATGGTCAAGTGCTGTGTGCAGGGAATTCCTTCAAAACAAGAAACAATGAACAAATAGACATAAAAACATGTTCAATCAAATCAGGAACAAACTGACAGCAACCAGAGGAGAGAGGGATAGGAGGTAATGAAAAGATGGGGAGGGTCTAGTCAAGGAGTAAGTATAAAGAAACCATGAACATGGACAACAAGGTGGGGACTGACTGTGGGAGCTGAAGGAAGAGCAGGGCAGGGAAGAGCATTGGGGAGAAAATTGGGACAACTATAATTGAATAACAGTAAAATATTTTTTAAATGCTCAATCACATTGGAAATCAAAATAATTTACTGTTATCCACTTATCAAAGATTAATATTCTTAGAAACACTGTGCTGGCAAAGGTAAGAGGAACCGATTTCACAAGTAATCTGGTAGGAGTACAAACTCATATAATCCCTTTTATAGGCAGTATGGAAATATATTAAAATAAGTGCCTAGATTAATGTCTGGCACATAAGTTAAAAATATTTATTGGTAAAATAAAATGTAAACCTGCACACACTTTTAAATCTAACAATTTCACTTTCTATACATTGTTAACAGAGAGAAGCTCACAAAATACATAAGATATAGCATCAAATATAACCGCAACACTGATTACCATGGCAAATAATTTGGAAAATTCTCAAAAGGGGACATGGCACATCCAGAATAATATACAACAAACACAAAGAATAATAGAAATTTTAAGTGCAAATAAAGCAAGTTGCCAAAGTAAATTTAATCAATGATATCATCTGGGAAGGAAAATTTCATAAGTGTATATATGTAGAGATACGATATATGTGTATCCTAAAAATAAGAATTCTCTTAAGCTCTGCTCTCTTAAAAGGCATTTTGCTGACTTTACCCACTCTTAGATAAAACTTTAAAGAAATGACTTTTAATATTTTCCCAGTTCAAAAAGTAATACATGCATTAATAGAGCAGTGGAAACATAGGGGAAAGTATAAAGAACAGATTTTAAAGCTTCAACAATCCAATAACCCAGAAAAATAATTTTAAAATTGGGATGTAATTCCTTTCAATTACTCCTCCATTTTATTTCCCCTCTCTCTCCCTCTATCTCTCTCTCCCCTCTCCCCTCCATTCCCCCTTCCTCTCACCCTTCTGCATTTCCATTTAGCCTTCCAGGATCCCCACTGCATCCCACTTAAACAATAAACACTAGATTATTTGTCTCCAGACTAGGAGTCTTAGGGAAGGGATTCAACACACATGCCATCTCCTCCCAAAAGCCTTCCTTGATTAAATCCCCTAATGTTACATCCACAGATGTAATTATTTTCTCTTCTGTAGTAACTCCACTTTATACTTCTATTATTGACATCAAAGTAAAGTATAACCAAGTTGCTTCTACACCCATTGTTTCTATTTCACATGAGTGTCTTCCACAATCCCATATACACTTCAGGCCACATGTGAATGTCTGCTCAGTTGAGTAAAATTGTGCATTTTTGAGTCCTAAATCCCCAACGTGGAGCTCATAAGCAGCAGACATTAAGTATAATATGTTTGAGAAAGGATTATTTGAATAACTTTCCAACTAGCCTAACTGCTGTAAGATTTTTATCCTCTTTCCCTAAACTGTCAAATAATGATCTCAGAAAATTAACAGTAACATTGAAAGGAAAAGAAAGCTGGAGATAGAAGGGAAAGTGGCAAGAATTTGTCTTGTAAATAAAAACAGCTTGTAGAGAGCACTGTTCCTGTGTACTATCCTCCCTGACCCCTCCCCTTATTTTTTTTAATTTATTTTATTGTTGTTGTATTACATCCATCCCCTATTTCCTCCCCTCTGTCCTCTACCCCTTATTTCTTGTATCATTTCTCCTTGTTGGTGCTTTCTTGGCTGTGACGTCAGCCTAGTCTGTGTTCACAGCCTCTGTGTTCACCTTCATGTGGCTTAACCTCTTGTCTGGATGATTCTACTCAGTTTTCAAATCAAGCAAAAGAGTTAATTTGGGTGATCTATTTACATAATTTAGAAACTCACAGATAATAGAGTTTTGCCTTCTTTAGATTTTGCATTTATTATTTCTAAGCCTGTAGGCTCTTTGGACCTCAATGAAGTCATCCACCTTCTTGATTTGGGAAATGATGTTACCTTCCACATCCTTTCTTTTCTGGAAGGGAGGCAAGAATGCTTATTGTTTTCATTTAGCAGTAGATAAACAGAGAAATACTTAAAAAATTTTTTTTTCTCTAGGAAAAATAAAAATTACATTGTGGTTCATATATATTTTTTAAAAGATTTTGTTCATTATTTTTAAAGAGAGGGGACAGGAAGGAAGAAGAAAGGGAAAGATGCATCAGAATATGGTTGCCTTTCATTCACCTGCCTCTAGCTGGGGACCTAGCTGGAGACCTGGCTTGCAACCTGGTTATTTGCCCTGATTGGGAATCAAACCAGCAACGTTTGGGTTCACAGGCTGGTGCCAATCCACTGAGCCACACCAGCCAAGTCTAAGGCATATTTTACAAGTCAATACCCATCATGTGAAATCCCAACAATAATGTACAGATAACTCTTGCATATTCTAAATGCAGTACTTATTCCCATGTTTCATCACAATAATATTTACTGCAAAATAGCTCCTTTAAATAAGAGGGATGACTGTTCCAAAAATTCATATCCTGAGAAGCTGAATATTGTTTTTAAATTGCACTAGGGGAGAAGTTTAAATTTAGGATGAAAACCATAACAATTTACTCTGTAGTTAAGAGACTGTTGCTCAGTTATCAAAACAAAGCTATGAATTCAATGGAGAAAAGATAGTCCTTTCAACGAATAGTCCTGACATAATCAGATATCTACATATAAGAAAATGAATCCTAATACATTGCATGCATTTTTTATAAAAATTAACTGAGAAGTCATCACAAATTTGAGTGTGCAATGTAAAAATATAAGAATTTGAGAAATAACAAAACATCTTAGTGACCTTGGGTTTTTAGATAAGTCTCTAAAAGAATAATTATTAGAGGGAAAAAAAGATAAATTGCAAAAATTAAACCTTTCATGACAACTCTATGAAATATACCAATAACAGAACACAAAAACAAGCTATAGACCACCAGAAAATATTTGCTAAGTAGCTAGATAAATGACTTGTATCTCTTATAAAGAATACTTCACCAAAGATGATAAGTTAATGACAAAAAAGAACATGAAAATTTTCTCAGTATGTTATTTGTTAAGAAAATGTAAATTAAAACCACAATGAGATACAACTGCCTACCTATTAAAATAAATAAAAACAAACAAGCAGCCCTGGCTGGTGGCATAGTGGATAAGGCACTGGCCTGTGAATCCAAAGGTCACTGGTTTAATTCCCCAGCCAGGGCACATAACCAGGTTGCAAGCCAGATCTGTAGCTGGAGGCAGGTGAAAGGCAACCATACATTGATGTCTCTCTCCCTCTCTGCCTCTCTCCTTACCCATCACTCTAAAAATAATAAATAAAATATTTTAAAAACAAATAAACAAACAAAAACTGACAATATGAAATACAGGTGACCTTGAAGAATATGGCCCCTTAGTCATTGCTGATGGAAATGCAAAATGGTACAGCCACTTTCAAAAGCAGTGTGAGTTTTCTGGTTTTTTCAGCAGTTAGACATACATTTACCACGTGACCTAGTTCCGACTCCTATTTATTCATGTAACAACATGGAAGAATCTTCATGGACAACAGGTGGGATTGACTTTGGGGGGAATGGGTGGGTGGGGAGGGGGACAGAGGGGAGCAAAAAGGGGATGGATGTAATACAACAACAATAAAATTTTAAAATAAATAAATAAATAAATAAATAAAATCTTTAATAAAAAAAAAAAAAAAAAGAATCTTAAATGCATTTCACTAAGTGAACAAAGCTGGACCCCAAAAGATGGAGCTTACAGTCATCATTTAAAAAAATGTAAAATTATACTGTAAACAGGTCGGTAGTTCCCCGGAATTGGAAAAGGCGTGTCAATTACAAAATGGCCACACAAGTCATTTTTAGAGTGATGGAAATGCTCCATATGCTATTGTGGTGGTGGATACATGACTAAAATCTTTTCAAACTGCATAGAACTATACACCACAGTGAATTTTATCATACACAATATTTTTTTTTAAATCAACTGATGGTAGGAGATCCCAGGAGAGAATGCAGATGTTACAAATAAATCTAACTGGAATGCAAATGTTTAACCCAACCTCACTGGAATGGCTGGGAGAAAGGAGATCTAAGTAATTCTGGGAAATGGTGTTTTGACTGAACATTGTCAGGCTAAACATAAGTGCATTGCACATACAAACACTGCATGGGTTAGTTATTTTAAAACCACATTTCATGTAGTTTAGGGCTAAACAAACATAGGTATCCCCCACTGCCAACTTGAACTAAAAAATGAGTTGCTTCCTCATCCAAAGGAATAAATAAGGGTTAATTAGAAAAATAAAAAATAAATAATTTATGGAATTATAAACTTTGGAAGTCAATGACTCTGAATTAAAGTTCAAAAACATAAGAAAAGTTATAGAGCTGTAGGATCTAAAGAAATTAGCTGCTGGTTTTGAAGCCAATGACAGATTTGGAGGGAAAAAGAGCTCTCATGATTTAGAATGGAGTCCAGTTAGAACATAAAGAAGGCAAACCTTACCCTGAGACTAGACAATTTAAAAGGAGTGAAAAATAACCCATAGTACACCTGGATGTATATGTACATATCTTGTGTAAGAAGTCCTATTCACATACATGTTCTAGCTTTAAAAACAACACCTATATATTGCCAAAATCAAGAGTGATGGTGAAATACAAAGGACTTTTGGAAACAAAGGACAAAACACAAGAGAAATGTGTAGGCATGGAAATGGTAGTTTTCTCAATACCTGCCACCTCTGATTGTTTTAGAACAGCACCTGACTGCAAGAGTAACTAGAACAATGCTACTAGTGTGGACACAGATGTATGTTAGTCTGGGCCTATTTGTTAAAGTACAAGCCATTTAGACGTTGAAAGTTAATACTTAAAAACTTCTATAGTGATTTGATTGGATAATGTTATACCTGATGATTCTTATAAGATAGTTGAACTTTAAAAAAAATATCTTGGCCCTGGCTGGTGGCACAGTGGATAAGGTGCTGGCCTGTGAACCCAAAGATGACTGGTTTGATTCCCAGTCAGGGCACATAACCAGGTTGCAAGCCAGGTCTCCAGCCAGGCCTGTAGCTGGAGGCAGGTGAAAGGCAACCATACATTGATATCTCTCTCCCTCTCTGCCTCTCTCCCTGCCCCTCTCTCTAAAAGTAATAAAATCTGAAAATACATATATATAAATTAAAAAATGTTTGTTTTATTCATTCTGTTTTTTCTAGTAATTCATTTTTATTATGTTTTTAATGTAACTCATCACCTTCTTTTTTTTTTTTTTTTTTGTATTTTTTCCATTACCATTTAGTCCCCTTTTATTCCCTTCCCCCTGCCATCACCACTCTGCTATCCATGAGACCCTTTTTCATTTTGCTCTATCCATCTGCCCTGTAACCTGCCCCTCACCAGGTTAGTTCTCATCTGTTCTCCCTCTATGATTCTGTCGCTGTTTTGCTTGTTAGTTCGGTTTGTACATCAAATTACACATACGAATGAAATCATAAGTCCCCACTCAGTTGGAAGTAAGAACTTAAGAAAAATAATTAACAGGTTTTTCACTACAGATGGTTTGAGAGGCATCCTACCAAAATTCCTGGCCATTGAAAGAGGGCTGTCCTCAATGAAGAGGCTGTTGAGAAAAATCTCTAGTTACAATTGGACCTTATGCCTCAGGTGGTAACAAGCCAGCTACTTTTACAGAAGGACCCTCTCTGGTGGCAGAGAGAGGAAACTTCAGTGAACTTCTTATCTGTTCTTTTATCTGCATGATCTCTCTCCTTCCCTCTAGCCCATGGAATATTAACCAAAAAAAAAAAAAAAAATTCACATTTCAAATGTTTACCCATTTCTTTCTGTCTTATACTCAAGTCATCAGCATTTATTATTTTTTTAAATATTTTATTTATTATTTTTAGAGAGAGGGGAAGGGAGAGAGGCAGAGAGGAAGAGAAACATCAATGTATGGTTGCCTTTCACCTGCCTCCATCTACAGATCTGGCTGGAGACCTGGCTTGCAACCTGGTTATGTGCCCTGGCTGGGAATTGAACCAGTGACCTTTGGGTCTACTGTGTCACCAGCTAGGGCCAGCATTTATTCTTAAATGCTAAGACTATACTTAAGTGCTTTAAATTCTGTGGCTCTACAATGACCATTATCTGAAAAAGTACCAGAGAGTCATCTAATTCTGTAAGCAGGTTGCAAAAGTAAGGGATGGGGAGTGGGGAGAAATAATTGAACCTGATAGGAAGGATATCACTGTTAGCAATTAATACTTGGAAATATTCCACCGCAAACAAAACAATAATTTCTATGTCAGTTCAGCAAATTATTCCAGGCTGAGTTACCAAGGAAGATTTTGCATAAGAAAACAACTTGAAAAGAGATAAGAAATGTGATCATTGTATAAGAAGGAAAAAAAATGTTCTAGAGGATGGCCAAAAGGAAAACTAGAAAAATTACATTAAAAAATCATTTTCTACATTATATGAAAAAATAAATTCAGGGACATTACATACTATGCTCAGTGTTTTAGCCCTCATTAATCATTTACATAGTTCATTGCTATGTTGTGGAAAATTGAAGCAATGTACATTTCTACCAGTCCCTGCATGTGCATCTGCAGTCTGCATTTTCTCATTAAATAAGCTTGGGTCTACAGCATAACCATGTGGAAGTACTCAAGAGGCTTCCTTCAGATTTGGCAAGCCAACAGCCCACTCCTCTGGCCACATTATCCAAGGCAGCTCTGGAAATTGTCATTCAAAGAGTCCCTCATCATTCGAAATACCAGGTGTTGTGTCAACCTGTTGAAGTCACTCAAGGTGGCACCTCCTTCCTTCAAAAGTTATCGAGGAGAGGCATTAAGTAGTCACTTAACTTGGTCAAATACGTCATATATTGCCTATGCATCTAGACCTTATGACCATGTTATATATTAGTCAATATGACCATGTTATATATTAGCCAAATATCTTGAGCTAAATCCTTGAGATTGAATATTGTGAAGGAAGGAAAAGAGAGTGGTCAGGGTTAGATTTGAATATTTTGAGATTTGTCTAAAATCTAGCCTTAAAAATATATAGTTATATCCTAAAAATATAGTTATATCCTAAAGCAATAGGAAGCCAGCCATTGAAGATTTCGCAGCAAGACAGTTAGTAGTTAAAAGGTGGGCTGAGTCAGAAAGCAGAAAAAGAAATTAGTCTTCTGCTGTGACAGGAGAAATAACATGAATTATCACCCCAATCAATTTGGGGCAATGAAAAAATTGGATAGTAGTGTGGGGACTGCCTGGGAAATTGGGGGGTTGGTGGAGTGGGGTAAATAAGAAAAATTAGGACAACTTGTAATAGTGTAAACAACAAAATATAATTTAAAAATGAAATGAAACGGCAAAAAGTTTCAGAGTGTTTGAAAGTCAAGAACAGAAGAATCACAGTGGCTAACTGAATTGTTTAAAAGGGAAGAGAGGAAGGTAGCTCTTAGGCTTTGAGCCTGGGAAAATGATGGCACTGTTCTCAGAAATGGACAAGTGGAGTGAAAAGCTCAGACTGGGTTTGAGGGATGTTCCAAACTTCGATATGGATGGAGCTCAGCACTTCACCAAATGGACCGTTCATTCAACGGCTGAAAATATGGGACTGAAGCGCAGGACACTGGCAAGATGCCCCTTTACAATTTATCCATTATATATTTCTGATAATAATGAGTAAAATCTTACAGTCCATAACACTGCCAACCCTTCATTTAGGGAATCTCTTCATTGTCTAAGCACTCCTTCTCCAGAACAAAGAAAGTTAACTGAAAAAAACTCCTGACATAGTATTATTTCCTCTTGAAGCCAACAAGCCTTTACAAAATCTACTGAGCCAAAAGGTGCTAGTACTCTGTGCAAGAAACTTCCTAAGGGAAAAAAATAATTATCCATTATTAAACTTTTGCTCCAGGGTTTACAATACCTGTCATTTGCCACAATGCTTAAGACCTGAGAAGTGATTTATCTTAAAATCGTGTTAGACTTTGGAGAGTGTCAAGAGAGATCTTTTACTTAGCTTTCAAACAAAGTGATTCTACATAGCTGAACATGCATAACATAGAAAATATCAAAAGCAGAAAAGTAAAATATAATGATACTTTAAGACATATTTTTGTGATCAATCCAGGGAAGAAATTCTTCATCTTTTGCATCTTTTCAAGTACTCTATTCAAAGTAAAACCATTAGCTCCTTTAAATCAGGATCATCAAGTCTAAACTGAGAGGCTTAGAATGATTATCCGATGTCCCTTTCAAGAACATGAGCTTCCAAGGTAGAGCTAGTAATTTGATATAGGATGGGTTTCAAAGTGTGTTTAATTTCCCTTAAATACAAATAACTTCACAGTCTCTAACTCTACCCTGAAATAACCATTTCATGGAACTTTCCAAATGCAGGTATTTCTTGCCTCATGGGCACATTCAGACAGAATAGCAAGGGCTAAAATCATTCTAGGTACAGCTATCATTTTTCAGGTAATCTTTGGGATTAATTTTTCAGCTCATCTGCCATACAACTTGGCCTGGCATGTACACAGATGAATAAACATCAGATGATTGAATCCAATGTCTCAATACCAGCTGTGTTATCCAAAATTTACACTTGAAGAACTGTGACCTTGGCTTATCCCAGATCCAAAATGGCCTAACTTACTCTTTTTAAGTTGTCTGCAGTTGCATCAAAATGGCCAACACAATAAGGAAATGATTCCCAAGTGACTAAAAGAAGACCTATGTTCTGTAAATCCTAACCCAATGGCAAAGTAGAAACACTGCGTCACAGACTAAGTGTCTGTGTCCCAACTCCCCCAGATTCATATGTTGAAACACTAATCCCCAATTGTGACGGTACTTGGAGGTGAGATTTAGGAAATAATTAGGTCATGAGTGTGGAGCTCTCATGAAAAGGATTAAGAGGAGACAGATGGTTTGCTCCCATTCATATAGTTAGATCTTCCCACAAAGAACATAAGAAGCAAGCCATCTACAAGTCAGGAGCAGGTTTCACCAGACACCAAATCTGCCAGCACTTTAATCTTAGACTTCCCAGTCTCCAGAATTGTGAGAAGTGTATGTTGTTTAAGCCACTCAGTCCCTGGTCTTCTGCATAGCCATCTGAGTGAATTTATGCATAGGGTGTGTTTCATTTAAGGAATCTGTGAAGGTTCCAGCTTGAGGATAATGTCCAAATAATAGATACATTTCAGTGACTTTATTACTATTTTTGCTTTCAGTTTATTTACTCTTTAGTTTTATGAAATTTGTTATAAGAAGAAGGAAAATGTTTTTATATCTTGATTTTTTAAAAATTCTTTCTTTCTTTCTTTCTTTTATTTTTTTGCCACTGTTCTGGCCTCAAAATTCCCACCACTGAACATAAGTATCCTGGGGCTGGCTGGTCCTGCTGTGATTTCTACCTTCCGAGGAAAGCATACTGCTGGCTTCACTGCAGCAAATTCCACATAAAACAATGTGTTCCCAAATATTTAGAAGCACTGCACTATGATTCAGCTATTTGACTTTGCAAAAACGGAACAAGCAGAAAAAAAAAAAAAAAATCCCTGAAAAAAACTGCAGAGCACATTTCCTCTTCTATTCTCCTGAATCAGCATTTTAACATCACCTGGTGAAAGCACTTTAATTTTTAAATGGCAAATGTCTTTCAGAGTTAACAGCTTGCTGGTAACAACAGCCAATAGATCGACACCAGATACGCAGTATGATGGATTTAGTGAAAACTTGAGATGGAATGTGGTTCAGTAAATTGTTCCTTTTTTAAAAAATTCTTTCAGTCTTTATGGGAAATATGTAGTTCCACCTGCCCTAACAGGAGGAGGATAAATTTGCTGAACCTGCCACAAATTAGAAGGAATTGTGATTGAAGTTGACATGAAGAACCACTTTAGTCAACTAATTATCACTGTGAACCATTTCCAGAAACATCCTCAGGGTAGTCCTTACTTAATATGCCATGACTCAATCTGCGTTCCTTCTGAAGGGATGTGTCTCAGTCCCAACCATTCTCCATGACAGTGACAGTGCCAGGAAGCCAACCTACCCACTACTTTTACCTCCTGACACACACCATTTGTCCAGGGAAGTTGGACACCATAACAGATGCTAGCATTAGATTTATGAAACAATCGATAATGAGAGAATGTATTAGTGTAAAGTTTGTTCAAGCATTTGAGTATTTTAATAATTCACACAAGAAGAAATATATTTCTTTTCAAATTTAAATCTGTCTTTCTCTAGAATATTCCCCAATCAGCTCTGTGCCTTTCTTTGGCTAATAGCAAAATCATTCTTCAGTCCTTGATTTTCATATAGAAGAGTTCAATTTGCCTTTTGGCTGACCTCTGTCCCCTCTGAAGCCTCTTGCCTGCTGCAGACAAAATGATTGGTCACATGTATTATGAGCACATTCCTCAACACCAGAAAGCATTAAGTAATGTAATGGGGGTGGTAGGCCCTTCCCCAAAGTCCCCACAGCCCATGGTTTTGGGGATGGGGGAAGGAGATAGTACAGCTTTAAAGATGCTTTGCATATTAATGACAAGCAATAGCAGAGCCTTTCCCAGAGGGAAGCAGTGCAACCATCTATGTGAAAGGGCTGATTCTACAGCTTATGAGCCTTTTTATAAAAATGAGGTTGGGGTTCCAGTTCAGCACTTAAAATTAGGGCAGTCAGCCATAAAGAAGGGGGAAATGATATTTGAAAGGATGTAAAGGGGCCACGTGGTGTGAAAGCATGAAGAAGGGCTCTGTTGTCCATCAAGAGAAGAAACACGAAGGAAGGAGCATGTTGGAGGAGCATGATGGGGCAGCAGGTTGTAGGGTGTAGCTGCCATGTGAGAAGCAGCTATGCAGTTTGCAGTCCCCAGTCAGGGTTCAACCATGTGGCCTGGGCTAGTAGGAAAGCAGGCACACTGTTGCCCTGATCGTACCCACTCTAGCTGACCCCAAAGCCACCAAGGACTCGGTCTTGCAGATCCAGCCTCTATCTGGACTCCTGGAACTAGGGACATATGGAAAGAACAATCTTTTAGGACTCGTGCATTTCCTGAACCTCACCATGATCCAATGTAACACAGTACATGCTTTTCTGGACTATTATGTGGAGGCTGAAGATAACATATCCCAGGTTCTGAAGGAGAGAACAGACAGATAAGGAAAAGGGAAATTACTGGGCTTGGTTTTGGTTTATAGCCTTTTGGGGAGCAAGGGAAGTGCTGGCTGTCATAGGAGAACAGGGCTCCGAGCAGGAGTGCTCTAGCTCCCCCAAGGTTGGATTATTGTAAATAAAGATCTGTTTTTCTCAACACTAGTTGTTGGGTCATATACCAAGGTGCCACATGAATGAGCCCCACTTTGCTCAGTGACATAACTACATATATGTGGCTCTCAAAATTCACACAAACTTATTTACCAAGGGAAATTCAACCATCAAGTAAAAAACCATACTCTGACTCACACTGATGAACTTCAAAAATATTTTTTCTCTCACTTCAAATCCTAGAACTGACTTCATCATAAAATTAACTAAAATGCTCTAGAATGGTATTAACTTTATTAAAATGTTTAGTTAGTATCTCAGTTTCCTAACATGTGTACTCATTCAACAAATAAAAAGCTTTAAGTAGCTTTCATTTTCTTAATATATGATCAAATGAGGGAGGGAGTATTGCAAATATTTTAATCCTATGATAAAGATAGGGAAAAAAGGAAACCCATTTTAAAATGACTTTGAAAAATACTCTACTAATTCTCTCTGTTTTAAACACTGCTATTCTCAAGCCTTTTTTCAATTTTTCTGACAATCGCTTTGCTTCCTTAGGACTATTGTGATTCAGATTATTAGACTTCCCAAATATTTTTTTTCTGAAATAACATCCTCTGTATAGATATATTTGTTACATATATATATATATATATATATATAATTTCACCTTTTAGTTAATTATATGCATATACAGAACACTCACATTTTTCACTTTATATAAACATTCAGTTCAGTTTATCCATAAATACTTACATATACAACTTCATTTATACACTTAGAGATTTTTATTTATATATACACACACAGTTTCATTTGTCCTTTATTTTCTGTTAGATTTTAAATTTCTGGATATCAGAAAGTAAAACTATAATGGTTACTTCAGTCAATTATCTTGGGCCATAAAATGCAGCTTTATTTCCCATTTTTTTTGTTAATAATGTCATTGAGAGTGCTGAATACCTAATATGTTAAGATGCAATTAGTAGGAAAAATACTTTTAGCTAAATGTAAAACTAAAATAAAAATATTTTTTCTTAAATTAAATCTAAAAACCTAAGTGGAAGTGGTAGAAGAAAACGTATGCATATTTGGCATGTACACATAACAAGCTTTAAATCAGATATTTAAATTATGAAAAATCGTGCTGATGACTAATTTAAGCTCCATGAAACCTATGTCAATAATTATATCAATGAAAAATATGAGATCTTAAAAATACATATTTTGATAAAGAGTTTTTTAGAGATGTTTCAGAAACCATGTTATTCTTGAACATTTAACTTACTTTGATTTGTTTTTCAATATTTAATGAATTGCTATTTATATACCAACATTTTCAGTTTTCTTATATAACAACGTTCATATCAGCGTTCCTATAGATTCAAGAGTATATGCAAAAACGATTTTTTTAGAGTATATGCAAAACACTAAGCATTTTACTGTGTACTCTATACAAGTTCAGGAAAAGCATATATTAGTTTTACATCTACCAAAAAAATTAAAAAGTGACAACATTGACTAATAGTCCTTTCTCAAGCTGATGCAGTGGTTCATTAACTACACAAACTTGCTCTCTGACTATTCTGTTTTCTTGAATCAAGAAAATCTCTACATGTAGCATTTCAATGTAACAAAAGTTAATTTAGTCAATCATTCTTTTTGCTAATGGGAAGAAATCCCATAATGGCCACTCACCTACACAGCATATAATGACCACACAGGCAATATAGGACCACACAGTTGCATGAGAAGATAAGCTAAACTATACTCAGGCTTTTCAAAATTGAATGTTGGGACTTTCATTCATTTAACAAATATTTATTGAGCTGTTAATATCTACTTTGGAGACATGGAGAAGAAGATAGGCATAGTCCTTACCTTTCATGAAGTGCTATGGGAGGAGGCAGAACATTAAAGAAAATCACACAACCAACTACACATACACAATTAAACTCAAAGTTGGTTTCCTAAGCACTGAGCTAACATTTTCCAAACTTTAGGTCACCCCCTGCAATAATGCTGACCTATACTTAAGAAACCTAGGAATATCAAATATTCTTTTCAAAGTGTGTATAAATTAAATACAGTGCCCATCCTACTACACATCACTCTTTAGGTAGGTATAAGGTCAGCTGGATGATGATTTTTTAAAAATTTATTCATTATTTCTAGAAAAAAAGGGCAGGAAGGGAAGAAGAAAGGAAGAGAAACATCAGTGTATGGTTCCCTTTCACCTACCTCTAGCTACAGACCTGTTTGGAGACCTGGCTTGCAACCTGACTGGGAATCAAACCAGTGACCTTTGGGTTCACAGGCTGGCACCTTATCCACTGAGCCACCAGGCAGGGCCTGATGATTTTTTATGCTGCAAATTACCAAGGCTAGAGATTGATATATTCAATACTATAGGTATATCTATAAATACATGAAGAGCAAGAGCAATAGTTTTTGACCAGCCATTTCCAAGCTCTGCAAAATGTGCATTATTTGAAATGATGCTGAGCTTCAACTTTTAAATGTTGGAAGCTAGAATAGTGTTGTCTCTATTTATACTCCAGTCCAGAAGAGTCTACCTGACGCAAGAGAGTGATGTATATTGCCCCATCAGCTTTCCCTTCTGCAGAGAAGTGTCTCCATCACGTGGCCTACAGGATATTGATCGCTCCTGCTAGACTAACTGGGCACCACATCTCCTCACAGGCAGATGTTACACAAATTACCCAAAGCAAGTGCAGAGGATGGAAACTTCCGCCAAAACACAAATCTCAGCCTTCATATAACACAGTTAAATGAAGGCTATTTCCAAGTGTTTACTATTACACAAACTTGAATTTGTAATTTGGGAAAAAACAAAACAAGGATGAAATAAATGTAGGGTTTTTTCCTCCCCAAAATTGTACTTTCATACAGCAAAATATACTGCTTCCCAAACACATAAAATACAACAAAAGTAATTGAAAATAGATATTTCTAGATATTTCATAGATATTTCTAGATATTTCATAGATATTTCTAGAATTCCTTGAATATGCTGTTTCAAGTTTATTTTTAATTACAAAAGGTCTTTAAAGTTTTTAAATTCCTAGTTTTATAAAGTTGCTAAAAGAGATTTATTACTTTGGATTTTAACAAGCATGGTTTGCAATGACAATTTTTTGCAGACAGTTATTTTCCTGGTTATTATCCTCCTTAGGGTATCCCACTTTCCTTTTCGTTTTTCCTTTTTGGGAAAAAAATAAATGCTATTCATTCAGATTGGAATTATTTTGCTTTTAACTGATCCATTAAGAGCACCTGGGAATACTGCCCCAATATTTTGGTTGCTCCACCTGACAATGTGGAAGCCAAATGCACTGCTGTGAGTAAAGCAGTGACATAATGGGAAAACCTGGTGTGAAAGGAAAATGGGAGCCTTTGGTTAAGAATCTCAAGATGATGAGTGGAGAGCATTAAACAAAGCATGGGCTTCTTTCTAAGTACAGGTCTGAGTGCTGCCTAGGTTGTGTATGCATAAAACTGACTCTGGCTGTGAAATATTTCAAGACGACTTCCAAAACAGAGCAGTGACCAAGGGGATCAAAGACAAAAAAGCCTATCATAGGAGAGTTCCAGTGTGAACTTGGGTGTTAATTCAGTGACTTTAAAATGAATCCTTCTTGTAAAGAAAACCTTAATCCCAAAAGCCCTCAATAACTTTACTAATTAAAGTTTTAGAATCTATCACTGTAACTGGGTCTCCGCACCCATTTGCTCACATAAAACCCTCACTGCATAAACCTTGGGATCAAAGCAAGGCAAGTCATCACTCTTGCCCCAAATGAAGGCATCAAGTCTTTAAATGCATTAGACTCATGAGCCATTTGCCATGTCACTATTTATTCAGGGTGAGGCGGGAAAGTGAGAAGACAGAACAAAGGCCTCAATCTCTACTCCTCCCCTTTGCCTTCCTGGCTCTGGAACATTCCTGGTGGAGGCAACTTCTGCTGACCACCTCTTTCCTGCTTTCCCCTCCCAGTTTCCTGTAGTTAAGACAAATGTAAACCAGTCTCAACTGGATTCAGCTGCCATATTGTACTAAAAGTGACCAGCAGGGCCATTATAATATCATTATTACAAATTCGCATTGCACTTTTGGACCACCCTGCCCCAGGAATGCCATGACAGAGGCTGGGGGACCAAAAAGGAAATCACTGTTGGGGAGGAGGATGAGGGTGAGCCATATCAGCAGTCACCCTACCAGTGTCAGAAGCCCAGGATCACCCTATCCCTGGCCATGCCTACGTTTAATAAACAAATCTTCTCCCTGGATCCAATAGTGTTGCTGAGTGGGAAAATGCCAAAATAAGGGGTGATGTAAGCTCAGGGGACTAGCCTTTGTCCTTTGCACACCAAGAAAGTGGGAGGGGCTTTAACTGTAGGATAATGATAAAAAGGCATATAGCACTGCACAGAATTCTGTCAGCGGTCAGAACTGTTTTCTGTACCCACTACATCAAAGGCCATATTCGGGGACTTAAAAATAAGGTGGTAGCCATTAACGGGTCCTTTTTTAAGCTCTTTCCCTCTATCCTGGTTGGACAGGCAGATAGGCATGCAACCTGAGGAACAGGAAAGGACTCACCTGGTTTAGGGGGAGGAGTGGTGGAGGGAGGGAGACGACCTGCCACTTGCACTAAGGTAGGAAAGTACATGCGGTGTAAGAGTTAGGGAGTGTGTGCAAGACCCTCCCCCAATCAAGTACAGCAGCTGCCAGGAACTTTGAATTATGACCAGAAAATGCTAAGCTGCAAAATTTTGTGTTTCTGAAAGACGGTACATAATGCTTGTCTATTCTAAAAGTGGCCTACTCTGGCAGGACTGTATATTATGTGTGTTTTTTAAGAGACTGGGGCAATGGCAGAATTGCACCTTTACTAAACTAAATTTCTATGACCATTAAATACACAAAATACCTTTCCTTGTCATCAAACACGGTTATCAAGAGATTTCTTTGGTTAATCAGCAAAATGAGCCTATTAAAACTGAAAACTCCCAGGGATTCTGTTATGAGAGAGACATCTTATTCTCCAAGTTCACTGGCCCTTACTCTGAGTACTTACCTCTGCTATGTACTTAACATATTATTTCTTTTAACTGCCACTATCCACTATCAGGGTAGCTGGGAAAAAAAGCTTCTGCTGGCCCTGGATACTGAAGGATAACTCATGATCATTCAATGCAGATGGAATAATGAAGAAGAGCATTACAGGAAAAAGAAATACGCACTGCACTTAGACACTAAAATAGGTAGCATGTTTAAATAAGTTTGACAAGTATAGTGCGGTTGAAGCACACATGTATTTCTGATCTGTAAAAACAGAAATAAAAAACAAGAGGCACAAAGGCAAAGAGTGTAAAAATGTCTTTCACTCCAGGTTAAAGAGTTTGTTTCTTATTCTACAGGCACCAAAAAGAAACTAATGATAGTGTTAATTCCAAGCATGTTGCTATCAAATTTATTTTTTTAAGATGACTGTGTTGGTATAGTGTAAACCTGAACTGAAGAGAAAAGGGGTACAATAATGGAAAGGATGTTAGAAGATAAAGAAAAACTTATGGAAAGTGTTCATCAGAAGAACCGAGAGACTAGATTGTCATAATAGTATAAGGAATATAAATATTAAAAAATCACATTTAAGAGTAGGAAAATGATAAGTTTTGATGTTTGCAAGGTACCTGGAAAGGACTACCCATTAGGTTATTGGAAATAATTGTAGGAAGTATTAAGATACAGATCAAAAACCTTTTGTAGAGTAGATTGTAACTGAAACCATAAAGTTAGTTGAAATGAAGAGATCAATTAAGTTGACCACCAATTCATAAGTTTGAATTTCAACTTCAACATTTTAGCAATTGTAAGTTATAAAAGCATTATTCTTTAGTAAGTCATAATATTGGTTATAAAGATTTAACAGTTTTCAACCTCTATCATATTAATAGTTTTCCTTAATAGTTCTGTCAACATTAAATAAAACACTGCCAATGGAAAGACGTATCACATTCCCATGATAAGAGAAACTCACTAATGACAAGATTCCAATTTCCTTGTATTAAATATTACAGGTTTAATGTAATTTAATTTGAAATATCAATGAGATTATTTTGGTTTTTTGCAAGTCATTCAAAGTCTCATCTCGAGGAATAAATAACTAGACAATAATAATCAAGAAGTTATTGCATAAGTGAATACATTTGAAAATATAATTACTGAACCAGTGTAGCAGGGGCAAAAGAATAGCCTGACAGATTGCTAAAGTAAAAGAGAAAAAATAGGAACAAGCATAAATGTGGCAAGAGAAGCATTGTGAATCAGTAGGAAAATAAACCCTTATTAAGTAGTTGATAAAATTAGATTCCCATCTCCTCCAAAATACCAAATATATTTAAAAATATTTTCCTAAGGGAAATAAAAACATTTTGGTAGTTATGACTGCCTAAAAGCTATTTTTAAAGCATTTTTAAACTATCATGAACAAATTAAAAGCACATAATTAATTGGGGAAAGAATTTGCAATATGTATAATTTAAGAAAGCAATGATAACCTTAATATACACAGGTCCATTATGATCATTTAGAGAAGGAAGGAGAGAACAGTCTCTTGTAAAAGCAAATCCAACAAGAGATATATATAAATAATTTATAAAACAAAGTGGATAATAAATATTTTAAAACATGAGTCTTATTAGCAATCATAATTATGCAAATTTAAAAGGTAATGAATAATTTGCTTATTAAACTGGCCAATGTATATGTAAGTTGTTTTCTCAGAGAAGACATGTATATAGTACCAGTTGCCTCTTCCAATGATAACAGCTTTCTGAAGTGTTTGGTAGTTTCTATCAGGAGTAATCAACCTGTGCATTTTCTCTGACCAGGCAAGTCTCTTCTGTATTGATGTTAGAATTATTTATTTACCCATTTCTTTAACATTTCATTATAAAACATGCATCGCTTCCAAAGTATACAAAACTTATTAACTTAATACATTTCTTTAAATATTGGTAAGTACCTGGCTGGTGTGGCTCAGTGGATTGAACACCTGCATATAAACCCAAAGGTCACTGGTTCAATTTCCCAGCCAGGGCACATAACCGGGTTGCAAGCCAGGTCTCCAGTCACATCCCCAGCTGGAGGCAGGTGAAAGGCAACCATACATTGATGTTTCTCTCCCTTTCTTCCTCCCTCCCTTCCCCTCTCTCTAAATAATGAATAAAATATTTTATAAATTAATAAATATTGGTAAGTAAAAGCAAATTTTGTGATTACCAACACATGAGACAAATCAATGCTGATGCTGATTCTATAATCATGTAATATTTTCCCCCCAAAATGAGACACTGTAATATTTTAAGCCTATATTTTCACTTCTATTTATAGTACACAGACATTAATAAACAGATGTATATAGTATTTTACCTCCAGGTATATTTATTCTTATAGAAATAAAATAATTTACCTAAACACTTCCTTTGATTAAGTATTTAAGGCATTTTTTTTCTTGTTTTCTATATTCTTAACAAGGCTAGATAAATATTATTGGGTATATCCCTTTGGAAACTTTCTAAGTATTTATTTAAGAAAAAGCCTTAGCAGAATTGTTTTGTCAAGGCCCTTTGATGCACATTGCCAAGTAGTTGCCAAAAGTGATGCATCATCTCACACCACTACATACCTATTTCTCAGCTTTTAAAAATACCATGTGCACCCTGGCTGGTAGCACAGCGGATAAGGGGCTGGCCTGCAAACCCAAAGGTCACTGGTTCGATTCCCCAGCCAGGGCACATAGCCAGGTTCCAGGTCCATGGCTGGAGGCAGGTGAAAGGCAACCATATATTGATGTTTCTCTTCCTCTCTACCTCTCTCCCTTCCTCTCTCTCTCTGGAAATAATAAATAAAATCTTTTAATAAATAAATTAATTAAAATTCCATTTGCAGTTTTAAAAAATATAATTTTGATAACAAAATTTGGTATTTAATGTGTTTAATTAACTTTGCATAATATTCTCCATCTCCATCCATGCTGTTGCAAAATATGAATTCCTTCTTTTTCACTACTGTGTAGTATTGCATTGTATAAATATTCCAGTTTTTTAATCCACTCATCTACTGATGGCCATTTAGGCTATTTCCATATCTTGGCCCTTGAAAATAGTGCTGGTATAAACATAAGGGTTCCTATTTATTTTTGTATTGGTGTTTTGTGATCCTTAGTATATATTCTTAGATGTGGAATTGCTGGGTCAAAAGTGGGTTCCATTTTTAATCTTTTTAAGTATACTCCATACTGTTTGCCACAGTGGCTACATCGGTCTTCATTCCCACCAATTCACTAGGGTTCCCTTTTCTCCACATTATCACCAACAGTTGTTGTTTGTTCATTTATTGATGATAGCCAATCTGACATGTATAAGGTGATATCTCATAGATGTTTTAATTTGAATCTCTCTGATGATTAATGATGTCGAACATTAATCTCTATGGGCCACCTATATGTTCTCTTTGAAGAAGTGTCTATGCAAGTATTTTTCCCATTTCTTATTTGGGTAGTTTGTTTTCCTAGTGTTGAGTTGCATTAGTTCTTCCTATATTTTGGAGGTTAAACCCTTATCAGGCATGTTATTGGTGAAAATGTTTTCACTGGGTTCCCTACTCATCTTGCTAATGGTTTCTTTAGCTGTACAGATGCTTTTTAATTTGATGTAGTCCCATTTTTTAATTTTTCCTGTGTTTCCAGTGACTAAGGATATACAACAGCAAAATTATTGCTACTTGGGATATATGAGATTTTATTGCCTATATTTTCTTCTAAGATTTTTATGGTTTCATGTCTTACATTTAAGCCCTGATTGGTGAGGCTCAGGGCATGTGCCTGGGATGCTGGTTTGTCCCTGGTCAGGGCACGTATAGGAAACAAACTGATCAACCTCTTTTTGATAAACTCCTTACTTCATTCTATATCTGTGCTTAAGTCTCCCATTTCTTAATAGAATGTTCCAATGTTATACTCCAAGTATAAACTTCTTGTATTCCTTTTATTTCTCAAATTGAAGAAAATAACATCAGGCATACCATTCCCAAAAATGCTATAAAAATATGAGCGTTTTTAAGACATCATAGTAGACCTCTCAATATTTTGTCTGATAGCCCAATCATGTCTTTAAACTTTCTTGTTCCTTAATTACAATTGTATCATTACTTCCTTTTCTTTTTTCTGATGATTCCTCCCCTGTATCTTATATTGTGCCTCCCTCTATTATATTATGCTCTCATTTTAAATATAAGTTTTTCATAGTATTTTAGATGCAGCCTATATATTTTAAGAGGCTCCTATCTGTTGGGGATGAAGGAACATAATTAAGAACATCTCCACTCTGTCCAGCATCTGAGTAAAGGATATAAAGACAGTCCTATCAATATTTCCTCCAAAATCCCCCTTAAATCTATTTCATTCTTTTCACTCTGAACAACTGCAGCAATTTTCCTTTTCATCTTCTTTTTTTGTTGTGCCAATTTCAAATTTCTCACTCAATCACCCTTCTACGAGCACAGGTACTTACAGGATAAAGCCAAATTCCTCCCTTCTCGGGTTTTATCCTATTTCTCAGCCCCATTGCTCTTCCAAGCCTCACCAAATAACTGATGATTCATCAATACAAAGGAAGCAGCAAATCAATTTATAAAGAAATGGTTCATATTTATAAGTCCTCTACAAATGTTATTTCTCTGACTGAAATATCTGCACTATATATGTATTTCCCCAAAGTTCTTTTCCTCTTTCAAAACCATGCTAAGATATAACATCTTCAATGAAGTCATTCCAAATGTCTCTTCAGTCTTCCAAAGAATAAATTGTTTTTCCTTTGTGTTCTAAATTTTGTACACAATTTAAATATTGGATTAATCATCATGTGCATGCATGTTTATAATCCCATATCTATGAAATTTGCTTTCCTAGACTGATAATGAATTCTGTAAAGAGTGAAACATACAATATATTCCCTAGTACAATAAATAACTGGAGGCTAGTACAGTCATACTGACTGATTCTGACCAGGTAATAGGAAGGCTAAAGAAATTCAAGAATTTCCAGTGACTACCTCAATATCACACACTTTGAAGCCAAATCTTTTTCTACTGATGTTTACCAAAGAAATGTTAGTCCTGACTGGTGTGGCTCAGAGAGTTAGTCATTGTCTTGCAAACTGAAAGGTCACTAATGGTTTGATTCCCCATGAGGGCTGTTGCCTAAGTTGTGGATCAGGGCCCCAGTTGGGGGCGTGGGAGAGCTAACTGATCAATGTTTCTCTCACACCTTGATGGGTTTTTTTTCCTTCTCTTTCTCTGCCCACTCCTTTTCCTCTCTCTAAAAATAAATAAAATCTTTAAAACAAAAAAGAAATATTAAGCTCACAAATGCTAAAAAAAATCTTATTATATTTATTCTTTTTAATTAGTTGAGGTTATGTAACACTATTTAATAGTAAAATAGTTACACTTTAGGCAGAAGAGTCATTATAACAGGATCAGAACTAAATGTTTCTGTAGAGGTATAATGCGTATCAAGTAAACGGATGAGTTTGCAATTCAGGGTAAAGGAAAAGTTTATTTATTTTTTTTAATAACTAGAGAATATTACAC
The DNA here is from genome assembly GCA_004026585.1 of Noctilio leporinus. Taxonomy (NCBI): domain Eukaryota; kingdom Metazoa; phylum Chordata; class Mammalia; order Chiroptera; family Noctilionidae; genus Noctilio; species Noctilio leporinus. The sequence goes on from PVIW01000011.1 coordinate 1,083,935, forward strand.
CTTTCGTCTATCTAAAGAAAACTTGCAAAAGAAAGTTAATTAAAATAATTTGTTTTGGAAGATTGGGGTCTACTACTATAAACAAGCTGTCAAGTTTAGAGGTAACATTTGCACTAAAAGGGAGGGGTTTATAAAGAAAAAGAATTTTCCATGCAGCCACCCTTATACACATTCTATTAAGAAGAGTAAGAGAAGAAAGAATGGTCCATTATTTTCCCAAGTCAGGATACGGTGAATATTTAAATGGAGCTTGATTCAAAAGTAAATTCTAAAAACAAGTAAAATTTTATTATTTTGGAAGACACACAAGTTGCACATGTAGTATCACCAAAATTATTTTACTTTTAGAAGCAAATGTAGTCTTTTAAAGAATGATCATAAAAGACCTATCTGGGCAGAACTCAAAATATTCCCCTTAAAATAAAAAAAGACTCCAAGAACTACATGACCTGCTTTGACCTACTGCAGAAGTACTAAAATTTTCTGCCTCAGAACTCATGTCCACAGAAATATATCTATATTTGGAGGATCAGCCTAATTCAGTGAACCAATGTTTTCTATATAATTTAAATATATAAATACATAGTATATTGACATTACCACTGAGCTAATCAGAAAAATCACTACAACTGGGACGCTGTCCAACACAGGATGGCAAATTCAAGTTTTTCAAATTTCTAGTTTTTCCTTAAAAGATTGAAATTTAGCATTGGCAGAAAACACTCAAGGTTGATTTCCTTGAAATGGTAAGTTCACTTCATTCTGCCAATTACCAATATCTAAAAAACCATAGTTTGTCAGTTGTTCCCTCATGTACAATAGACATTTCATGATAAAAGCTGGTTGCTCAGCTTCGGTTGAAAACAGTCACACGGGTGCTTTCTCTGGAGATGATTGTCATATGTTGGTGTGTAGCAGCTATACTTCTTGTGTGCTTCCTGTTTTTATCACTAGAATATTTCAAAAGTTGTGCATACTTAAGGTCTGAGGTTTCATAAATGTTGATTAAGTTTAACTGATTCATAGGAGAAATTTTTAAATAAAACCAGAGGATTTTTAGGGCAGGAAAAATACCCTGTACGATGCCATAATACTTGTGTATAGATACATGTCACCATACATTTATCCAAATCCATAGCATGCACAACACCAAGAGTAAACTAAATATGGACTTTGGATAATTGTCATAATGTGTTAATGTAGGTTCACCAATTATAACAAATGCACAACTCTGGTGAAAGATGCTGATAATAAGGAAAGCTGTGCATGTGGGAAATTTCTGCATCTTCTCGATTTTACTGGAACCCCAAAGCTGCTCTAAAAATAAAACCTTAATAATATTTTTAAAAATTGTTTACACGTGGTGTGGATTATTCAATGACCACCAGGTATAGTTGGTGGCCTTGCCTTGATCTGTGCTAAGCACTGGCATTTTTACTACCATTGTTTTGTTCTCTGTTACTGAAAATGTCAATCAACACAGTGGAAAAAATAAAAATCATGGTTTTGTAATGAAAATAGTTTTCTCTACTCAGGTATGATTTATCACCCTTGTGCTTCTCTATTTTAAAAATCCCCCAAATCCATAAACGAAAAAATGGTTGCTGGACATAAAAATGTAATAAAGAAAACAGAAAATCAATGTGTGAAAGAGATATGCACGTAGTATATACAACTAATAATGTAAAGACAATCACATTATTTTCAATGAGCTCTACTCTAGCTATTAAGTTATTCAAATGTCTTATTCAAATACATTCAGCCTTGTCTTGCTAGTAGAGACTTTAAAGAAAAATTAAATTATATTCTAATTAAAAGTTGCGATTATTGTATCCAATAAATGAAAATTACATAAGAATTGATTTTGATAGGTTATAAATCATTTTATAATCTCACAAGAAGCATATAATAGGCATACATTTGGTAGATATTTTACTAATTCTATTTAATATAGAATAACTTTTCATTAGTAAAATAATTTTAATCTGCCTGCTCTCAAAAAGGGCATTTTTATTAACATAGTACATTTCTTCTCATTTATTGTATATAAAAATGCAACTTCAAATTCAACCATAAATTCTTGGTCATGGTTTTAATTTTAACATTGAATGTGATATTCCTACTATTTATCAGGTTCCAAAATTATAGCCATATTTTCAATTCTGAAGCAATGTTCTTTTACCAATTTTTTGTTGGAAATAATTTTAAGGGAAGCAATATGTTAATAAACCTGGCTATTATGCTATCATTTCAAAGTTCCATTAAAACGTCTATCACGGAACCCTTCAGAAAGTTGGAAAATTAAAAGTAGTATCTTATTATTTAAATGATAATTATTGTGCTAATATGTACAAGAAATAAATTGAAATTAACTTAACCAACAGTGTTTTTCTCAAAATAATCTATTTATTTATCTATATATCTACCTACTTAACTTCCTATTTATGTATCTACAGTATATTACTCCCAACTGCCTGCTCTTTCACACCTCTTCAACAGCAAAGTTTAGTAAAAGACCAGACCTTGAAATATATTTAGGTAATTGGAGAAGAAAGAGAACATGTCAGAAGGACTGCAGTATCATAAAGACTAGGTAAAAAATAGTGCAGTATAATATCATAAAAACAATTCGGGACATGCATTTACAATGCAAAGTGGTATGCAAATGAATTGAGTGACATTTGGTTTGAGAAGAGGTATTTGAATTAGCTTGGTAAGTCTGTGCAGTGAGCACTAAAAACAATTTCAGAGGAACAAGATGAGGTTGTCTGATCAAAGGGGTTCCAGGAGGTAAAATGTATAAAAAATAAAATTAAAAGGAAATGTCAATAGGTATGCTACATTTGTCCCCTCCAGCAGCAGTCTCTACCCTAACCCACTCTATTCTACACCAGGGCCCCTGCCATGTTGCCTCAAGTTTGCTGTGATTACCTAGCAAAGGGTACAGTTCCTGTCTGTTGGCTCATTTCAACAGGGATTCTCTCTGGGTTGCTGAAACCCTTCCCTCCGCTTCCCTCTTAGGCCTAAATGTGGCAATTTGCTTCTAGCCTGATGTTGCCTCCCACCCCTTTTGATTTATCTTAATCTTGTTCTTCTCATTCAACTCCTCTATTAGAGTGTGGTACCTGTTTCCTGCAAAAACACTGACTGATCCATTATTTCATATTTTTAAAAATCTGTTTTTCATAGAAAGGATTTAAAAATAATATTCTGAAATCACAAATGTGGGATTTTTTCACTGTTCTAAATCTTCCAAATATCATTTTTCAGTGTGATCATCGTTTTGTCTTCCTAGAGATACAGTAAAAGCCAAGAGCACTGGGCTTTAGTAGCAATATAATGCAGTGCTTTGAGGAAAGTGATCTCTGCTATTATGTAAATAATCATTACATTGCTAAAGGCCTCCAGGCCTGCAGGCATTAACCATGAGGGGAACATTTAGGGCAATCTCCCAAGTGATTCATGGTGTTAATTCACACTGATAAATGGGGAAGAGAAAAACGACCAGGTCCCCAAAATGATCTCAGAGGAAGTTGATCAGATTATGTCATGGTAAATCTAATCATTCAGTTTGGACTTATACTTACTTTCTGTTTGCTTCACAGTATAATAGCAAATGCTTTCTGTTCTACATTTTAACATGAAAACAGCAGAAAATTATTTGGTAGCTATAACTACGGATACTGCTGCAGAGCCTCAATTCTGAGCCTGAACTTTTTAGTACAAATCCTTGTTCACTCAAGATTTGCACTGTAGTGTCCTCATTTAAAAAAATGATGGCTGTACCACTTACCCCTATACACTTTTGTCTTAAAGAAAACAGGTAATTGTAGTAAAATGAAAGGCCTATACTCAAAATCCTCACTAATTGCCATTTTATACTTAAAAGATTAAAAAAAAACTAGCCCTGGCTGGTGTGGTTCAGTGTATTGGCACCAGCCTGTGAACCCAAGAGTCACTGGTTCAATTTCCAGTCAGGGCATATAACCAGGTTACAGGCCAGGTCCCCAGCCAGGTCTCCAGCTGGAGGCAAATAAATTTTATTTATTAATAATTTTTTTCTTTCAGTGTATGTTTTATGAAACACTTATATGCCACGATTAGAACTAGATGTTGGTAACAGAATAAGCAAAATAGACCTGGCCCCAGTTCTAATGGAATTTACAAACTAATGAAGGGAGCAAACATTAACAAATATATTTGCAAATTGTTGTAGGTTCCATGAAAAGATAAAAAAAAAAAAAAAAAAAAAAAAAAACTACAGCACAAGGGAGATAATTACAAGGCCTCCTCAGTTAATGGGATTAGCAAAGACCTCTCTAAGGAGGAGACTTTTAAGGGAAGGCCATTGAAGGATTTAAAAAGCCGGGACTGGGATCATTTCTAAATGGGTAAAAACACTAAAATCTTTCATCATGAAATTACAAAGTCTTTTGGTAAAACATTATTGGCTAATGAGGTTAAAGGAACCCTTTTGTTTCTAAATCATAAACATGTGTTGAGCAGGAACATTTAAAACTCTCCTAACCTTTAAAGGGCTGCACAGGCCAGCAGAACAAAGCTGATTAAAGAGAAAAGCAAACCAAACTTCACTGACCTCGCTGCTGTCAACCTAATGCTTCGGTGGGATGAGTAGCAGGAGGGACACGAAGGCAGGGCCCTCACCATGGCAATCTGACAAAGAACTTCATAGAGGAGGCTAGAAGCAGAGGGAGACATGCCTCACCTGCTGACTCAACCGCCCCGAGCCTGGTCTGAGAATACTGCCAGGTGTTCCAGCATCACTAGAAACACCGTGCAGTCCTTGAAATTCTGTGTATCTTTCCCACTATCTGGGAAGGGAAGGCTTTCGACGCTGTGCTTTCATCCCAAGGCAAGAAAGGCAGGAGAGGGTCTGCAGTACCCAAAGAGAAAGCTCATAAAAACAAATAACTTTGATTAACTGTCTGCTTCCCATCATGCATGCACAATGAACAAATAGAGTTTGGAGCAACATAAAGATTCGGGTTAACAGACCCCACACATACCTAAGTTTAGATAGTCATGTCCTCCCATCCCCAAAAAAGCTGGCACCACTTTTATCCACCAATCAAAATGTAATTTCTTCACCCCCATTCCACCAACTACTAAATATGTCCTCAGAACAAAGGACTCACGCTCTTGGCTCTCTTGGCCCTTTTGTCACATGGGAGGCCGCTGGCCTCCTGGCCTCTTGCCATGGGGCCTCTGGGAACTCTTGGCCCCCAGGCCTTCGGCCACCCTAGGGTGAGCTTGCCATCCTAGCCATTGGCCACACTTGCCTTTGCTCTCCCGTACACTAATAAACTTTGCCTAAATGTTAATAGGCTCATTGATCTGGAATGCTTTATGGCATTGGGGAGAAGGACCAGGGTTTCTCCGATTATGCTAAGACATACTATCAAATCAACTTTTTGTCTCAGAAGGATTATGACACGGAGCCTGAGAGTCCGTGTTCTAAACTGATTGAGTGAAAGAATCATGGACAGGAGAGAAAGGTGCAATCAACAAGAACTTGCTTGAGTATCACTCATGTTCTAGGGTTTTTTCCCAAAAGGGGAATCTCTTATTAATCCAATGCCTACTATGTGTGCATTAGGTACCTCACTAAGTGTTTTAACATTTGTCTTCTCAATTTAGGCATGCATGCAGCCAATACCATTTTTATAGGTCTGGAAATAGGGTGACATAGAAGTTGGACCATTTCTGGATATCAGGTTATTAATAAGTAGCTAAGTTATGACTTAAACCCCATTCTATACAATTTCAAAGCTTGTATCTTTTGATTTTAATATGCTATTTCCCCTGTTCCAGAACAATCTGACTGCAACCCATTTTGGCATCCAGTTTTCATCTATAAAATAAATGCACTAGTTCAGATGCATTCAACTCTTACAGGTCTGATTTCTGTCAATGGTTGAATTTTCCCTCAAATACGACACCTCCATAATTCTACAGCTTAAAAAAATACTCTGTCCATTTGGACCTTAATAAATTCCAATGCTTCTTTTACTTGAGAGCTGGGTCTGGAAATAAACAGCAGATACCCTGCTGACACTCTCTCTTCTCCCAATGGTGACCATTGAAGAAAACAATAATAAAAGCAATATAGTCTTTTTCACTCAGGCTCACAACACTTCATAATGCACTCCTATTGATTAGAACATAGATGCAAAATTAACTCCTTTTCTCCCTGAGAAGTAGAGTTAAAATTAAAACCAGCAAGTAGAATAAGAGGTAAATGGGTTAGAATTCTTGTTCACATATATTGGCTGGCTGACTGCTATCTTACGTGACCTTGAAGAGGCTACTAGGTGCTTCTAATTAATAATAATAACCTGGGAAAATAACTGAGAAGTGTGAAAAAGGAGGACTAGAAAGTGGACAGGTGTTTTAAGGAGCACCAGTCTTAAGAAAGTTAGCCAGTCAAAGACAAGACTGAACAGTTAGGACAGCTAAGGAGTATGAAATGAAAATGTCCTATTCTGGCTGCAAAATTATTATTTTTATAGTTTGATATATATTTATATTTAATGTCCCCCAAACTGCACATTCTTTGGCCACTACTTTCAACTTTATTGTTATTTGGTAAGACTGTAAATATTATCAGGAGTAAGTTTTTGAGTATTTATTGACACACAGATACCCAAGTGGAGTCAGCTTTCTTTTCTGGGAAAGGAGTGTCATCATCATTTTTATTCTATTCACGAAGTTGAAAAAAAACAAAACAAACCTTCCTACTAAGGACATGTAATGACAATTATGAGTAACCAGTGCTTGGACACATTTTCTAAATATCCAGAGCTTACTTCCATTATTTAAAGCAAGTCATAAATAAATTTATGTATTCTCTTCCGAGTATTATTTGTAAAACATAAAAAATCAATTTACTTATACAAAAAAAAATCAATTTCATGTGAATTTACCTTCATAAATGAACTAAGTCATGGCCTTCTCGAGAGAAGAACTAAACTGTCCATGAGAATATTTGAGAAGTAGTTACTATGTGTCCAAATTAACTATATAGTTAAATTTCAAAGGATAAATAGAACATGGTGTCTAAACCACTCTAAATAAAATCTCTGTATATTGAAATTCATAGATTCATTCCTTGTCATAATCTAAAAGAATCAATCTTTTGCCCCCACTGGTGGCACAGTGAGTAAGGTGACAGCCTGCAAACCCAAAGGTCACTGATTCGACTCCCAGTCAAGGCATTTAACCAGGTTGCGGGCCAGGTCTCCAGGCAGGTCCATAGCTGGGAGGCAGGTGAAAGGCAACCATACATTGATCATACATTCATGGTTCTCTCCCTCTCTGCCTCCCTCCCTTCCTCTCCCTCTAAAAATAATAAATAAAATCTTTTTAAAAAATCAATCTTTTCATTCCTAATTCTAACCAAACTTGGTTTATCATGTATTTTACCAAAGAATATGATTTTAAAAAACTGCATATTTAGAAAACCACATTTCTTTTATGAAACAAAAGGTAAACAGTCTGCATATGTAACTAATTATAATTCTTCATTTTAAAAAGTTTCGAGTATCCTGCTCTTTCAAAAGTTAAGGTTCAGTGAAAATAATATCAATGGTCAAATCAATATTTCTCCACAAGAAATATAAATTCACAACAATAACAGAATGATTAAGAAAAAATCCTTTTTTCATTAAAATGTTATTTTTATTTAAACTAACTTTAATTTATTTGTCATGTGAAAAAAACAATCTGTGCAAATGATTGTTTTCCCTAAAAGCACTCCAAGATTAGAACGATGCATATGCAATCAAATATTCTTTATTTCATTTCATCTATTAAATTATTAAAAACAAATTAGGCTCTACATAATTATAGTAAAATAGATACTTAAAACATACTTTTCATATTTTATATAAAATAAAAGGCAGTAAAAAGCATTAATGAAACAGAATAAACATTGATTGCATTCCCATTTATAACAAAAATAAAAACCTAACTTCTTAACATTTTGTTTCTTTTTTCAACTCTTGGCATTCCAATAACAATAATAAGGCAAATATTCTTTCTCCTCTTTTCTAATCACAGTATAAGTATGTGTGACAGGAGACAAATTACTATATAAATCTATTTTGCAGTTTTGGGTTGTTCTAAATAATTGCTAACTAAAGTGTTTTATTTAGCCCATGAAACAACAATAGAAGGAAATGGCAACTATTGCTACTTTGTGGGTGGCAACCTCAGATTCCCAAGTTCAGGACCACTGATGCCATTATCAGGGGTGGGCAGGCAGCAGCGGCACAAGCAGTTCTTACAGAGACCACATGAGAATTCTATGACCGAAATATATGTGATTTATTTTCATCTGTTAAGTGTTATAACATATATTCAGTGTATAAAAGCAATAATGCCTAATTTTCTTAATGTAATATGCAAGCTGCATTGATTTTGTACTTTTGTTTGAACAGGGGCTCCCACATTTTCCTTTGAAGAGCCAGGTAAGAAATGTGTAGGGTTTTCGGGTCAGAAGCTCTCTGCCACAATGACTCACCCCAGGACTTTTTAGCACAAGAGCTCTCATGGTTAAATGTAAACAAATGGGCATGGCTGTGTTCCAAACATTTTATTTACCAAAGAAGTTGCAAATGTATAGACCTCTCACAAAGAAAAAAGGGGGAAGTGGTATTAGAATGGAAAATGAATGCCCTGGCTGGTGGCTCAGTGGATAAGGCCTGTAAACTCAAAGGTTGCTGGTTCAATTCCCAGTCAGGGCACATAACCAGGTTGCAAGCCAGGTCTCCAGCCAGGTCCATAGCTGGAGGCAGGTGAAAGGCAACCATACATTGATGCTTCTCTTCTCCCTCTCTGCCTCTTTCCCTTTCCCTCTCTCTAAAAAATAATAAATAAAATCTTAAAAAAAAATAAGAATGGAAAATGAGCAAATTATTACTTTCATTTATCAAAAAGGTATTGAGAGGCACTTTGTTACAGGTGACCATGTGCTTCAAAAGAAATCTTATGAGGGAGGCTCTGAAGCCGGACCACCTGCATTTGAATCTCCAGCTTTTCCACTTGCCAGCTACCTGGCCCTTGCTAGTTACTTATTCGGTCACCTCACCTTCCTCATCTGGAAAAAGGTGAGGGTGGGGTGGGGTGGGGTGCATCTGGGTTGCAGAATGGGTTTGTAAAGAACAATTACTAAATAATACTATTTGCTATCATTAAATTTCAAATGCCACAACCTATCAGGAAATAAAGAGGCCTCATTCATATTTTCCAGCATGTCCTTGTTGTCAAAAAGGAAATAATAAACAAACAAACATTCTGAGCTCCCCAAGGGCCATGCTTCAGGCTTAGTTATCCGCATATCCCCAGAACTAAGCTACTGTGACACACATTTGGAAATTGCAGCATGAACAAGGGAAGATGTTGCTGAACACATCTGTGAGTGCAAGCCAGCAGAGACATCCCTGGTGGCTAATGACTGTGGGGATAACCAGGCCCTTGGGAGCTAACTAAACACAGGAGGCCCAGCTTAGACATTGAGGTGCTAAGATCAGATGCACCTTAAAAACTAGAGCAATCAGAGGTCTTGAGGGCAAGCACAGATACAAATCTGGTAAGGAGCTCAACGCCAAAGCTTGAATACAGCCAGGGAAGTTCAGATTCCATGCAGTAACTTTGGAAGAACTTCCTGGAAGGCTTGGAAAGTCGGGAGCATTGTAAGGGACTGCTGGGAGAGAGCTGGCAATTCAAAACATAAAAAGGTATTCTCCAAAAAGAAAACAGAATTGAACATTTTCTTTTTTTGCTTTGTAGCACGGAACTGTCAATATGATCTCCAAACATCAGGCTGCAGAATCACCTTGCTTCCACATTCTCCAATCCTGCTTTGGGTCTAAATAGCAGGGTTACCCCCCAACCCCTCTAAACTTTATGTGGCAAGTCTTGGCTTGTTTTCCTTGCTGTTACTCTCTTAAGACTTGGTCCTCAGCTGTTTTATCCTGTCCTGCCAGCTCAAATTTCCTTGGATGCTGTTCAGTAGTGAGCAGTGGAGATCCCCAGACTTGAAAGTGCAGGCAGTGCATCTAGACTGCTGGTCAGTGCAGATTCCCACTCAGAAGGTCAGGGGTGGAGTCTGGGAGTCTGAGAGTCTACATTTTTACTGAGCTGCTGATTCGTGAGCCCCACTTTGAGCAGCAAAGGTGTAGAGAACATTTCATTCATGTTTGTGTCTAAAATCATTCCTTTCTTTTCCCTAGAAAAAGGCTCATTCCTCTCTGGTTCATGGCACAAATGGAACATTAGTGGTCACTGACGCTTTCTGCCTTCACTCTGCACGTATCTACAATTTCCCACAATTGCCTAAATGGATGTTTACAGTTAGGGAGTTAGGACAGCATCTTAAGAGTTTTCATAAATTGAGGCTCTCCCAGCAGGGCTTTCATACACAGCTTTTGATCCTCATTTTGATATTGAGAAGTCTGTTTTGGTTCCTCTCTGCTAAAATCTACCACACAACATTTTTTCTTATTTTTTTTTTAAGATGCTTGAAAATATTTATGTGAGCTTATTCACTGTTGGATATAACAATATTTAAATTAAACACCAGTACCTATTCATCATTTTAAATTATATTACATAGAACAAACAACAGTGTGACATAAACATCTATCTAAATATAATAAAATTTAAGTTTTCCATTCCTCTCGTAAGGAAGCACATGGAAACAAAAAGCTATATGACATGACATTATGTTTATTACTCATTACTTGTAGTAATAGCCTATATTATTTGTGTTGCTTATTTTTCACTAATAGAGTTGTACCTCTTAATTAAGTATATAAAATATCTCCAAGATGTTAAATATTTTAAATATATCCACCTTTAATAAGTGCATTGAATTCATTTATAAAATTGTCCTGTTTTCTATCTCTAGCCTACAATGCTCTTTGAAATTCCAAAGTCGTATCACGGAAATATCTGTGTTCACCTTGGACCCATTTCCCAATTAATCTCCAAGTGTTTTCTTTGTTGTTTCTGCCTGTTGACAGTCTTCATTCATATCATTTGTGTAACACTCTTTGATGTATTTACCCAAGTACCCCATCCCTGCAAACATTTTTGAGGACACTTCACCTTGAACCCAAGACCCTGCCATCTATTCAGTCACCTGTTCCTTCATTCCCTTATAGTTGTTAATATTAAATGCTAGAAGCACACTTGGTAAGGCATTGGCCATTGTCTTTCAGGCCATTATAGACAGGAGAAAGCAGTAACAGCCTTCCTGGAAGAAGAAGAAAGAAAAGAGAAGAGCAAGAGGAAAAGGAAAGAGACATTGTAAAAGACTGGGTTCATTCTCCACAAACTTTTCAAAGAATATCTCAAATAATTGAAAGATAAAAATGAGAAAAATTAACCTGATGGTCAAGAGAAAAATAAATTACCCTTGAAACAAAGCATAGATTTCTTACCCTTGCTTAGAAGTCCCCACTTCACCTGGCCCTAGCCTACTTCTCCAAATTCGCCACCACTTTCCACACCCATGTGTGTGATCGACCCCCTCCACACTCTAGGTCTGTGTTTTCTGAAACACAACTTCCTTCACAACTCAAAATTATGTACTTATCCTTCAACTTAAAAGACTTCCTCCAGACCTTGTCAAATCTGCCTCCTTGTCATCATTTCCAGCTTCTTCAGATGTACCCCTTCTCCTGGAAGGTGCATATCTTAAATGAATTTTTAATCAGATTTTATATTCTCTAACACCACATTAACAAGACTTAAGTTCCAACAGAATATAACACATTATAAGAAAGAAAAAAGAATATGGAGTGTCTTTATTGCCTAGATACTAAAACTAGAATCAAATGTTTCCAGTTTTTAAATGAACCTTATGGAAAAAAGGTATTTTTCATTTTAATATAATCATGAAGACAGTATAATATCTCACAATAATTTATGTGAAGGGCAAATTAATGATTCATAGAAAACCATAAGCCTAGAAATAATGATTGAGACAATAAGTTTAACTGAGACTAGTTAGAATGTCCAGTACAGGCCCCCAAGGAAACACGGATAGATAATTCAACTTCATATAAATCACTTATATGATTTATGATGGCTCATCATCTTCATTTATGTGTGAACTGCTTTACCAAGGTTGGCCAAGAGTGCATTGCAGTCAAGACATTAAATTCTTTTGGCTTTCTAACAGTTTGGTTGATTGAACAGGAAAATAATGTCTTCAGCCAATGATACCACATGACTTCATTTTACTAAATTTGAAAAGAAAATGAAAGTGAAATACAGATGTATAAAACCTTGCACCTAAGATAATCTACTCTATTTAATTATCTAGTAGAAATAAAAATTGTGTCCAGGATTCAAATAAAGTTAATCTTCATTTTATTAAAAGTCTTCTTTCTTATTATCTTTAGTTCAAGTATTGAAATCTTCAAGAATATTTTAACTAGCCTTCAGAACTGCAGTGTAACCAAAACTGTAATCAAAATTTTAAAATATTAAGTATATAAAAACTAAGATAACATACTAAATTACATTCTGAATTTGATTAAGTAAACAAAGAGTGAGTATACCACAGATCAATAGACTAGAGAATAAAACAAACCCAAGCTGATAGCTGTCATGCTTAATGAAAAGTTCTTTTCCTGAGTCAGAACCCAGACTAATCCACCACTAATTTAAAAATTAGAATTGAATATGCCATATTTGTCAGCCAGATTATATTATTATTCTATTGTCATTTCTCAATTATTTAAGACTATATCCCACAGTACCTAGTGGAAACAAATGGTAAAGATAAATGCTTTTTCTATACTAGTAAGAACATGCTTTCAGTAAGGGACATTTTTATATTGTATCCTAGCTCCTTAAAAGATTGCCATGGCATTAATCAAAAGAAATCCTGATTAGCAAATTAAAATTTTGATTAGCTCTTTGCAGAATGAGAAAAATATATTAATCAAAGACTGTCAGTAGGATATAGCTGGTCCCCTACTTTGACCCTGGGGAGCAGGAAGATAATGGATCTTAACACACAAGAGTTGGAGAGCCCTTTGATTGCTGGGAAAGGTTTTTTATTTTAATTCTTCTTTAATCAAAGTAATTACAAAGTACAATGGTCCTTCTTGGGTTATATTGTATTTGTCAAGGTAAGACTGAGGTATTTTTAAGACCCAGATCACTTATGCCAAGGTTAAAAAATATATCTCATTACTAATCCTGGGGTTGTACACTTTGCTTTCCATTTCAAAGAGTTAAAAGGCAAATTAATATTCTTATATGAAAAAAAAATCCTATTTTACCTTTGATAGTATGAATGTTTCAAATTATCTACTTTAAAAATGACAGACAACTCACAGCCTTGTATCTAGTGATGTCAAAACTCCCATGTGGGCAACTTTTAATAAATTAGCATGTCCATGGTTTTTCAAGAACTGAAATAATGATAGTCATGAAGGGCATGGACAAAAAAATGAAAATTGCATCTTTATTACAAATGAGTTCAATTTTGCTTGTAATGTGCATTTCCATGCTTCCAGGATATCAGTGGAGGAAGCAGTCTGGTACAGTTCTCTGCCTGGAGGTTTAGAATTTAAATTAGAAAGATTCATCCACCTGTAAGTGTGTGCTTTAATTACCACTAAACAGTATCATTTTTGATTGCCAATCTTTTATTTATACATTTAGTAAATGCTTCAACAGTGTTCTTGGCATAGTAATCTTACAAAGAAGTAAAAGGGTATAATACACAGAGATGTGGATCAAGAGTCATGAGACCTACATGTGAGACCCAGTTCTACCAACTCTTTAGCCGTGAAAGCTCAGGAAAGACACTTAAAGATACTAAGACAGCCCTGGCGGGTGGCACAGTGGATAAGGCACCAGCCTGCGAACCCAAAGGTTGCCGGTTCAATTCCCAGTCAGGGCACATAACCAGGTTGCAAGCCAGGTCTCTAGCAATATCCATGGCTGGAGGCAGGTGAAAGGCAACCATACATTGATGTCTCTTTCCCTCTCTGCCTCTCTCCCTACTCTGCTTTCTAAAAATAATAAATAAAATCTTTAAAAAAAGATAGTAAGACAAATTATATATTTTTAAATTGATAATAATGGTATATTCCCTCTTGATACCACAGTGTTACTTTGTGGATTAAATGGGAAAATGCATTTAGGAAAGGTTGGGAAAAATCACAGTACAACTATGTAATTTTCCTAATTATTACCATGCATTTCACTACCGGGGACACAGGTGGCCACAGATTATCTGCATATCTTTTTTTTTCCCCCTCTGTTATCGAGCCAAAGAACTGGTCTTTGCTGCTTCCAGACAGCACTTTCATGGGCCCAAACACTATCAGTGTGAAGAAATCAGGGATAAGAAATCTAGAATGGACCCAAATAACAAAGGGTAAAACATGAGCCTCCTATCCTGTTCTAAAATGTTTGCACCTAAAATGAGATCATGCGAGTAAAATAATCAGACATAGCAAGAAGTCAGACATTTCAAAATCATGTCAATACCTTACTTTACATGGTTGGCGATGAAAAATAGAAAAGATGAGCACTAACTCTTTAAACATAATGCCCTGTTCCCTTGCGTTACATTCATCTGCACTTCTTTCTGTTTGGACAAAGCATGAGACAGCTCAAGATTCTAACTCTCAGCAACAGGTTTAACTCTTCCACATCAAAACTATCTTCAAACTTTTCCCAAAGAAGTTAAAATACAATAAAGAACAGGAAAGGCAGCATGTGAAGGCGGCAACATGAGCAGCGACTAGGCTGGGAAGAGGGCGTGGGTCCCATGGACACAGAGGGGACAGTAAATGACTTTAAAGAGAAGGTGAGCCCAGAGGGTTTAACTAGTTTTAAGATGCTGAGCCTAGAAGAATCCCTAGATGAAATCCATACAGGGGAAGGAATCTATTTTGTGGAATGCCAGGATTGAGCAATAGCCTAAAAAAAAAAAAAAAAATTGTAGTTAAAGGCCACACACAGTGCACTGAGTTAGCTCCTGAACAATAAAATCACCACATTCAAGAAGGCAGGTGGAAGAAGGGAATGCCAAAAGCCAAGGTGCTCACACACTGATGAAGTATTCCCAAATCATGGTGACCAAATGAATACAGGAAATATTTACTGTGCGTCTACCTCCAGGGTGCTAGAAATACAAGAATGGATTCTCAGTCTCATGAAGACTATAATTTCCTTGGATATAAAGGAATTAATGATTATGTAGATGTTACACATGAGGGGATATGAAGGAAACAGCAAGATCTGAAGAAAAAACAGAAAGGTAAGTTTTAAGCTCATAGATCAGGTTATAAATGTCTTTCCCGGAAGAAATGATGCTTCAGCTGAATCTTAAAAAACAGCTAAGCATTGATGCTAGAAGATAGAAAATGTTCAAAGCTTTGGGAAGGCCCTGATATGAACAAAGTCTTAATGTCTTAGAAGAACAGTGTGGATAAAATGCAGAGAGAGAGGAGAGGGGAGGGAAGGAGAGGGCTTCTAAAATAGGTTTATATTTTAATTCAGACCTCCTCCAGAAAGTCTTCCTGATTTCTTCTGACTTGGTCTATAAAGTTGGATGTGTCTCCACTACTGCACTTACTAGATAATTATCTACTTCAGTTATGCTTTCTGCACAGTATCACTGAATTACTCAAAAAACACAGACCATGTCTTATCCTAGTTTATATACAATGTAGTCTACAACAATTGCAAGAAGACAGATTCAATAAATTATTAAATAGAAAAAATAATGCGGTAATAAACATAGTCATTAAGTACACAACAGGGAATTCAAAAAGCATGGTTATAGAGAATTAATAAAACTTCCTATTTTGCACTGTCCTGAGTATACTGTCATATGACTATATTTCTATGAATATATTTCTAACCTGAAGCCAGGATTGTTTCATGTACTATAGAGATCAGAGACTTAAGTGGCTAATTTATTGAACAATCTGAACCTATGAATGTATAAAAGCATTGGCCTTTTTAAAATTTTTTTCCTCCTGTAAGTATATTTTATTCACTCTTTCCCCTTTTTTACCTTCAAATTACTTTGGACAGGTCCAATGACTTCCCAATAATTAAAATATTGAACATAGTATTGAACTTTTTTTAATGAAGATGAGCTCTACAGTTTAAAGATTTTATTTATTATTTTTCAGTGATAAGGGAAAGGAGAGAAGCAGAGAGGGAGAGAAACATCATTGTATGGCTGCCTTTCACCTGCCTCCAGCCACAGATCTGGATGGAGACCTGGCTTGCAACCTGGTTATATGCCCTGGCTGGGGAATCAAACCAGCAACCTTTGGGTTCGCAGGCCAGTGTCTTATCCATTGTGCCACCAGCCAGGAAGTATTGAACTTTTAATAGGAAAGCATCTAGGCCCAGAAAATATGGTTTTAAGTCAAATTCTGACAAGTGACAGTTGTGTGTAACTTTGAGCAAGATGCTTTTCTTTACTTCAACATTTTTAATTGTCAATTCAGGATACTAGAAGCTCCTACTTCATAGAGTGGCTGTGAAAAAGCAGATGAGTTAATAGTAAGTGGTATGATTAGTCCACTCCCTACACAGAGTAAATAGTACTCGATAAATGCTAGCTACTAGCTACTATTATTCTCTTGGATTCTTTGTAATTAGTGGGAAGGCATTCTTCCATCCATTTCCCCCACAAGAAAGAAAGATGGCAATCTCTTAACAGGAATAATTTCCAGTGACCTCTGATATTCAAATTATTTTCTATACATAACTGGATAGAAACTGGATTGGCTGCTCCTTAGTGAGGCCATTTATAATGTGCCTGATGACTCTCTTTATTATAGGTAGATACATAGCTATTATTCCAAAACCAGTAAATTAACACCCAGCATCCTCTTACATTCACTTGACACAAGATACAAATGCCAGTCTACATCCACCAATGAAAAGGAATCCTCTTCTCTAAAAGCTTAAGTATTATCAGTAAGTATAGATATATTTTCAATGTCCAGAACCTTCTGCATGTCACATATCAATTCTAAATTGAATGGCTGACCACAGAGAAAAGTGATGCTTCCAGAGCCATCAGATGCTATAGCTAATTTTAATTCTGAAGGCACAGCTAAAATTGAAAAACTTTCCCACTGCATGTGAAATAAAGAAAAAGCAAGTGTGAACCAATCTCACTATCCGCACACAGCTACTTCCAACTTTAGCATTCTTCCTCTATTAATCCTTCATTCTGGGTAAGGAAAGAAGAGAAAATTCAAAGCCATAATTTAAGAATGTCAGGGGAGAGGAGAAGAATGTGAACCTGGCAGACTTAAAAAAGAAAACCCTTCGAGATAGTTTATTTTGACAGCCAAAATCATTTTGATAAAAAAGAATATTTCAACACATTAAAAGGCAGAACAAAAGAACTGGCACCACTAAGTGAAGGCAGAAGGAACGAGATACAGAAGAAAGTAAGCAAAGAGGAGAGAGAAAGTTACAAGATAAATGGTTGGGCTACTGCATAATGAGATGGATGTTGCTGAGGAATCCACTGGCAACTGGCCTTGTTCAAACTGAGGAGGGAAAAAGGAATTTCTCCATAGAGATGAGAGGCAATGTTTCCCTCCCAGGGGAATTGAATTAATTGGCTTACAAAGTAAGATTAGCTTCTTTAGAAAAGGTATCTATAAAGAGACTCTCTTGTAAGTAAGTGCTTTGGGTATGCTACACCACTTGGGGACATACAAGGCTCACCCAGCAGACACCCTTCATGTATGTATCTAAGTAGAAAGTATCACTTGATATTTATTTTCCTTTTTTTGATTAAAAATATTGGGTGCATTTTAAAGTTGAGTGGTTTATTAAATATAATTTCCCCCCACCCCCAGTGAGGAATTGAATATGAAGTTGAAAGAACTTTTCTAAATTGGAAAGTGATAGTTTGCTTTACTTTCTTGTAGAAATTGAGTTGGGTGATCTGGGAATTTGCTTTCATCCAAACAACAAAGGGTCCTTAAAATATATATCTAATATTAATGTTATCACATAATTCTTAAAGAACATTTGCTGGAAATCTTATGCCAAGCCATATTCTAAGAAAATAGAAGCTACGCACTCAGGTGGTCTGATCACCACCTAGGAATCAACTAGATCTTAATACCTACCTCCTCTGGGTATTTCTTTTAAAATGTATTTCCTTTATAAACAGATGAAGTAAAAATACAGCTGGGAAGGTTTGAAATAAGAAACTACAGTGAGGTATGGATAGCACTTACTCTAACATCTCTTGATTCAATGTATTGATTTTTAAATAATGCGTAGGGTACTTCCATCATTATTATTTATCAACATACATATAAATTTTGGCAAACATATTTTACATTTAAGTTCAGCTAATTGATGTTTTCCTAGTTCTATAATGTGTAATGTACTCTTACATAAAAGTGAACAAACCCTTTTTTTTTTCTTTTAAGATTTTATCCATCACCTTTAGAAAAGAGGGATAGGGAGGCAGAAAGAAAGGAAGAGAAACATCAATATACATGTACGGTTGCCTTTCACCTGTTCCAGCTGGAGACATGGCTGGAGACCTGGCTTGCAACCTGGTTGCATGTGCCCTGATTAGGAATCGAACCAGTGACTTTTGGGAACAAACAATTTTTATAAGAAATATTCATAGAAAGGGCAGCTCTGAATTGTTGAATTTCCTGGAAATAATCATTTTGTTTCAATCATCTCCATTAATGTCATTTAAAAGTATACTGGTAGATTCTCATGCCCCACAAAAGAATATGATAACTATAAATGAAATTTTGTTGTCAATGTCATTGTTTTGTTGAGTGGCATTATTTGAGCCCCATCATTATTATAAAAGTAAACATCAGGGATCATTGTAAATGTGGATGTAACAGGTATAGAAATTTGGTACCAAATTGCTATCCCAGAACAATACCTGAAAAGTTCATTTTGACTTACATACACATACGAACCCACACATGTACAAATCCTTGCAGGTACAAGTGCATGTGACCCTAAACGTGTGCTAATTTTTTAAATAATTTATTTCTTTCCTAAAAGGGAAATGTAGAAAACTTCTTACTCAGTAGAGGCTCCAAAAATCCTTGGAATTTTATTAGGAACACAACTGAATTTTCAGTAGTGCAATGCAACTTAGAAGGAAGAATTAAGAAACACATGTGTTTTCACTATTTTCAACCTTACCCATTCAAATCACCTAGCCAATATATCTGATAATCTTCTAATCAAGAGGAATTAAAAGGAGAGTCACCTTCATTTTGTTTCATTTTCTGACAGTACAATCTGTTCAACAATCCACAGAAGATCTTTTTCAAACATACTGATGATCTGACACAATAAGCAATTTGTATCACAGAAGCAAAGTGTGCAATTATAAAATGGTAATATGCATTCTCATTCATTTTTTTTTAATTTGAATCTTTGTTGTTTCTAGTGTTGGAGCTTTGAATAAAGTGCTTTAAGAAATCTTTTAAAATCACTAGCTTAAAATTTTCATACTGAGTGGCCTACATTTATTTGGCCATGTCTTTACATTTCACAACTTCCCAACTATTCCATGTGTAGTGACTTCATAATTTTGAAACTATTTAAGTCTCTTATGAAAACAGTTTTATGAACCTATGGATTCCCAGCAAAGTGAAACATACACACCTACAAAGGAGTCATACACACCTAGTTGTGAATGGCCAGAAGCAAAACAGCTGGTCAGATGCTCAGGGAAGACAGGTATCTCCAGCATCCAGTTGATAACAGGTGCAAGGGCAGATGTAGCCTCTCAGCACTACAGTGAATGCAAGAAGGACTGGTAGGGCCCTGAGTGGGACAGTCGGTTGGGATGTTGTCCCGTGCACCAAAAGGTTATGGGTTTGAGTCCCCATCAGGGCACATACCTAGGTTGTGGGTTTGATCTCTGACCAAGGTTAGGTTGAGTACGGGAAGCAACTAATCAACATGTCTTTCTCCTCTCTCATGCCAGCCAATTTCTTTCTCTCTTTCTCTCTCTCTCTCTCTCTCTCTCTCTCTCTGGCAATAACATATCTACATATCTTTGGGTGAGGACTAAAATGAAAAAGTAGGACCGCTGATGGGGAATGAAGAAGCAAAAACAAGATACAAGAGAACCACATAATTTCAGAGTCAACAGGAGCCTTAGAGATAGTTATTTAGCCACATTTTAACACATGATATGATTATATAACCTGCACGTACCTTCTATGTCCCTCTTTCGACCTCACAGTCACCAGTAGGCTTTCTGGTAGCCTCAGGTCAGCCCTATATCCCCTGCATGACAAATACCTACATTGGCTTTTAGAAGAGATTTCAAAGATGCATGAAACTGAAAAGAAGAAAAGCTAATTAAGTCTTCATTAATGATGAATCTTTCAAAGTACAGGGGTGGGCAAAAGTAAGTTTGCAGTTGTTCTAATGGAAAATAATACATAATTTAAAAATAAAAATAAAAGAATATACTCTTTCTGGTACTCACTGTAAAGCTGTAAACTTTACAGCTGTAAGAAGCTGTAAACCACCTTTTGCCCGCCCCTGCATATTCTTATATGAAAAAAAGCAACATGCAGAATTAACCAAAGAACATATATGTATACCCATGGACACAGACACAGTTTGGTGATGGCTAGAGGGAATACAGAGTTAAGGCTATGAGCAGGAGGCCAAGGGACAGATAAAAACATCTACAATAGTGTCAACAATAAAGAAAAAATGTCACATATACTATGTGCTGTTTTCATCTACTTCCAGTTTCTTTACAATATGTCCTGAGCATTTCATATCTTGAAATCTTTGAGAGTTTCTAATGATCCCATAGCATACTAGAGCATGGATTTGTCAAGATTTGCTATTTTTTCCACTAACCAACATGTGCCCTTGAATTGTGTCCTTTGGAAAAATAAAAAATAGAAATAATATCAAGTCCAAGTATACACATTTATTTTCCACACTGCCTTACAGAAAAAATCAATAGTAAAAGTGTATGAAAGCCTAATTCTAGTATCTCGACAGAAATGTCATGTTTGAATATGTGTTCATACCTACCAAAATCTAAGTTGATAAATGATCACTTACTCCTACTTCATTGCATTTATTACTGAGTCTAAATATTGTTCATATATGTGAATACTGACTATGTCCTTATAAGGCATACATTAATGGCCATTGACCATTTTTTCCATTGGCTGTTCTGATTTTTTGTAAAACTTATTTTTGTGCTTTAACTATGTAACTTGAAATTGTGGGCCAACTCTACCTCTTCTAATATTAATTAATTGTCCATATTCCATTTTCTAAAATTCTTGTCTATTCATTTCAAAATAGCTTTTCCATAATATTCTAAAGTCTAACAGTTTCGAGAATATATTTTTCTGTCATTAATATTCACAGTTCTCTCTATATTGATAATTCACTTATTTTTCTCTTTATTCTTACTCTTTGTCAAAATGGTCTTTACTATTTTCTGATTTCCTTTAATTAAATGAATTTAAATTAATTTAATAATGCCTCATCCCAAAAATCACTGAATATTTATTGTCATTATGGAAAAAGTATACATTGATCAGATAAAAGAGTTATACATATTATTATATAACAAATAATTATTAAGGATTTTTTTCTGCCATTTTGAAGTTCTGGATTTTTTAAAAATCATTTGAGTCCTTGGCCCTGGTTGGTATGGCTCAGTGGATTGCAGCTGGCCTGCAAACCCAAGGGTTGCTGGTTGGATTCCCAGTCAGGGCACATACCCAGGTTGCATGCCAGGTCTCCAATCAGGTCCGTAGCTGGGGGCAGGTGAAAGGCAACCATACATTGATGTTTCTCTCCCTTTCTTTCTCCCTCCCTGCCCTTCTCTCTAAAGGTAATAAATAAAATCTGTTTAAAAATTTAAAAAATCAAATCAAATCAAAGTACCTAGGAATAAATATAACCAAGGAGATAAAAGACCTGTACTCAGAAAACTATAAAACACTGAAGAAAGAAATTAAGGAAGGTACAAATAAATGGAAGCATATACCATGTTCATGGATGGGAAGAATTACCATCATAAAAATGTCCATACTACCCAAAGCCATTTATAGACTCAACACAATCCCTATTAAAATACCAATGTCATATCTCACAGACATAGAGCAAATGCTTTAAAAATTATATGGAGTCAAAAATGGCCCCAAATAGCTACAACAACCTTGAGAAAGAAGAAGGAAGTAGGAGGAATCACAATACCAGATATCAAACTACATTACAAAGCCATATTAATCAAAAACAGTCTGGTACTGGCACAAGAACAGACAAATAGGTCAATGGAACAAAATAGAGAGCCCAGAAATAAACCCGGGACTTTATGGGCAATTAATATTCGACAAAGGAAGAAGGAACATAAAATGGAGTGCAAATGGCCTCTTCAAAAAGTGGCATTGGGGGAACTGGACAGACAAAATGAAACTAGACCACCAATTTACACCGTACACCAGAATAAACTCAAGATGGATAAAAGACTTAAACATAAGCAGTGCCACCATAAAAGTCCTAGAAGAAAACATAGGCAAAAAATTGCA
This sequence comes from Noctilio leporinus, assembly GCA_004026585.1. Classification (NCBI taxonomy): domain Eukaryota; kingdom Metazoa; phylum Chordata; class Mammalia; order Chiroptera; family Noctilionidae; genus Noctilio; species Noctilio leporinus. The sequence goes on from PVIW01000011.1 coordinate 1,106,545, forward strand.
GATATCCTATGCAGCAATATTTTCACAGATATCTCTCCCAGGGCAAGAGAAATAAAAGAACAAATAAACAAATGGGACTATATCAAACTAAAAAGTTTCTGCTCGGCTAAAGAAATCATCAACAAAATGAGAAGGGAATCAACCATATGGGAGAACATATTTGCCAATGACACTTCAGACAACGGCCTGAGCTCCAAAACATATAAAGAGCTAATATAACTCAACACAAGGGAGACAGACAGCTCAATTAAAAAAATGGGCAAAGGACCTGAATAGACACTTCTCCAAGGAAGGCATTCAAAGAAAGAGCCCATAGAGCCATGAAAGAACATTCAACATCCCTAGCCATCAGAGAGATGCAAATTAAAGCCATAATGAGATACCACCTTATATCTGTCAGAATGGCCATCATCAACGAATCAATAAACAACAAGTGCTGGCAAGGATGTGGAGAAAAGGGAACCCTAGTGCACCGCTTGTGGGAATGCAGACTGGTGCAGCCACTATGGAAGCCAGTATGGAATTTCCTCAAAAAAACTAAGAATAGAACTGCCTCATGACCCAGTGCTTCCACTGCTAGGATTACACCCAGAGAACCCTGAAACACCAATTCAGGAGAACCTATGCAACCCTATGTTCATAGCAGCACTATTTACAATAGCCAAGTGCTGGAAGCAACCTAAGAGCCCTTCAGTGGATGATTGTATCAAAAAACTTTGGTACATTTACACAATGGAGTTCTATGCAGCAGAAAGAAAGAAGGAACTTCTACCATTTGTGATAGAATGGATGGAACTGGAGGGTATTGTGCTTAGTGAAATAAGCCAGGCAGCAGAAGTTAAATACCATATGTTTGCACTTAATATAGGAGACTAAACATACAGGTGAGTAGAAAGAAACAAGTTAGCCATGTGAGGTTGTAGATAGAGGCGACCATCTATGGATCAGGAACCGGGTTCCCAACAGATACCAGGTATGACAGTGCCTTGATCTTGGATTTCCCAGTAAATCAACAACAACAAAAAACAGGAGCAGAATGATGGTAACTAGCAGGGAGTAGGAAAAAGGGGAAAGCAGGGTAAGGCATCAAGATGAGGAGCTAGTGTAAAGGACCCATAGACCTGGACAACGAGGTGGGGGTTAACTGTGCAGGGGAGGGGCAAGGGAGAGCAATGTGGGGGGAAATGAGACAGCTGTAATATAACAATAATAAATAAAATTTTTAAAAAATCATTTGAGCCATGTATTTCTTGATAATCTTATTTCAAGGTACATTAATAGTAAATTATTAAATAATTTTCTATTAAATTTTATATACTATCATATGCAAACATTAATAGTTTTTATAATTAAGTATCCTACTGAAATATATTTCCAATAGATTTTAGTTGATTAGCATATTATTCACAAATTTATAGTTTTATAGTATTCATTACAAGAGTTAAAATTATTATGCCTTTTCACTATCAAATTGCATTACAAATAACTTCTTGAATTATTTTAAATCTTGTGGAGTTTGGGGTGGTAGATCTCTTTGCTTTTCTTTTTCACTTCATTATGACTACTTTCTGTTAAATAATGTGATACTTTATAACAGATTTTATAAGATTGAAAAATGTTTCTCTTCTTAGAATTAACACTATTGGTTATGCATTATTACTCTTTCTATATGCAAAGATTTCAACTTCAATATATAATTTATTTACATATTTATCACAATTTCCATATATGAAATTGGTCAGGGATTCTCTTTTCCTTTATTATATTTCACGGACTTTGGTGTCATAATTGTGGTGTATTCATCATATCAGTTGTGAATTGGTTAATCTTCACACAGGATAATCATGTACAATGTGCTCTGTAATGGCCTTGATACTGGATTTTGAAGCTTCTCTAATTTTAATTTTCATCTCTACATTTTACTTAGGAATTGGGTGACTTCTTAATGCTGGTTCCTGCTATGATGTTTGTGTGCCTCCAGAATTCATAAATTGAAATTGTAACCCCAAATGTGATTGTATTAGAAGGTAGAGTTTGGGGGAGGTGATTAGGTCTGAGTATGAAACCCTTGTAAGTGAAATTCATGCCCTTATGAAAAGAACCTGGAGAGCTTCCTCGCCCCTTTAGCCATGTGAGGTTGCAGATAGAGGCAACCATCTATGGACCAGGAACTGGGTTCCCACCAGATACCAGGTATGACAGTGCCTTGATCTTGGATTTCCCAGTGTCCAGAACGGTGAGAAATAAATACTTGTTATTAAGGTACCCAATAGTTTTGTTATGCAGTCCAAACAATCAGGACAATTTCTAATTGATTAATTCTGCAGTATTTAATATACCTTTCATCACCTACATTATTTTCTAACTCAATCTCTTAGTGAGTTACCATATGCCTTTTAAAGATTATTTTTCTTTCTTTCAAGAAAGGACTACGGAAACTTTATCTTCTGAGCCCTGGCACAAATGTGGATTTTTTTGGTTATTGTCACCTCAACATATAATATATTGTATGATTGGATAGTGGTATTTTCATCTCACATTCCTTTAAATGTTTTCCAACGTAGTCAAGAATTAAGTATTGTAAAAAGTGTCAAAAGTTTTATGTGTATTTATTTTATAGTTAAACAGATTGTATACTTAAAAAAAACAAACAAAAAAAAAAACACCAATAGTTTGTCCTTATGGAGGATGGCATTTGATTGCCCAGCACTGAAACTATTATCTGGGGCTATTATGAGGAACTTCATGAGACATACTGTAGATCTGTAATTGAAAGTAACACATCTATAAGAGAGTCAGGATGAAAAATTGACATTTGTCCCATTTCACATGGCTAATTAAAGATCTGAAGGCTTCAAGAGATAAGGAAAGGGGTCAGATACAAGTATATTTGCATTGATTTTTATTTCCATAATCATCAGTTGTTTTCTGTAATGGTAGATATTGTAAAGGACAAGTTAGGGGACTATTCTTGCAGTCTTGGTTTATTTTTTGTTTTTTATTTTCTGTTGGCTCCCTGCTCTGTTCACAACTTTCATTAGTCCCTGGAACCAAAATTCTGTAATAACAATAAAATCAAAAGATGACTCTAAGTCACAGTTGTTGTCACTATTCCAGTTTCAGAGCCAATAGAACAATTTTTTTGTATGTTTTGCCATTACCATTTATCTTCCTTATACCCCTCCCCCACACTATTGTCCATGTCCCTATGTCCATGAGTGTCCATTGCCTATGTCCCTTTTATTTTTAAAGATTTTATTTCTTATTTTTAGAGAGAGGGGAGGGGAGAGACGCAGAGAGGGGGAGAGATCAATCAATGTGCGGTTGCCTTTTACCTGCCTCCAGCCATGGACCTGGCTGGAGACCTGGCTTGCAACCTGGTTATGTGCCCTGGCTGGGAATTGAACCAGTGATCTTTGGGTTCATAGGCTTGCACCTTATCCACTGAGCCACCAGCCAGGGCCTCTACGTCCATTTTCTTTTTGTTCCATCCCTCCAAGTCCTGACCCCACCACCCAGAACTGTCAGTCTACTCTCTATTTTTGTATTTTCTCTATCCTGGGTCCCAGGTTTAGTTTTCCTTAACCAGTAAGTTGAATAATGTATATGTACAATGACAAGATTTATTATCTTCATTGATTTGAAGTTATATGGATAAATAATTAGTAGTATCAAGGAACTCTCTCCAATGGGTATCTCTTCTATATACAATTCAAATAACATCTCATCATCATTTTTACATTACAAATCCCTCCAAAAAAGGCTCCACAGAAATCCCCCAAATCTGATCCTAGTTCTTATGGGCTTCATTGGCATCTGTCATTATAATCCCATCACCTTGGAGAACAAGCCCCATTGTTTGGAAATCTGGTTGAGTTCTGTACAGATTTGTTCATTTCACTCATGTTAAAGTTGGTTTAGTGAATTTTTTCCCAAACATTGATAACTCTATTTTTTCGTTGACTATAGCACTTACTGATACACCCCCCACCCTAACTTACTATATTCTCTTAGGTGTCTGTAGGAGGTGTTGGATACATACACTCAAGAGAAGTGTGATACTACATTGTGTAATTTGACTGGGTAGGTGTAAGAAGCAAAAGCATCTCAGGAAACCCCACAAATGTGGTTCCAAAAGAAGGTCAATATAGTTTTAGCTTCCCTACAACTTAACACTCCTTTAGTGCCTCCTTGTACAATTTCTCCTTTTGATAAGCCTCCATTATTAAGCAACATTCTTATTATACTTTCCACGAGGCTCTCTCCTGAAAGGAACTTTGTGCCTGTGGTGTATTTCTATACAGGGTGTATGCATACATATTTTCCCATTCCTTCAGGATCCTGAGTGACTAGCTAAATAGGTCTATTGAATTTAATTTAAAATGTGAAAGCTAAAATAAATCAAATAAAAGGAAACCCTTAAATTCAGGGTCAGATGGAACAGGATTTTAATTATCAAAAGAAGCATTCAGCATATTATTCTGAAGAAGAAAATTAGACACCTGGTTTCAATTACTGGACCAGAAGAATAACTATCTACTTCTGTTTATCTACTTACACACACATGCAAACACATTTTTCACTATGGGACAAATAATTGGTTTCAAAATGTTTGGTTATTAACTTCTATTATTATTAGTGGGGAAAACTCCACTAATGTTCCTATTAATGGAAAAGTCATCATGCTGGTAATAACAATAACATGTGTTTGAAATTACACGCCATAGATAACAATAACTTCTTTCTCTACACTTGAATAATAAATTATAAAAATTCCCAGAGTAAGCTTGACAGTCTTTCAGAGGCTAGGTAAATTATAGTAAAACCAGAACATAAAACATCCCCAATATATTTACGTGTAATATTTGCACAAATTAAGGTGATAGCCTAGGAAAAATTTAATTTTAATACAAATATGTGAAATAGAGAGTAGTCTAACCAGTGTTCACACACTAAGAAGAGGATGTGTGGAGATGCTGCCTTACATGGGTCCAAAGGCTCCAAGCCCCACTAGAGAAATATATAAAATTAAATTAAAATTAGAAATAAATCTTTGCAAAGTAAAATTGGAAATATATTTATGTGTATGTCACCAATTAGCAAAAAGTCACAGTAAAAACATTCATAAGAAAGCACTTAGGGAAGAAGGTGGAACTGAACCTTTGTTTTGTGGAAAAACATGGACATTAAAGAAAAATCACCCCCTTTTTAAAATTAATTTGCACATCACACAGTCTGACCTTTAATGTGTCAGGCTCATATTTAGCAATTTTTCATGCAACATTTTCCATCGACCTCTCAGAAACCACCAGAAGCCACGTGGTCAGAGAAACCTGTCTCTTATCCCACAGTCCCTCCCAATTGAGTTTCCAATTAAGAGACACAAAGGTGTCTCTATGAAGGAGCCTGGCATTTAGACACTGGAAAACCAAACAGAACAATAATTGTTTTCAAAAGTGCATACGAATATTCAAGGCAATGGAGAAGAAAAGAAAGATCAACATTGCCTGGGAACCAATGCTCAGTCACAATACACGCAGGCCTAGGAGGAAAAATTCAGGCTGACATCCACGTATCAGATCCTTAAATACCTACACAGGTAACAGTTAACATATAAAGCCCATGCCATATGCTTTAGGCTTTTTGTTAATACCACCAACTCTGGGTAACAACTTCTTTGTTAGTGACCCACAGCTACTTATGGACCTTAAAACATGTGTCTGTTATTTGCTAAGGATTTTGCAACTTGGGCTGGGATTGGTGGACACAGCCTGTCATTGCTTCAGCAGGAGCGGTTTCAATGGCTGAGGAAATGATTCAACTGGTGCCACTGGCATGGGTCCCGGGTGTTTGTCCTGGCTGCTACCTCCAATTCTGTGTCAGCTGAATCCTCCGGGAAGAGGATTATTGAGTTGGGATTGCAAGTATAGATGCTCCCCAACTTAGGATGGGGTGACTTCCCAATAAATCCATCCTACGTTATAAATGCCTTCAACAGATACACCCAAACTACCGACCATCACAGCTTAGCCCAGCTGACCTTAAACATGTTCTAAACATCCACATGAGCCGACAGTTGACAAAAGTTATCTAACACTGTGAACATGCTGCTCTGTATCAGTGCTTTACCCTCGTGATCGTGGGATGGACTGCCCAGCATCTCAGTATTGTACCACAGATCATTAAGCCAAGGAAAAGATCAAAATTCAAAGTACAGTTTCTACTAACAGTGTGTTGCTTTTGCAGCCCTGTAAAGTGGAAAATCACTACGTCGGACCATCATAGATCAGGGACTGTCTGTAGAGGGGAGAAGAGGGGGAAATGCCTGTGTAAGTTAAAAGGGGGAGGTAGGAAGCTAACCTGGGCAGGCAGAGTTTGGAATTCAGTGCAGATCCAAGCTCAGTCAACCCAAGGTGTGACTCTACAGCAGAGAGGGTCATGTGGGGCAGAAAGGGCCAGACCCTCGTATCCCCACTCTGCTCGGTCACTGGCTGGGAGCTGACTGTGACAATCATGGGCTCAACATGAACACTGAGGAAGGAGCTTTAGAAAGTGGCATCCAGCTAACTACACTCCTGAGTGAACCAGAGTTCCTCTCAAAGATTGTGCACCTCCAGGGCTGTCACGGGGGCCTCCATGTGGCCTCTCCATGTGATTAGCTTGAGCTTTGTCCCAGCACAGTGGTCTCAGACAAGGGGATGGGCTTCTCCCAAGTGCCACTTCTATATCTTCTATCGGTGAGAGTAAATCAAGGGACCAGCCCAGATTCAGGGGGAAGAGATTATATAAGGATCTAAATAGCAGGATGTTGAGGGTCTATAATGCAACCATTTACCCTGAGAATACTGACAGGACCATCCTCACCTTTGCAGGTTGCGAGGCACTAGTGTTAACTAGGGTCATCATCCCCTCTATTTATGCTATAGGCTGTATTTATGTTATAGGTTGAACTAGTAAACTACTAAAATATATTGTATTCTTCTATGTGGACAAATACAATCTCCTAAAGACTTGAAGGACCAAGTACCAATTTAGAATTTCTGTACAAGTATTTCTCAGGCTTTCATGACAGAATATCACAGTACAGGGAGACTAACTTCTAGTCCTCAGCTCCCAGACTGGACTCATGCACCTTTATCCCCCACCAAAGCTCCCCACAGAGGTCCTATCACATATCACATATATGTCTACACAACTGGAGTTCCTCTCAAAGATTGTGCACCTCCAGGGCTGTCACAGGGGCCTCCATGTGGCCTCTCCATGGGGTTAGCTTGAGCCAGATAACATATCCTAAATCCATTTGCACCCTGCATGCTTCCTTTCATCTGAAACAAACAACAAAACGCTGTCTTCTGACCAGATCTGTGACACAGTCTGACTTTGGGAGAATGACCTGGAAGAGGCTCCCACAGACCCTAGAGGGACTCCAGGATCTCTATCACCAGAGCAAAGTCTCAGAGGGCAGACATGAGTTCTAAAATGGCAAGCTTCTTGCTCTGCGAACCTTTTGCCTCAGAGACATTGTGGGGTATGGCCACAGGAGGGTTGTGCAAAGTGCAAAGCCCAGGGCAGAAATCCCCCTGATCTGGGAAATACTGACCAACAAACTAGGAATTGTTAAGAGGAGTAGAGGCTGAGATTCCATGTTTCTCTTTCCTTCTTACAACCTTCACTGAAATACCACAACAACTCAAGTAAACATGCAGGAAAAGGAACAATTGGGCATTTTCTTATTTAATACAGGGAAGCTTATATATAAACTATATAAAAAATAGAATTATTAAAATAAAATGAATAAGCCCTGGTTGGTGGCTCAGCAGATAGGCACCAGCCTGCAAACCCAAAGGTTGCTGGTTCAGTTCCCAGCCAGGGCACATAACCAGGTTGCAAGCCAGGTCTCCAGCCAAGTCTGTGGCTGGAGGCAGGTGAAAGGCAACTATACATTAATGTCTCTCTCCCTCTCTGCCTCTCTTCCTTCCCCTGTCTCTAAAAATAATAAATAAAATCTTTTAAAAATAAACAAAAAAATAAAATGAATACCCATGACATCTCTACTGATTTAGAAACACATTATAGAATTGCATTCAAAGGCATGTTTAAATGTGCAATGCATATTTATAAATATTGAAAAAAATAATCTGTGCATCTATGAATACATTTCTATACCTTTGAGCACAGAGAGTATCAAGCAGTTACCATTACCAGCCTATTAGCATTGATCACTACTTTGGGGAGTGGAATAGCAGAGGGTACAGGATTGGAAATTGGGAGTTTCTGAGCTTCTTCTCATATATGTATCTATAACTTGATTAATTAAAATGGACATTCTTTTCCATGCCTAAAGAAAAAATAAGTTCAATTCCCAGTCAGGGCATATAACCAGGTTTCTAGCCAGGTCCATAGCTGGAGGCAGGTGAAAGGCAACCACACATTGATGTTTCTCTCCCTTTCTTCCTCCCTCCCTGCCTTCTCTCTAAAAATAATAAATAAAATCTTTAAAAAGAAAGGAACCTTGAAAAAATTAACTCAAATCATTTCAAGTTAAGGAATATAGAGAATAGACAGGGGAATGTTAAGAAGAACCAAGGAAATAGAGAATGACTCTTAGACATGAACTAAGTGGGGCAGTGCTGGAGGGAATGGGGTACTGGGTGGAAGGGGGGCAAAGGGGAGAAAACTGGGACAACTGTAATAGCAAAATAAATAAAACACATTAGTAATAAATAAAGTAGTGGAAAATTGACAGAAACTTAAAAAAGCAGCAGATTGAGGGAAAGAGAAACACTGTTACCATTCACTGCCTTCATCAGTGCTTCTCAAGCTGAATTCTGTGAATGATGTTAATGGGCATGTTTAAAATCAAAATCACTACAGAACAAAACAAAAAAATTGGAAATGTTCTAATTTCAGTTGGCAGGATTTAATTTTCATGGCATCAAAATAATAAATAGCTCCGAAAAACAGTAAACAAGTTTTAACCTTGTTTAAAAATTTCCTGAACATACTTCAGCATGGGAATATGATCTTTCATTTTATTTTTCCACCAAACTCATACAATTATAACTGTATTCTGTTAGAAAAAAGAACACACAATATTTTTATTCCACTTCATTCTACGAAAACATGATTTGGTGGAGGGGATAAAGGTCGAGTCAAAGCTCTTCTATGATTAAAACATATCAGACCAGGTTCCACCATAATTCAAATTCTGGGAGCTTGTGTCAGAAGGAGAATATGCTTCTATCAGTAATGAACTGGCATCTTTCCTCAAATTGCCTTCACAGTTCACTGGCTCTGTGGAAATTAAAGAGGCTGATGGCCACTTCAATAAACAATATGATTACTAATGTCTATACAGGTTTGCTCTGGAAGTGACTGTTCTCTTAAGGTTTTATTGGTATGACAATTATAACTTAGAATATATCTACAATAACTTACAAAAAAAAAAAAAACAGAAAAAGCAAAATTGAAGAAGTCCACCTTCAAAATAAATCTTTAGGTCACTACTTTACTGCTGAACTCAAGTCCTGGGAGTATTGTAGTGTAGGATTACACTACAGAGAATAGAACACATAATATTAACCTCAATTTTGAAAAATAGCAGAGGTAAAATATTCCACAAGAATACTATTAAAAATAAATTATTGTTTGGTATAAAAAAAGTTAAGACATACAGAAAAAGAAGAAAATCCTATGTATTTACCAATAAGCTTAAGAAGTGAAATGTAGAAAACAGAGCTGAATCCTCTACCTCAACTCATGCCTCATCCTTGCATCCAATGGAAGCTATTATTAGAAATTTAGGGTTTATTATTTCTAGCAATAGCCTATGAACTTAGCATTATAAAGAAATATGTGTTATTTGGCATAATATGCTATTGTTCTGTGTATTTTAAACTTCATTTCTTTTTTGCTTCATATTCTGTTTTTGAGATTCTTTTCTGTGACGATGCATGTAGATTTATTCTTTTGGTTTCACTAGTATATATTTAATTATTTATCCAAAGCATACACATTATTATTTATTCATTCTCGTATTTATTGACATTTGCCTTGTTTCCATGTGAACACTTTGCAAACAACATTGATAACATTCTTGCTTGTGTCTCCTTATGTACGTAGCATGAGTTTTTCTAAATAGTACAACTGGGCTTCCACTTCCAGAAGGTAGAAAAATAGATTTTTCAATTTATTACCTTTTGAAAAATTTATTCCCCAACAATGCTTATAGCAATTTTTACTCCCACTAACTGTCTGAGTCAACTCCTATTGGTCCACATCCTCACAAACATTTAATAGTGCCCGAGTTTTAAAATGTCTGATTTTGCCTTTTGTATGTTGATTTTTCATTGTAATTTTCATTTATATTTTTATCAATCAATAGTATTATATATATATATATATATATATATATACTTATTCATACTCATTCTACCTTTGCAAACTGTTTTGACTATTTTTTGTCTTTCATTAAATTTTGGAATGAAAATTTCAATTCAGATGATGCAACCTCTGTTGGGTTATTAATTGGATTATATTGACTGTGGCTTAATTTGGAGAGAATTAAGATCCTTACTACATTAGACATGATATCCTTACACATGAATTTATGATAGTTTATATATTTTCTAATACCTTTCCCAAAAATTTAAATATTTTTTGTAAAGGGCTATCTTTCATTTATTTATTCATAATTGCCTTATATGTATGTATATATTTTAAATTACTTATTGTTGTATTATAGTTGTCCCATTTTTCCCCCATTGCTCTCCCCTGCCCCATCCACCACATCCCTTCTCTCACATTCCAACCCCACATGTCGTCCATGTCCATGGGTCATTTATACTAGTTCCTTGACTAAATTCTTCCCCTTCTTTCACCCTTTCTTCCCATCTCCCCCAGCCTCTGGTCACTGTCAGTCTTTTCTTGTTTCTGTGCCTCTGGTTCTATTGTACTCATTTTTTTTTTTTTTTTTTTCTTTGTTCATTGGTCTTCTGTATTAGGTGAGATCATAAATTTTTATCTTATTTCTCTAGTTACAGAAACTAGTCTTCTCAAATGATTGTCCCTATAATGCATTTTCCTGTTAAGTATGACTTTTTATCAGAATGTGTTTGAATGTAACAGATTAGACTTTGTAATTTACTATAACACATTAAAAGTCAAATGATTTTTCTTTAGAATGTACATCATGTTTAATTTAAAATAATTTGCCTTTCTAAAGATTCTTGAATACATATATTTTAGGTGACATTGATATGTAATTTTTCATTTTTTAAAAATTTTATTGAATTTTTCCCATTACCATTTAACTCCCCTATCCCCCTCCCTCCTACAATCACCACACTATTGTCCATGAGTCCTTTTTCCTTTTTGTTCAATCCCTTCACCCCCACCAAAATGATACAGTTATTGTAATTGATGAACCTACATTCATACTTCAGAATTACCCAAAGTTCACAGTTTTCCTTAGGGTTCACATTTGGTGACGTGCATTCTATGGGTTTGACAAATGCATAATGACATGTACGCATTATTATAGTATCACATACAGGATTGTGAGCGCCTTGAGAGTCCTCCGAACTCTGCCTGTTCCTTCCTTCCCTGAAAGTCGTAGCAACCACTGATCTCTTTCCTATGTTCATAGTTTTTACTTTTATCTTTTCCATAATATATACAGTTAAAATTACACATTATATATAACCTTTTCAAAATTTCTTCTTTCACTTAGTAATATGGATTTAAGTTTGCTTTATGTATTTTCATGGTTTGATAACTTCTTTCTAGCACTAAATAATATTTCATTTTCCAAATGCACTGCAGTACATATATTTATCCATTAACTTCATAAAAGATGCCTTGGTTGCTTTCAAGTTGGGCAATTAGAAATAAAGTTGCTATAAACATCTGTGTGCAGGTTTGTGAAAAATTAAGCTTTCAACTTCTCTGGGCAGATAGCAAGGGGCACCACTGCAGGATGTATGATAAGAGTACATGAAGTTTTGTGAGACACTGTCGAACTATTTTCCAAAGTGGATGCACCATTTTGCATTCCCACCAGGAAAAAAAGAGTTCCTATGTTTCACATCCTCCCCTGCATTTGGTGTGGCCAGTGTCCTGGACTATGAATATTCTAATAGGCATGTAGTGGTATCTCATTGCTGTTTTAATATGCATCTCCCAGATGATATAGGATGTGGAATATCTTTTCATATTGTTATTTGCCATTTGCAGTATTTTCTTTAGTGAGATGTCTGCCAAGGCCTTTGTTCCATTTTATAACCAGGTTGCTTTTATTTTTTTCTTATTACGTTTTTATGTTTGGGATAACCATCCTTCTATGCATATATATTCTCCCAGCTTATCAATTATTTCTTTCACAGATTGTGCCTTTGGTGTTGTATTTAGAAACCAGAAAGCAATTTTCATGTATAATGAATTTGGTAGGGGTAGTAGAGAGGAGTCTTCTTTTCCAGCTTTTGGCAACTGACACTTCTAAATCTCTTGCCTATGAATATAAAGTGGGATTGCCTTTTCTCCTTCTTGTGGTTAAAAAAGTATTGCCTTTCTTAAGTGCCTGTTGTGTTGTTTAGTACCTGGACCACACTATATATGGGAAATTTCCTCCAGGAGAATGACAGATTATTACATTGATATTTACCAAGGCTGGTCTGCTTGCACATATTTTGTCTATCTGGTAATATTTCTAAGATAATGGGGAGGAACCGATGGTTCTATTAAATAACTGTCCTCATAACCAAGTAAAAATGAAGTTGCTTATCTATGGAGAAACACGGAGACCACTGATGTTAAGGTTGATCTGTCAAGAAAGAAACCCTTCGTATGTGCCTTAGTCTGGAATGGCTGTGGATAGGTAAGGTGAAAGGGCCTGAGGTATCTCAGATTAGCATAGCAATGGGATTTGCTAATAATTCACTGATTTTACGGATGAGGAGAGAAGAATTTTAACTTTCTAGGCTAGGCCGGCTGGATTTGTAGAAACAGAAAAGAGAAGGTTTAGGTATAATTAGCTTAATGTAAGGGATTCTATTTCTGAAGAACTATCCCCATCTTCCAGGCATCTTCACTTTGATAAGGAGAAAATATCCTCCAGAAATAAACTCAAGGCTGTTAGAATTGTCTGCAAAGGTGTTGTATAAATGTGCATTAGAGCTCCAAGGAGGTAAAGATGATGTCCCATTCACTGGTGGCTCCATGGAGGGGATTTAACTTGAAAGTCAAAGGAAGGATATGAAGAAGCCCTTTTATTCCTCTGAAACCTAGAATTTAAACTGGAGAGATAACCCTGGTTGGTGTGGCTCAGTGGATAAGGCACTGGCCTGTGAATCCAAGGGACGCTGGTTCAATTCCCCAGCCAGAGCACATAACCAGGTTGCAAGCCAGGTCTCCAGCCAGGGCCGAAGCTGGAGGCAGGTGAAAGACAACCATATTTTGATGCTTCTCTCCCTTTTTTCCTCCCTCCCTGCCCATCTCTCTAAAAAATAATGAATAAAACCTTAAAAAAATAAAATAAAATAAACTGGAGGGATAGATCTAAGGTTTCTGAACATGGGAGTGGCCTTTGAAAAGTCCCCTTCAGTTGGGGAGCTCTGTCTGAGAAGAAAACAACTTAATTCAAACAGTGAGAAGAAAAAAAAAAAAGATTAGTCTCTAATGACAGACTGGAGTCATAATGTAGAGAGCCTTCGATGCCACAATGAAGATATTAAACTTAACAATGCCAATAATTAAAGAGCTTTTGATTACAGATTTTAAGTTTGGGAGTGAAATTGGCCTGAAGAGGTAGATTTTTAAAACCTTCACAATAGCAGTGGCCGAAAGCCATCCATTTAGAAATGAGAATTACAGGTATGGGAAGAAATGTGGTTACACAGAGAACAAATATTGCGTGTGTGTTTGTGTGCGCATGTGCATGCAATATTTTGTGTGTGCGGAGTGCTCATGCATGCACGCACTCCATTCATTTAATCACATATATGTAACAGATGTGGTATTTGGGGGAACTCATACCACAAATGGACTGGGGTAAACTCCTCAGCTTCCATGGAGTAGGGGTGTGTGTGGGGGGAGAGTATGTGGGTATACACTCGCACTGATCTAGCAGTAGGAAATAAGGTATTTATTTGTTTTTTGTTGACTTAAAAATTATATTTTTAACAGAACCTAGAATTTATTCTCTCTGTTTTTATTTAAAAAACAAAAACTTCTCTTAAGGTAATTTAAACTTGGCAAGATTTAAGGCAAATAGATGATACACATAGGCAATGAAGCAATGCTGTTTATTTTCAGGGAAGGTTAATAACATCACCAAAATCAGAATATGTTTCTAAGGGGAAAATATAAAAGATAAATGAGGCCCTTTAAAGCCAAATAAAATTCGAATGATCTTTCATTTTTAACTAGTTGAATCAGAATGTTTTCATGGTATAATCTAATTCCATACTATATTTTAGTCCCCTTGAATGCTCTATGTACTTTTAGGGCAAACAAGTGGAGTAGGAGACAGCACAGTTTAAAATACTGAGACAGGTGCTCACTTCGGCAGCACATATACTAAAATTGGAACGATACAGAGAAGATTAGCATGGCCCCTGCGCAAGGATGACACGCAAATTTGTGAAGCGTTCCATATTTAAAAAAAATAATAAAATAAAATAAAATAAAATACTGAGACAGTAATTGATGCATTTTCTGGTGATGTGAGGAGTTACTGCATCTTCCAAAAGGGTACACATTATTTAAAGCACTAAGACAAAATTTTACTCTTTGGTGCAAAATTGCCAAATCAATTATTAGATTAGGAAATCATTTACTTCCAATTGCTTTATCCTCTATGTCATATTATTTACTCACAGGTCTGAATAAATTTTGTATTTTAAAAAAAGAAATTACTTTTTCTTTGCTTCATACAAAGTCCAAACTTTCTTCCTATAAATTCTAAAACATCAACAGCAGAGTTTACAACCTGAGCTAAATAATGTGTAAAAAACCAGTTTTACAACAACAACAACAAAAATTTGTAAGAACACTACAACTTGTTTTCTAAGAGAGAATAACGTCACTATTTTCCTGAAACCCATTATATGATTCCCAGCAAACAGATAAACAAACTTAGTGATGGAAGAGGTAGAAGTTCCTTGTGGATGGAACACATGAATGTCATTCTCTGGGCCTCATTAGGGTGGGGCAGAGAGATGGGTGAGGAGCCCCAGCTGGGAAAAGGCAGGGAGATGGGAGTGGATGGGCATTAGAATTTACTGAGAGAACGCATAACAGACTTGAAATATCCTGAAGAAAAAAAAAAAGAGTGGCCCAAAGAGGCCATGCTGAAGCAGCAAAACATGGAGATTTTAGCAAGGGCTTCCAAAAAATATCACCATGAAGGATACAAACATGCAGTCAATTCATTTTTCATGTTAAGGTCCCGATTTCCTCTCAGCAACAGAGAAAACAAATACAGCCAAAACTCCTTCTGAAGATTGCAAAGTAATATATTCCAAAATTGGCTTCATAATTTACAGACTATTTTCTAACTGCAAATTGATTAATCCTTATATCACTTCTGTAATAACATGGGAAGCTATAAAGATAATTTTTCCATTTTCTGTATTTGTATTAAAATACTGACAGAAAAGAAATAATAACCCAGAAAACTACACTGTGCAGCTCTAAGGGTGCCAAGTTATTCCCCTGATGGATTTGAAACAAAAAAGAATAAGCAGCCCTTGTGTTAATCTCAGGCTATTCACCATTTTCAGTAAGTGCACTACAATGGGGGATGGGGTGAGAAGGTGTCTGTCCTTTCCCAAGAAAGGTTCCACCCTCTTACATTCTCCTTTGCAGCAGCTTTTAATCAAAACAAAAATGAATTTTTGCTTGTAATTATTTACTTATCTCTGCCTTGTACATTTAAAACTTTAATTATTCATGTGGTAATCCTTTCCATAATATAACATTCAAGGAAAGAGGCGAAGCAGGCACAAATAAAACACTTCTTGGGTGTAAGAGGACTTGGCCTTGTCCCACGTTTTAATTTTTTCATTATTTTAAAGATTTTATTCATCATTGCTGGAGAGAAGGGCAAGGAGGGAGGAAGAAAGGGAGAAAAACATCTATGTACCGTTGCCTTTCACCTGCCTCCAGCTGGGGACCTGGCTGGAGACCTGGCTTGCAACCTGGTTATGCGCCCTGACTAAGAACCGGCAATTCTTGGGTTTGCAGGCCGGTGCTCAATCTACTGAGCTGCACCAGCCAGGGCTGGCTTTTACTTTTAAGGATGAAAATTAAGACATCAAAGTATTTGGCTTAGGCTCTATAATACAGAAAGAGTATCCATATACTTATAAAGTCAAAAATATATTCTATTCAATAATTGAAATACAAGTAAAGTTTAAGCTAACAGACAGGTTCCCAGATATATTATGGCCAGTTGTAGGATAAATTAAAATGTGTTATTTATCATCACCAGGATATGGAAGCAGCCCAAATGTCCACCAGTCGATGAGTGGATAAAACAGCTATGGGATATTTACACAATGGAATACTACTGAGCCATAAAAAATGAAAAAAGAAAATTATACCCTTTGTAACAGTATGGATGGACCTGGAGAACATTATTCTAAGTGAAAGAAGCCACTCAGAGAAAGACAAATGTCTTATGACTTTACTCATATGTGGAATCCAATGAACAAACTGAATTAACAAGGAAAATGGGGGCAGACTCGTAGATGGAGAGCAGATGAGAGCTGGGGCCAGAGGGGAAAGTGAGGGGTGGAGGGACTAAGCAAAAAGGAAAAAAGATTCATGGGCACACACAACATGGTGACTGCTGCAGGGCGGAGGGTATAAAGGAACTAAATGGTAATTGAAAAAATACAGTAAGGGTTAAATAAAAAATAAAATGCATCTAGATAGCTTTCTTGTATTTCGAAAGAGTTAAAAGGTCATTGGTGACAATTGACAGTTATCTGACCAAACTCAATTTGGAATTATGGCTTGTTTTTGTTAAACCTCAAAGGTCTGTCACTCTTTTGGAAAGAGTATTGTCCCTCTCTTCTCTGTAATCAACTAATCTGTTAGCCTTTTAAAAGTCTTTTCATTCTTTCACATGCCTGTGAGCCCTTTGTATGTCTTCCTCAGTGAGTTGTTTGTTCAGATCCTTTGCCCATTTTTTAATTGGGCTGCCTGTCTCCCTGGTGTTGAGTTATATTAGTTCTTTATATATTTTGGAGACCAAACCCTTTTCTGAGGTATCATTGGCAATTATGTTTTCCCATACAGTTGGTTCCCTTTGAATTTTGCTGGTGTTTTCTTTAGCTGATCAGAAACTTTTCAATTTGATATAGTCCCATTTGTTTCTTTGTTCTTTGATTTCCTTTGCCGTTGGTGTAGTATCAGTAAACACATTTCAGTGTAGAATATCAAAAAGTTTACCATGACTAATCATCAGAGAGATGCAAATTAAAGCCACAATAAGATACCACCTCACACCTGTCAGAATGGCAATCATCAACAAATCAACAAGCAACAAGTGTTGGCGAGAATGTGGGGCAAAGGGAACCCTCATGAACTGTTGGTGGGAAGGCAGGCTGGTGCAGCCACTGTGGAAAACAGTATGGAGTTTCCTCAAAAAACTAAAAATGGAGCTGCCTTTTGATCTAGGGATTCCACTATTTGGACTATACCCAAAGAATCCTGAAACACCAATTTATAAGAACCTATGTACCCCTATGTTCATAGCAGCACTATTTACAATAGCCAAGGGCTGGAAACAGCCTAAGTGCCCATCAGTGGATGATTGGATCAAAAAAACTTTGGTACGTTTACACAATGGAATACTATACAGCAGAAAGAAAGAAGGAACTCCTACCCTTTGACACAACATGGATGGAACTAGAAAGTATTATGCTTAGTGAAATAAGCCAGTCAGTGAAGGACAAATACCATATGATCTCACCCATTACAGGACAATAATGAACAAAACTAACAACAAGCAAAACAGAACCAAATATATGAATACAGTGAATAGGCCTTCAGTGGTTAGAGGGAAGGGGGTTAAGGGGAGGGGGGAGGAAGAAGCAAGGAAGGGGAGCAGTTTAGACAAGAACCTAGTATAAAGGAGCCATGGACATGGACAACAGGTGGGATTGACTTTGGGGGGCAATAGGTGGGTGGAGAGGGGGACAGAGGGGAGAAGAAAGGGGATGGATGTAATACAACAACAATAAAATTAAATTTAAAAAAAAAAAGTCTTTTCACACATCAGTGTTCCACTCTTCCTCCCTGTGCCTTACACTTCGGAACCAGTCTTGGTATTCAACAGAAAGTTACCAATGGCCAGAAGGGTGGAATTTTATATCCCCAGCAGGAACAGACATTACAAGAGCCAAAATAAGTAGAAGAAAATGTGTCAGTAGTGATGCTTTCCTGTCTCCTAATATGATACAAATCTCCTTTTTATTGCTTTAGAAAGTCAGGTTTGCTACAACCAAATGTGCCAGATTTTACAATTATAATGCTTTTCAGGCCAGGAAATCAGGCTGCCCAGGTGCAGCAGAGTCATATACCTACAGTTTTGTCAAGTGGCACACTTGTCTTTAGCCTGATGAGGGATGTTAGTTCCTATGCAGATTATGCCCGATTTAAACATTATGGACCATCACTTGGCTCCATTGGAGCCCTATAATCATCCTTTCCTCTGTACCAACCACCACTTTTGACATACTCATCCTTTGCTCACTGGACGTGGCAAAATAGCCTAAGTAGGTAGAGACCCTGTTAATTCACCATTTATGAGATATTATATCTCCTTAGAGATAGGTTTTGCTTCTTTGACTTGTGTAAATACTATTCTGATAATGAACTTTGTTCTCTTTGTAAGAAATGAAGAAAAATTACACATGTACAGTAATTTGCTAGTGAAAAAGGCAATGAAATCAATTTTTATGAAAAAATCTGATTTTTGAAAGCACCTTACTAGAACCTGGAGATATAAAACAAATTAAAGGCCTTAAAAACAACACAGCCCTTCCAAATCTCACATACTCACTAGACTATATACATATTAAATTAAAAAAAATAAAATTCAACATGAGCCCTGGCCAGGTGGATCAGTTGATTGGAGCATCATCCATCCCATACACCAAAAAGGTTGTTGGTTCAGTCTCCAGTTGGGGCACATACCTAGGCAGTAGATATGCTCCCAGGTTGGGGCACATGGGTGAGGAGGCTAATTGATGTCTCATATCAATGTTTTTTTTTCCCCTCTTTCTCCTTTTCTTTTTCTCTAAGACCAATAAAAACATATTCTCAGGTAAAGGTTAAAAAGTTAAAATATATAACATGAAGAATTTGAAATTTAATTTATGGATAAATTTCTATTACAGTATAGTGTGGGAGAAAGTCACTGACGACTATGGTATAGATATCTTATTCAACATGTCTTGAAAAGAGAGCTTTACAATCTAGAAACTCAAGAACATCATGACCAAGGAAAAATACTTTAGCTAAGACAAAGAGGGATGCATGTATAATTTATGATAAAATTGAAAGAGCAGATAAATCATGGGGAAGTATATATAAGCATCAAGCAGCAGTGTCAGAATATCCTAAAGCGCTATTATTGTGGAAAGTGATTAAAAAATAATAACCCAAAATGGTTTAAGCAAAAAATGGGAGTTTGCCTATGTAATAAGAGTGCAGCATTAGTTCTCACTTCAGAAATAGCTAGATTCAGAGGCCCAAAGGACATCACCTGGACTCAACCCCTCCTGGTCACCCTCAAGGACCCTTTCTCTTGATGGCTTTCCTTTCAGACATACTACTACTTGGGTGACAGAAGTTCAAACTTGGATATTTTTTCAGATCCTAGTCCTGCAGGAAATGATACTACTTCTCTCTTTCAGTTACTCTAGCTCAGTATTTCTCAACTTTCTCTTTGTCATTCCCCTAAAAAAGACTTTTAAAACACTTGTTCCTAATTGTCCTGCTCCTACGAAGTTATGAATGGTTTTGTCATGTAGGGTTGAACAGTAGGGTTGAGCTGCAGAGGGCCACAAAAGCATTGTAATATTCAAGATTTTCTCACCACCCCTACCCTAAGAACCAATTATAACCCTTTTGCAGGAAATATTCCCCCACTGAGAATGCATACTCTAGCTGATGAGTTGACATCGGAGTGGCTCTAACTTTGAACCAATCACCATAGCTGAGTGGTCAGGCCTGGATCATAGTACACTGCCGGTGAACACAGAGCCAACTCCAGATCAACAAAACAGTGTTGGAAGAATTATGCAACAAAAGAAAAATTTATAATACTATTATGATCAGAGGAAAGGGAACTGATGTACAGTACCAATTACAAGCAAGAAGGAAACATACAGGTCCATCATGTCTAGGTTTTGAAGAAATAGCTATTTAGGCAAAGGCAGTATTGCAAAGACTGAGCTGAGTAAGTTCAGACAGGCACCAGGTTATTGTAATAGGTGACAGTAAAAGAGAGCTAATAAAAATCCGGGGCACTGGCAAGAATAAAAAAGGATAAAAAGAAAGCAGGACCTCACTAAAGTAGAATCCTGCTGATAAAGAGAACTGATATTAGAAAAATTTGAACTGAAATTCATAAAAAGGAAAGAAGAAGATAAAAAAAAATCTTTGCCAACTGAGTGAATCTCAATGCTTTTGGTGAAGATAAGTCAGCCTGAGGGAATGAAGGTTCTGAGAAATAATAACTTGTTTTATGGATAGTTTGATTGCTGTTAAGGCTTTCCAGAAGAGGTGATCATGAGGCAATTGGAAATTCAGGTCAGACTATCAAAAGACACTTCAGAGTTAATGTTTAGATTAGGGAGACACTGACCTCTATAAATGGTATTTGAATCCTGGGAAGAGGATGAGATACCCAGAAGATAGATTATAAAGCATACAAATCCAAAGACAGAACACTATGAACACTTTGTGGGGAAGGACTGAGGACAGATGAGTGAGAGCAGTGGTATCAGCGATGACAGAGGATACCAGGGAGAGGAGTGATTTAAAATGTCCAACACCATAGAAGCATGAACTAAGTAAGACAAGGCTATAAAGGAGGCAGACCTATGTCAATGTGCTAGGCACAATAATGTGATTAAGCAGTAAACCAAGAATGAATTGTTTAAGAATCCAAAGATTTATCCCCCCGCCCCAAATAAATTAAATAATTTAAAAAGACAGGAGAGTGATCAAATTGAACCTAGATACTTAAGAATATC
Organism: Noctilio leporinus; assembly: GCA_004026585.1. Classification (NCBI taxonomy): domain Eukaryota; kingdom Metazoa; phylum Chordata; class Mammalia; order Chiroptera; family Noctilionidae; genus Noctilio; species Noctilio leporinus. Next base: position 1,127,814 of record PVIW01000011.1, read on the forward strand.
TGTTTGGGAGTTATACAGGCCTAGATTTGAGTCCCTTTTTTTTTTTTTAATTTTATTGTTGTTGTATTACATCCATCCCCTTTTTGCTCCCCTCTGTCCCCCTCCCTACCTATCCATTCCCCCCAAAGTCAATCCCACCTGTTGTCCATGTCCATGGTTCCTTTATACTAGGTTCTTGTCTAAGCTGCTCCCCTTCTTTGCCTCTGCCTCCCCCCTCCCCCCAACCCCGTTCCCCCTGACCACTGAAGGCCTATTCCTTGTATTCATATACTTGGTTCTGTTTTGCTTGTTGTTAGTTTTGCTATTATTGTCCCATAATGGGTGAGATCATATGATATTTGTCCTTCACTGATTGGCTTATTTCACTAAGCATAATTGAGTCCCATTTTTTAACATCTATTTAGGCTCAGCTTGCTCCTATATTTATGTGACTAATAATCCTTTTTGCCACACAAGATTATCTCAGTGACTAAATTTGATAATTGAAAATGTACCATGCAATTTTGGTTTGGCTATTGTTTCTTAACTGCAAGGAAGAATTTTGAAAAAATTACAATATTGAAAATGCTAATGGTACAGCAAGATGCACATGGAAGCAGACAAAAATTACATTAAGTGTCCAAGTGGACTGCAAGCTTGAAGTAAGATGAAAAATAAAAAGACTCTTTATCAAGGGTTAAAGGCAAGATCAAGAAAATTGATGAACATGCAGGGGAAATTTGATGTGCAAAGGAAAACCATGAAGAATGCAAACATCAGAAAACCTTGATAAATCAATAAAGCATCAGAAAAGTTTGTCTCTGGAGTGAAGAGAGTTAGGGCCAAGGCCTGAGGTAAGTGGAAAATCATGAAGCTAGAGATGTGGAGAATAAACTGGGAGATGATTTAAAGTTGAGTGTAAGTGTGTCTGATTGAACGAGGAGCCAAGATGAATTAGCACTAAGTGAATCGGTGGTGGAACACACTGGCCCGCTGCCCGACATTTTTCAGCAACTTTGTGAAAGCAGCAAGCAGAGAAACAGATATAAACTAGCAAGAGTTATCCAAGATTGAGTAACAGCAATATAAGACTAAAAAAATAAAATCTCTCAAATTCCTGGAAATCTCACATTTTTTGAGAGAAAGCAAGTATAGCCTACTAGGTTACACATTGTAGAAATAGTGTAGTCCTAAATATGAAATGAAGATGTATTATGATAAATACAATGATTAGAGAGGCTATGATGAGGAAAAAATAAAAGTATACCATTAGAAACTAGGAAAATGGAAGTTTGGTACCTTTAGTCAGAGAATAAATATTCAAAGGTTAAATTCTCTAGATAGCTAACATTTTTTCTTGCCTTTTTAAAATTAAATGTATTGGGGTGACATTGGCTTAATATAGGTTTCAGACATCTGACTGTGAAACTCAGTGGGGAGACAGGAGTGGGCTGGGTGCAAAAGTGCCCCCTGTAACATGGCTATTTTCCTCATAAATGATCGAAGAGCTTACCTTAAATATCCATAGCACTTGCTCCTAGAAAGTGTTCTATTTCTAAAAATAGGGCCAAAAATTAGCAAAAGGGAAAGCTAAATTTATAACCCTCACACAGCTGCCTAATAGAAACAACATGGGGAACAATACAAGGCAAATAATTTTAAAAGCATGTGGGGGGAAAAAAGACCAAGATCCAATTTTAACCTAATCTTTACTATATGTAAATACTTTAACAAAGTTATGACAAATATTATATGGAACATTAAGTAAATTAACATAGTTACATAGGTATTATTCAATCCCAAAACCTCTTTTGAATGGATAGTCATGTTTTAAAAAGTCACAACAAATAACATAAAATACTATGCAATATTAAAATAGTTTTTCTGTGGAAGAGACTTGATACCGATTTCAAAATTTGGACAGATTTAATACACATCAATTTTTATAAAGGAAAGGAATCCTGAAAAACTTGAAGGTGAGCTGTAAAATGACCATGCTAAACATTAGGAAGGATGTTCTTCAAGTGCCAGGAACAAGGGTTATGCCAATAAAATGCACACAGAGATTCACAGTAGCATTTCATTTTATGAGTCTCTGAGAAGATGACTCAAGCCATGGGTCTTCCAATTCACATAGAAGAAAATGTAATTAAGAGAAATTGCAAACATATGCTTACAAAGTCAAGGCGGACTTCCCCACGGACTCTTGGCCAGTGAATCCCAACACAGACCCAATCTCCTCCTGAGGAATGCTACACTCCCAGAAAGTATCTGGAGGGCATCCTATGAAAAACTCAAGAAAATTCTCTAATTCAGAAGAACCAGGGCAGACTGGGAATCAAAAGGCCCAAATAAGCACAAAGCCGATATTCTAGACAACTTTCCTGAATTTGGACTAGAGGAATTGGCCTTGAAATTATTTTATTACCTGGAAGATTTTTTTAAATGGTAGCATTGTAGCTAGGCACAACGAAAGAAGCGATGGCTATCACACAGGTTTTAATATGAAATGTGTATCTTACTGTTTACTATTTCGAGATGTTTTATAATCAGGACTGCCCTTGAGACAGGCTAGAGACACCCCTGCCCTGGGCTTTGTTTTGGTGGACACTTCATACCCCAACTTTTTGGGGAAGATCATATGTGTGCTTCATGTGGGGTCTGATGGTCTGTGTATCCTCAGCATCTACTCTCCTACTTATACCAATGAGGTCTCATGGAAAACTCATCTATTCATCTCCTAGCCTTTGTCCTTGAAACTAAAAGTGACTCTTTCTAAAAGTCATCAAGGCTTATGAGTTGCTCTGCAGCTGAGAATAGAGAGCAGAGACAAACATTGCTTTACGGCTCAAAGAGGACTTAAATGGGATTAGAACTCTAGTAAAGAAGATAAATTAATGAGTCCCAAATTCTTCCTTTCAGTTGTTATGAATGCAATAAGTTCCTGCCTTACGGATCATTTCCCTAGCACTCTCAGAATACTAGACTACACTAGTTTACTAAAACGTTTAATAGCATGAAATTAAACTTTCAAAAATTGATGTTAAGTCAGTTTTTATTCATGATATTATTTTGGTCTTTAATTTTATTAGAACTTGAAATGCTTTTAAAGAACAGTAACTTCGATGATCTTTCGTCAATTTTCAGTTTTTATTTACAAATTTATCATTATTTAATATCATATTTCACCTTCTCTGTCACTAACACTGTTGGTTTTCCTTCATTTTTTGCCACTTGCTGATATATAATTTTACTTTGTTATCAGCCTTGCATTATCATTTTAATTGTGTTCCATATAAATAACACATAACTCCCTTTGTAATCATTTTTTTATACATCCCTGCATTTTAATGCAGGGATTTAGGTATACATATTTAACATAATAATTGACATTCTTTATTTTACTTATTTTTAACTTGCTTTGTTACTAATTTCAAGTGCTGTTTCCTAGGGGGTTTTTTCCCCCCTTTTTCTTTCATTTGCTGGTGTTAACAATCTGCTACTCTTTTCACTCTTTCTTTTGCTAAGCATGAATTTATTGTGCTTTTCTTCCTTTAACGGGCTGTATTCTGTTTATAGGTACACTCCTCCAATTATCTTCACACTACTAATATTAATTTTTAAAGATTATTCTATCCCTTTCTTATGCAAAATGCTTATCCCATTGTTGTTCATCACCCCACTTCCCCACTCCTAATTCCCTCTTATCCCCTAATACATCTTATCTTAAGAAAACATTCTTTCCCCAACTCATTGGTATTTTTCTTGAGATTGTTTAGCCTATTAATGTGAGCTATTACTAAATTTGGTTGGCACGCATATTTTCTAGAGTTCTTCATTCATACCTAACGTTTATGTCATGTAATCCCAGGCAACATATCTTTATCCATATCATATATACCATTTCTCAACACTATTTTACTCTCTTCCTTACCTTTCCATAATTTGTACTACCTGTTGTTTGTTCCTTCTAGTCTTGTTTTAAATATTGTCTTCAGACAGGGACATAGGATATACTCTGAATAATTTCTATCTTCAATTATTTTTCTTCCAGGTAACAAAGCAAGGATATCTTGAGTGGGGGTAGTAATATATTGTAGTACTTTTCTCTGAAGTCTAGACACTATTATATACCTAGCACTATAAAACAAAAAGCACAGTAAGTCTGACTTTTTTTTTAGGCATTGACATTTTCCCGGAAATATTAAGTATCAGGAATTTTTTTAGTATATTCTAGTCCTTTTCACCAGCATTTCATTCTGCCCAATCTGCTATATTTTTTAGTTTGGGGATATGTAATCTATTATTTAATCTTTGTACTTCCTTCATCTGTTTTGTTCTAGCTCACAGGAATACAATTACTTACGTTCAGGATCTGTTAGCTATATTCCCCAAGTCTCTTACAAATACTGCCTCACATACTATCCATCTTATGTTTTGCCTTTCCATTTGCCCAGCCTATCAGTGTTTTTTCTTCTTCAAGTCTTCTCCTAAATTATTAAGATCCAAAAAATATTTTAAGTTCTAAGTGGCTATTCTTCACAGAGTGCTTTTTATTATTTTTCATCCATTTGTCACCTATCTCTGCTCTCAGCCCTGGAGGGATTCCGTTTATCCTGCTCTGTCCTCTTTCTCACTGATAGGGTACCTTAAATGGGCTTTCAATGTTCTGTTTTCTCTCCCTGGGATCTGCAGGATTATAGGTGACAATGGTCCTAGGGATAGTGGTAATTAGGCAGTCTCCACCCTCACAGCCAGGAACTGTGTCAAAGGCCTCTGCAAAGGGACGTTCTTGGTTTTGGTCTTCCTGCTCTCTTAGGGACAGGTAGGATTTGCCCAGACTCTTAGCGGCTCAGAGGAAAATACGGAGTAAGCATTTGGGGTTGCTATTGTTACAGGAGGCTAGAAGCAGAGGAAGACATCTCTCACCTGCTAACCCAGCAGTCCTGGGCCTGGTCTGATAATATTGCCGGTGTTTTAACATCACAAGAAACACTATGTTAGCAGGGAAGAGGAAAGTCCTTTGAATTCTGTGTCCTTTCCACTGTCTGGGAAGGAAAGCCTTGAAACTATTTACATCCTAAGGCCCAAAAGGCAGGAAAGGGCCCACAGTGCCTAAAGGAAGAAGCCCATTAACACCTTTAGGATCTGTGCCCCAGTCCTGGAGAGCTGGCACCACCTTTACCTGTCAATCAATATGTAACTTTTCCACCCCCATCCCACCAACTATATAAGTCCTTAAAACAAAGTTCTCACCCTCTTGGCTCCCCTTGGACCTTGGACCCTCTGGCCACACTAGGGTAGGCTTGCCACCCCAACATTTGGCTACCCTTGCTTAATAAATTTTGTGTGCATGCTAATGGGCTCACTGATCTGTAATTCTTTATGTCACTGGCAAGAAGAATCAGGGTTTCTCCGATAACACCATCAATCATCCCACACCCAGGGCCCACAGGTTTCTATGGGTCAAGCTCTTCCTAGGATGTATTCCTTCCTGGTCCTTGCCCACTGCTCTTGATTGCTGGTTAATAGGAATATGTCTGGCACAAAACTGAGAAACATCCCCCATTGTCTCTGATACTCATAAGGCTCCACAAAATTCAAGATAATAAGTAAATAAGAGTGTGGGATAAGGCACAAAGTCAGGAAAATGTTTGGTCATAAGGCTCTTGCATCTTCTGTGGCTTCTGATCACTATCAAGCTTGAAAGCTCATGAGTATAAAACTAAGAGGAGGAATAAGAAGACTGAGTGTGGGGTTTAGCCAAAAGATGGTTGAATTTCTTATTTTTAAGGGAGGGAGTTCTGAATACGATTTCACTCTTAAAGATGATTAAAACTAGATATTAAAAAGCAAAGCTAACAAAAATTGTACACAATCTTATTTATGATACAGATGGAAAGACCAGGCAAAAATAATAAATTAACTCTGTTAATAAAAATATTTACTTACCATGAGTAAGGCAATCTGCTGAATGATGAGTATGAATCAGACCCCAACTATCTAGAACTAATATGATGTTTCAGTAAGATATCCATGTGTGAAGTAAAATACACAGGAGTTAATGACTCTTCTGTACACCAATAATAGGATTTATAATATAATGGAAGTCCATTTATAATAGCAACACAAATAAAACTAGAAATGAATAATAGAAATGTGCACAGTTTGGATGAAAAAATATGCAAATTTGCAAATTTAAAATAAAAAATGAATTGGAAAAGCATTTCATGATCCTAAGAGCAATTTCAGTATTCTATAATCTCATTTGTCCCATATCTATAATGTATATAATATATATTCAGTGCAAACCCTTTCAAAATCTCAACAGAATTTTAAGATGGAATTTTACAAGCTAATAACTATAATTAATACTGAAGGGAAGAAACTCCACCTGTGTTCTGGCCTTTAGCTATATTTGGAAATTGTCCCAGGAACTTTTAAAGTTGGGGATTAAGAATAAACTAGTAAGAAAACTCTAGCTTCCGCACTTTTAAATGTGGTTAGAGGCATTGCGGGTGCTGAATGCACCTTTTGGTGGGGAGAGGAGACAGGTGGGAGAAGCCCTTGAATTGTTCATTTTAGTTACACAGCAATAAAGTAAAACCAATCAATCCTTAATGACGATTTATGAAAAACAGTGCTATAAACCTTTACATGTTTATACATTGTCTGTAACATAACCTGATGAAGTTGGGCCATCTTGCTCTTTCAACACCAGTCCTGGGATCATGAGGGACCAAAAAAGCACTACCTCTTCTCTAAAGGCCTATTAGTTCTTAGATGAAAGCGCTGTTGAGGGGTAGCACAGAGGAAATCCACTACACATCATGTGGCAATGTTCCCAGTAATCATCAGCACCCATCTCTTTCCCAAAAGCACCACACCTCAGAGTTCTTTCACCTCCCCTTTCTCATAAACAGCCCAGACACATTGGCTCCCTTTCTTCTCATTCTCATTCTCCAGTTCTCAACTGCAAAGGTTAATTCTCCTTTCCTCCCTCCCTGCTGTCTCTCCCAGAAATAGTTCCTAAAGTACCAGGCTCAATTTTGCTTCTTTGAATTTGGACTTGAGCTTGTATCTCCATTCATTATGTGACCAGGGAAAGGCATGACTACTTACACTTCAATTATTAATTGTGTCCCTGTTTTAGGTAATCAGGTGGGCCCATTGTGCTCCGAAGTCCTGTCTGTGTTTAGTAGGCTGACTTTGGGGTAGACCTGAGTCCTCACCAAGTCCAGGAGGAGGACCAGGACCCACAGCTGCCATGCCATTAGCTTGGCATCCAAGGTTTCAATAGTCCAGCACAGTATGCTCCTATCTGGCTGGTCCTGGCACCCCTCCTTGGGTTTGAAAAAGGGTAAGCTTTTCTTCAAACTAACCACGCTTCTCCTTAATTCTTCACAGGATTTGCTGGGCCCTCCCTCCCTTTTCTGGATCTTCCCTGGTGTTGTGCCTTTATACTACCTGATCCTTTCACCAGGTTTTGGCAGGCTAGACTCCTTCCCTCATGGTCATCATTTTGGTTCCTTCTGTGCACACACTGAGTAGAAGGTCCTCCTCCTGCTCCATCTTGGCTTCTACTGCCCATGCATCCCAACGAAATTTCCTGCTCACTGGCTCTCCCTGAAGATTGGGAAGCTGGTCTTCCCTGCCTGTCCTGGGATCAAGAGCCTCTGGGCAGAGGCTGTGGTTGTCCCCAGGGGTATCAGTGAAGCTGCCCCTTCCTAGGTAATCCAGTTGAAGTGGGTATCTGGCTCCTTTTTTATTTGCTAGTTTGTAACTGGCTGCCTACTGTAATATTAGAGCTGAGATGTAAGTCTAGATAGCCCACTTTCAGAGTCCCCACTAAAAGATACCGTGCTTCTAATAAAGTGCATTATACTCTAAAGTATTATATGAAATTGTCACCAAAAGTTAAACTCAATTGGGTAGGCTGATCTCAGAGCCATCTCTACGATGGCTTGGTTACTAAATACCAAAGGACCTCCTTAACTCAAATTTTTAGTTTATAGGAAAGGCGACCACAGATCACGTTGCGTAAAAGTGACAGAGCATAATTCTAAGGAAACATCACATTTTGGTGTTTATTATGTGAACTTATATTCTGATCGTACCTGAGAAAATAAACAAGATTATGAGAACAGAACACATGAAGTATTTCATGTTATTTATTCACACCTATGTCTACATTTATTAAAAGACCGAAAGCAAGTTGATAAAAGCAGCTGGGGTGCCAGAAAATAGGAAATTACCTCATGTTTAAACTCCTTAAGCCATTTACAAGGTTCCAGGTCTTTTTCTTTGGATCATTAACACCTTCACTACAGGGGAGAGAGGGACAGAAGATGGAAGTAAAATGCAAATGATGTACTTCTGAAACCTATTTTGAGTTTTTGTAAGAAAAATGAAAAGAATAAACAATGTAAGTGCAGAAGGTATTGGCTCAGATGAGGTCTGGAGATTTTCTGAAGGTTTCTTTTATCGCTCAATCACCCTCATTAATTTTCAAGTATAAATGAAAATGGGCTACAAAAGTCAATTTGAAAAGTGGTTGTAAAGACAGGTTGTAAAGAGAGAGAGAGAGAGAGAGAGAGTTTTTTCGAGGGGGTGGGAGGTGTCTTTCAGATGGCAATTATTGTAAGATGAGAAATCTAATTTCCCCAGTTAAATTAAAAGAGGGGAATTTTTTTTTCATGGGAAACCTTGCTTTTCCAGTTTCTCTTGTGATTTTCATGGGCACATGTTAGCTAACCCATCTTAGAGTGGTGGTATTAAAGTTTGAAGACATCCACCCTTCAGAATATGATGATAGTTATTGACCCATCACACTGCAAAAAACACATGTAGCCACATTTTTGCCTATTAATTCGGGGGGTCAAAGGATTTCCTGAAGCCTCCCATGAACGTCCATTGACATCCGCTTACCCAGTTAAAAATTTCTTTTCCAGCCTACAATCTCCACAGGGCAGGTGGTGCCATATTTTCTTACATTGCTCACCCAGGAGCAGAGTGCACATGCTTGGCAGACATGAGCCTGATGTGTGTATAAACTGCTTCAGGCCAGGGTAAAGGAGCCATATATCAATAGTTAAGTGATGCTGAGTGGATGTTCTTTATCACCTTTGTCCCTGTGTTTTATAATTGCTGACCTTATACACAAAAGATTTACTACTTCCTAAGCCATTTCTCTTATTTTGTCTTTGTTTCAACACTGAAGTATATAATAATAAAGCAAATTATTATAATATGAAACATATATCATCTGAAAGAAAACTGAAATAACATTTATTAATTTCTAGTATGTAGTAAGCATTTTCTAAGCTCATACGTTTTTTTCTTTTTCAATTTTTAGGTTGTTTGGCATTATATGAGTGTTTTACAAAGGCCTTTCATTTAGGCTCTATTTCCTTTCATCTAATAATGTCTGACTTTTTAATCAGAGTATTTAAATCACTTAACAAATGATGGGATTACTGATCCACTTGGACTTTTTTAAAAATCTTGCTTCCTGTTTCTTGGTTACTATCCATTTTCCTTACTACTTCTTTTCTTTTCTCCCTCACATCATACTTCTCTTGGCTTGTTTCATTTCTTTAGAATCCTTCTTTTTCTGTTCTATTTTGGAAGATATATGTCTATTCTTGTAGAGATTGTCATTAATTTCATAATTCATAATCTTGATTATAAATGGCCCAGTATTTCTATACTCCTGGTGTTAGCATATTCCAACTATACAATGAACTACCTACATGACCCATTTTATGACTTTTACCTATTTTTAAATGAAAAAAGCTAATTAAAGTTATTAATATTTTATCACTTTCTAAATCCATTGCTACTTCCTTTTTATTTTTTGTTATCTTTTTCTTTTTATTGAACTTATTGGGGTGACTAACAAAATTATACAGATTTCAGAGGCACAATTATACAATGTACCATCTATACACTGTAATGTGTGTTCACCACTCTAAGTCAGATCTCCTTCCATCACCATTTATCCCCTCTATACTCTCCTCCACCTCCCCCATTCACCTCATCCCAGCAATCCCCACACTCTTATCTGCATTCATGAGTGCTTTTTCCCTTTTTGTTTCCTTACTACTATTTCCGATATGCCAGGCCTGCCCCTGGTACACTGTCCTTGCTTCACTACATCCCTGATAAGGATCTATGGATGGTAAACTAATGAGCTATTTTTTATTTGAAATATAGTTTTCATATTTTCCCCCTCATACTTGATTAGTCTAGTACAACACGTGCATATTGAGGCTGTTTTAGCTTGCTAACTTAAATATGTTATTCCACAGTCTGCAGCCTCTAGAGAAGGCCACTGTCAGTTTTTTATAGGTAATCAGCCAGTATGAACAATTTAAAACTTGCTCTCTTTATGCCTGAGTTTATTCAATTTCACTGTAAATTTTCTTGAAAAAAGTATGCCTTTATTTATCTTGAACCTTATCTAATATACCATTCTGATATGACTATAATGATCTTTTTATCAATTGTAGAAAAATTTCACTAATATCTCTTCAACCATTTCTTCCCTACCATCCCCTGTATATTGTTTCTTAGGTATTTACTTTAATAGCTACACATAACCATAACATTAATGAGAGTTTACTGCTATTATTTCATGAAATTATATTATCTAAGACATACTTGTAATGCAACAATTTTATCATTAATACTTATGATGTTATCACAAAAAATCAGACAACATTCTTTTCAAACCAGAATAGAATATATCAACACACACTGCAGAATTTGTGTACAATGAATAAACTTTGTGCAGGGTAATTTTAGCCAGAATAAAATTTATACCAGCTACAGACTATCAAATTACATTAGCCATATGTTTGCTAGGAGGCACTTGAGAAGCACTGTTGATCCACCTAAGTTTCCCAAAAATTCAGCTAACACAGAAATATTATTAATATAATGATGTGATGGGTCAAGGTGGAATTATCATATTCAAATCTCATATCATTTGGGTTTAAATAAATTCTATAGTAAATTTATGAAAAACATTTTATTTGGCTTCTTGGTACCTAAAATTGATTTAAGTTTTTTAAAATCTTACTCTACCACTTATTATTAGATTTGTATTTGATTCATTAGGGTAAAATTTTAGTGATATATATAGTACAATAAATACTATGTATGTGAAAATGAAATTCACTAACTTCAACCAGTTGTTAACATTTTACTTGTCATCAGGCTGAAAGTCCTATCTACCACTTGTAAAATTAACACATAGTTGTACCAAAATGCAGAATATGTAGATTATTTTTACCCAGCTCCCCAACCCCTGCCTTCATAGCCAGGTCCACCTGAGGGTCAGGCACATTCCATTTCAGAGTTACAACTATAACAGCAGTTCAAATTGTGAAACTAGTATTTCAGTTCAGAGGGACTAAAAGGTTTTCATCTAGTATAAAATTATAAACTGAAGTGAACTTCTTTTCCTGTACATAAAAAACATCGTCTGAAAATTTAATAAAGAAATGATATATGAAAAACATTTCTAGAGATATAACTATTTTGAAGACTATTTAGTCTTGGTCAAAGGAAGAGGCATGGCCACTATGGATTATGAGTTGAGAGTAATAAGGGGTCACAGGTTATATTAAGACAACAGGGTGAGATTTAAAAACTAGAGTAATAAAGAAGAGTAGATTACAAGGGAACCAAAAAATGCAATGGCAGCATTAAAAACTGAATAAAATAAACTCAAGATTAAAAACTTCATTATATTTTATTGTTTATGCTATTACAATTGTCCCAATTTTTCCTCTTTTGTTCCCCTCCACTGTGATCCTCCCATCTCCTTCAGACGATCCCCACACTGTTGTCCATGTCCATGGGTCATGCACATACATTCTTTGGCTATTACTTTACCTATGTTGTCCTTTACATTTCCATGACTTTTCTATAACAACCAACTTACACTTCTTATCCCTTCACCTTTTTCATCCATCCTCCCCAAACCCCCAATTTGGCAACCATCAAAACGTTTTTTGTACCTATGATTCTGTTTCTGTTCTGCTTGTTCATTTATTTAGTTTTTTTAGGTTCAATTATTAACAGAGATGTGTTTACTGCCATTTTATTGTTCATTCTTTTTATCTTCTTAAAGAAGGCCCTTTAACATTTTACTATGTAATACAGACATTTCAAACACCTAAACAGAGGTATTGTATTTTGACCTTGCAATGTAGTATGGAACTTGAAGTAAAATATCTAAAGTAGAGTAATAGAAGTTATATTAAAAGTTACAATAACACCAAAATCTAATTGTGTTTTTATTTGTTGGAACTCTAAAACCATTTAACTGTATCAGAAATAGTTTTATAGAACTGACTTATTCAGCAGTAACTCTAAATTATTGTGTACTTTTGGATTTGTTTTCATTTTTGTCTTAATTATGCAAGGCTGAATGTTAAAAAAAAAATCAAAGGTTTTATTTTCAAAAGTTAAGCTGCTCACCTACAGAGGACATCAGTCCTTCTATCTTGTCATATATGATCACCATTTTTCACAACATATTATCAAGTATCTCACTACATATCAAATGCTCATTTTATAACTGCCAAGATTAAATACTTATCTAGGCCAAAATTGTTTCTGTATCATTCCTATTATAAAAATAAAACTTTTTTTATAGCATTCCCAGAAGCAGAGCCATATTTTATACCAAATTTGAATATAATACCATTTAGTACTCTTGAAACACTAGGTTTTTATATGTATGACCAGAGTGTGCTGGGGAATGTCACCTGTGCTTAAAATGGTTTATTAGAGACATAATGGCGTTAGTGACATCCTTGGACCCATTGTGCAAAGAGCACTTTACATTCCCCAAAGGAAAAAGGAATCTTTAGTGTTAGTAGGGAGGGAATTTTTTTATGAACCTTTAATAAACACCTTTAGCAGCTTTCTTTACTGACAGCTATTCAAGTAATGCATCGTAAAAGCCCATTCATGGAGGTCTGTTAAGGAGCGGGAAGTCATTAAAAATTACACATTCAGTAAACTTCTGTAAATCATTCTAATGATATTTTATGAATAACTTCAATATTTGGGGAGAAAGATGAACTTTTTCATGACAATTTTTCTTTCTTCACATGCTCTTCTCTTCATGCAAATGGATAGTTCCATATTTCATCAGAACAAACCAAGACACCCACTTGGTATCACAAGCTATCCAAAATGACCAATTAGCTCAATGGTCACAGAAAAGCAGACAGATTTGACATGGGCTGTAAAAATGCTTTTTTAACTGAGCAGAACCTCAGTTATTAAAATAAATAAATAAATAAATAAAAATTGAGATAATGCATAAAAAGCCCATAGTATGGAGCTTAAAACGTAATAAACACATACATAAAAAAAAATTAAGCAGGCTAATTAATACTTATTTTTTTTTCTACCTTTCCCCATCTTTTTCATTTATATTTTTATGGATTCATAAAATTTTAAAAGAGCAAGTGAGTAATGGTATATCACATTAGCTTTATAGCCCCAAGGCAAAAGAAAGACTTAAAAATGACCTGAGCTATCACTGGTTTTGCATCCAGTCATTCATTGACTGGAAGGTACCCTAACCTTATGGACAGTAAAGACAGTGGCCCCTTTCACTTTCCAACAACTAACTCTTTACATACCATGATGACTGGAGAAAGAAAAGACAGCAACTAGTTCCCACCTAGAGTTGAAGTTATTTTCTGCAGGGTAAGGATTTGGTCTCATTCACACATTTGTCTCATAGCCTCTAGTAAAATGTTGAAAGAATAGAAACTTCTGACTTAGTATAATTTGATTGAGATCATTTTAATAAATTGAGAAACAGGAAGGAGTAAGGTGACTTAACAAAAAAGACAATGGCAAGCCCTGGCTGGTGGCCAGTGGGTAAGGCACCAGCCTGTAAGCCCAAAGTTTGCTGGTTCGATTCCCAGTCAGGGCACATACCCAGGTTGCAAGCCAGGTCTCCAGCCAGGTCCTTAGCTGGAGGCAGGTGAAAGGCATTGATGTCTCTCTGCCTCTCTCCCTTTTTCAACTAGTAGTTTCTCAACTAGTAATTCAGAGACACCAACACATAAAGTATCTCAGTGTTTTCAAATGTATTTTTCCAGTTGAACTTTTTTTTTTTTTTAAAGATTTTATTTATTTATTTTTGGAGAGAGGGAAGGTGGGCAAGAAAGAGAGGGAGGGGAACGTCAATGTGTGGGAGGAATAGCTACTTGCACACTCCCACCTGGGGACCTGGCCTGCAACTCAGGCTTGTGCCCTGGGAATGGAACCAATGACCCTTTGGTTTGCACGCCAGCCCTCAACTCACTGAGCCACACCAGCCAGGGCAACAGGTTGTACTTTTATTTCATAGAAAAGTGTTAAAAGTGTGAGTTTTGCATAGAGTAAACGTGGAAATTACAAAAATATCAATGGGGAAGGAATGAAAATCAATGTTGACTGAAGAAAAATATTTATTATAAATGAATGTAGCTACTCCTTGTCCTTTCTACTCCATGGGGTATTTTCAGAGTGTAGAATGTAACAAGACTTGCAGTACTGAAATTCATTCTGAAGCAATACAGGAAGAATGTAAAGGTAACAAAGATAGTGCAGCATAACAATGTTTACTGGGCTTTTCGTTTTAAAGAAAACATTGTGGACATTTGAACATTGCAAGTGTTCATACACACATACATTCAAGCATGTTATATATGTTATGTATATGTGTTTTAAACTGTGAAACTGTGTATGTAGCTTAGACTTCCCCTCCCTGTTTTGTTCTGTAGTCATTTAAAAAAGTTTAGTAGATTTTCCTGAAGCACAAAAACTAAATACCTAGTATAAAGGAACCATGGACATGGACAACAGGTGGGATTGACTTTGGGGGGAATGGGTGGGTGGAGAGGGGGACAGAGGGGAGCAAAAAGGGGATGGAGGTAATACAACAACAATACAATTTTTTTTAAATCCTATAATTTAGAAAATGCTAAAAAAAAAAAAAACAAAAACAAAAAACCAAAAACAACAACAACAAAAAAACCTAAATACCATAAAAGCCTAAAACAACAAAACAATTCAAGAAATTGAAATTATTAAAGTGTATAGCTAGCGTGTTTGGAAACTACTCACATTTTTATTAGTATAGCTCACTACTGTGCATATCATTCTCTCATTGATCTACAAGTTATCCAAAATCCTTCTAGTAAATTCCCATCTTGCTTAGGTCAACTAAAGTCGGTTTTATGCATGCATCTAAAAACATTAATACCCTTTTATGCCCTCCTTATAGAAGTGGCTGTTCAGGTCCTTTGCCCATTGAATGTAGAAGAGGTGAAAGGAGTGTGAGGCAGAGGAGAGCATTGGGGAGAAAACGGGATAAATGCAAAACAACAACAATAAATTAATTTAAAAAAACAATATACCTAGGATACTTTACTGTTTTTCTTTTCATTAGCTAACAATGTCAGACCCAGTGCCCATAGTACCACCAGTGGGTCTCACACTTGAATGTAGGTTAACCTCAACTGGGGAACTTGTTAAAACGGAGTTCTGGGTTCCCACCCCTACAGTTGGGATGGGGTCCAAGAACCTCCATTTTAACAAATTCTAGGGTGATACTGGTGCTGCTGGTCCTGGGATTGCACTTTGCCGGCCACTGATCTAAGAATTACTATATCTGTTGTTTCCTTTAAATGGTTTTCTCAGTAATATTTTATTTCCTGTTTTTCTGTTTAGCTTATATGCTTTGAAATTTTGATACAGTATTGGACAATTAAAATCATGATGCGTTAGTCATGAAGCAGAATTATTTCATAATCTATGAAATATAACTGCTGACTCAACCCATTGACTCTCTTGGTTGTGGCAACAACCATTCACTGCTCTATCCTGCCAGGCTGTGCCTCTCCATGTGCATCAGCTCACTGAGGATCTAGCCAAAAAGCAGATTATGATTCAGTAGATCTGGGGTGGCACCTAAGAGTCTGCATTTTCACAGGCTCGTGGGCAATACTCATTTGCCTGGTCTATGAACCACACTTCTAAGTCAAAACTTCAGGGCATTAGTAATATTTTACGACCTCTATTTTTTTTAAAGCTGAATTGAGGAAATTCTTTCTTTTTCTCTCTTCTTGTTCCTTTTCCACCCAGTGTTTATAATCTCCTACTCAACTTTCCTTCCTCATGATCTCTTCCAAAAAGTTAGAGATTTCACTTTTTGGTGACCTTATTGCATATACCGAATATTACTCTGTGGGATGCCTGACAAACTCTTCTATTTTGTCTCTTCAGGTTTGCTGATTGTTTACATGCAGATGTGAGTGTGTGTGTGTGTGTTGTGTTGGGGAGTGTTGGTAAATTATGTGACAGGAAAGCCTCACAGACCCAGTAAAAAGGAAGTAGCCCCTGGAGTCAGAACTGGATCAAAATTTAATCTCTACCTATTGTGAACTACAGTGTTTACTAATTCCTCTGAGCTCAGTCTCATTTTTAAAGTAAAAATAATAGTATCTATCATTCATCCTTTTTCTCATTAGGATTAAATCAAATTAGTAAAGATAACATGCAACAAAGTCCTGATACAAAACAGGTGACAAACAAATGTTGGTTATATTTCCCTTTTATGGTCTATGCATCAGTTCTCTACTAAATAATTGATCTAAAACTTGAGTGTATGTGAGAGCAACATGGAGAGATTTTGAAAAATGCAGCTGTCCAGCCCTTACCAGTGAGATGCTCTGGGCCTGTAACTCCTACTTTTATACAATTTCTATGTGATTCAGTCATGATGGTGTGGGGACCTTATTTTGAGAAGTATTTGCTCTAACTTCCAACAAGAAGTGACTGTTTATGGTCACCAAGGGTCCTGCTATAACATGTTCCACATATTGGTATTCAAAAGACACAAGCTATGTAATATAGTATTAGCTATACTACTAATAAAAAAAATAATAGTAATAAGGGCAAGCTATGTTTATAATGACTAATGGCATTATTTTTATTATGAATTACATTTATGGTAGTTCTCTATTAACCTAATTATTTTTACCATGCAGTCAATTCTATTACTAGATCATAATAGACACAGAACAGGAAGTTCCCAGCTCCTTAGTTTGCCTCATAATAATCAATGTCTTGGTTTGGACTTGAAAAACAATGCACCTACTTGTTCCAATGACTAAAAGCTATGTAACTACTCACCTCATTACACATGAAAGAAAATCCTTATTTTTATAATGCCAAGGCTTTACCTTCTTTTGTTAAATGAACATTTTTAAATTACTTTTTATGACATCAAATGACCACAATATCCCAAGCACCAGCACCATTAGAGTCAATGAAGATATACAAGACAGACATGTTTCTGCTATCACAAGGTTTTCATTCTGTTGGAAAGACATACAATAACCAAATCAACCAATACGCATTTAATGTAACTTATGTATGGAGGACATAAAATTGTTAATGTACAGTAAAGTGGCTATTTAGTCAGTTCTGTGCTGCACTCACTCAGATGCACCTCTATGCCTAAAGGACTTACTCTTTCAGCGTCTAGGAATACTATTGATGGGTTGATACCCAGCGGCCATACAAGATCTGTCCGCAAAGTACCTGCCGTGCGCACAGTTTTAACTATATTGACATTGGCTTGATACTTTTGGGACAGACCTCGTAGGTCTTCTGTTACGTCTCTCGGAAAAAGAGAACCCCTGGCCTGATGTGATGTGAAGATTTAGAAGCTGAACTCGTCTGCCAACTTGGGATCACTTTGGGGGGGTCATCCCTGTTCTAGAGCTCATTGTTTGGCTGAATCCTTCTTGTGTAACTACATCACCATTTGTTCAGCTTCTCCTTATCTAGCACTGCCCTCTTGCCTTCCCCCATACATGTTGACCCCCAATAAACTCCTGTATACTAACCTCCCCCCAGAGTCTGCTTCCCATGGAACCAAGATGCACTGGGCTGGCAATGGGAACAGATTGCCTGCTTAGCCCTCTTTCTTGGCAACCAGTTACATACCAGAATACCTATACATGCATTCTCCTACTTCCATTAGCTTTTATTCTTATATAATGACTTCAGTTATAAGGCAGGCTCCATATAAATTCACATTTACCATTTCTTCAGCTCAAAATTAAAAAATAAAACAAAGCAAAACAAAATGGGATTGGCTTTTTGCTTCAAACTCTTTTCTTTCTCAAAAATACTTATCTGAAATAAAGGAATGATTTATCTATTTGAAGAAAAGAAAATCTGGAATATTTTAAGCACTCTGCTAAGAAATCTCCATGCTATTCATGCTATTCTGAAGTGTCTTAATAATAATCATAGCCTGTTATATTTATAGTATTTTCTATGCATCAAATATATGAGGTGCTTTTATATGTATTACCTCATTTTACCTAAGAAAACCTTTATGAGTTATGGATCATTATCATCCCATTATACTGAGAAAAAAACTGAGGTTTAATTGGTGTAAATAAGTATACTCAGTGAACCAAATCCAATAGGTGGTAAGTTTTTTTATTTAAAGGCAGTCACTGGACATTTGATCCTCAGTTACCATTTACTGTCACCTTTCATAACATTTAGGAGCTCTTCTAAGGTTAAGTGCCATTTTATATATTCAGTTTTACAGTCCCATTCTCTTTCCCCATCCCCAAGGAATCCAGTACATTTTACACTAATTAAAACAAAGATAACCAGGTAGTACTCAAATATGTAAATTTCAAATATAACCTGGTACTTTTTCCTACTTTAAAAAGAAAAAACTTAATTTCTTCTCCAATGTACTGTATTCCATTATCATAATGATCACATTTATTTTGTTCTATTTGGTGATCATACAGTGTTAATATGCTACTGGGATAATACATAAACCAAGTACCCAGGTGAGGCAATAACCAGTTAAGACTTTGAATCCCACCTAATATATGGTTGAAACAAGGAGTAAAATTTCAAGTGTTAGGCTACAACAGGCTAAAAGAAAAGTGACATAAACATGAGAAACATGGCATATTGTGTACAATATGAAAACCTATTTCATATTGAGCTCTAGAGGATAATCATATGATTTGATCCACAACATATCTGTTCATATTTTAGTCATCCATATTTAAGCAAGGCATTTGGCTAAATTTACAATGCATATTCTTTTAAAAATAGGTTCGAAAAAAGCTGCAAGTTACAGGAAAGTATTATCCCTGGTAGCACTGGAACACAGTCATTTCAGGTCAAATGACCACAGGGAAGAAAAATTTCTCTCTCTGAGTTTGGATCTATACAGTTCTGAGGTCAAAAAGTTTTAGAATCATAAAAGTAAACTACAGAAGAGAAAGCAGAGTTGATGCTGAGTCAATTTAGGAAAGATTGGGTAACCTCAGAAAAATGACACAGTTTTACCTCAATCAGGCATCACAGTAGAAGCTTAAGCCATTTACTGCTAAGCAAAGTCAAAATCTGAGTTGGAAGTGGGATGGAAATAGATTCTTTGATTTGGTAGTGACATTAGAAAGATTAGGTTAAATTGTTGGTAAGTTTATAAAATGATGATAAGATCTATGCATGCCATAATAATACAGAATTCAAAAAAGGAGGAGAATGAAGGAAATGCCCAGTCATGAAATCTTAAAAACATAATTTTCTAAAACCATATCCATATCACAGTATATAGTCTGTTGAATAATAAACAAATGTTGCATATAAAAAAAGAAAATTCTAATTTTCTTATTTGTATAAATTCACTCAGCACTCATCTAGATTGGATGAAATGGAATCTACAAATCTAGATCTCATTTTCCATGCAATGGCTGTCACCTTTCACCTAATCTATGAATAACTTCCAAAGGAAATTGCAGTACATTCATATCTGTAATTCTGTGACAATTGCGGTCACGATCTCAATAAGGTCTCCACCTAGTGCATTAATAATATGATTTGTTCTTTACCTGATGCATGTCTGCCATGGAGCCTTCATCAGTATGAGAAAAGTTACACTACTAATTGTTTGATGAACTTCCTATAAAATAATATAAGGCCATTATTAGAAAGCCACTGTTAAGGGTTATGTCTCCCCAAAATTCCTGTGTTGAAATCCTAACTCTAATGCCTCAAAATGTGATTAAATTGGAAATATGCCTTTGTAGAGGTAATTAGGTTATACCGGGGTTATAAGGGTGGACCCCAATCCAATACTAAATCCAACATTTGAGGGGAGAAAATAAGACAGACAGAAGACCATGTGTAGACAGGGAGAGGACAGTCATCTCCAAGGGAAAGAGGCCTCAAAGAAAGTGACCCTGCCGCCACCTTGTCAGACTTCTAGTTTCCAGGGCCATGAGAAAATTAATGTCTCTGATTTAAGTCACTCAGTCCATGGTTGTGGCAGCCCTAGAAAACTATCATAGGCATGTAGATAGATAAAGCTAGTTATTGAATGGCCTAACTACTCAAAACTGTTCATGCTGTAGTTATCTGACAGCAAATGATTACAACCAGAGCAAATGCTCTGTTACATTCACGACTCAAACAATTAATCTTACTCTCTCACTTATCCAGTTAGTCATCTTCTAGGTTAATATTTACTTTAAATCCAAAGTCAGTGTATAATTCTCAAAGAAATAATGGCATTTCTTAATCTTAATAGGCATTGTACCTAGAACACAGCCCAGTACACATTGAATGCTTCTAGAATGAAATAAGTCCATGAAGTAGTGAATGAACACATTTCCTTGGCTGAAAAATAGCAGTAGCAAAACATCAATTTGAACCTAGATAATTACAGTATGAGATGCCCGTTCACCATATTTTCTGTCCCCACAATGTAAATAAATAGTGGTACTAGGGGCTTGTTTTGAAAAAAGAAATGTGATTTAGTAGAAAAACTGCTCAAAGTGAGGCTAGAAGTTAGAGCTCTAGTGGCAGTGTCCTACTCTGAGTAAATCATTCAACTTCCTAATCTGTTTTTCAGCAGCACGCTGATAATATACGCCCTTCTCACCTCACACACTGTGCATTTACTCCTCCAGGGTGAGAAGTAAACAAGATACTGTAACTGAACATATTCTGTAAAACATCTTTTATGAGATTTGACATCTCTGGGACCAAACCCAATGTTTTACTGTTTCTGGCATCTCTCATTTTGAAAAATGGAAGCCATATAGGATCAAGGGTTAGTGAAACATAATAAATGCACTGGACCGTAAATCAGAGGACACCTGAGCTCTCATGCAGTTTTCAACATAAAATTTATAATCTGGGTCCAATCACACCTATTGTGAGAATAAAAGGATGAAGAAGATTCAAAAGCACATTGGGCATGGACAACAGGTGGGATTGACTTTGGGGGGAATGGGTGGGTGGGGAGGGGGACAGAGGGGAGCAAAAAGGGGATGGATGTAATACAACAACAATAAAATTTTAAAAAAGAGAGAATGATTAACTCTATAAACTTCGTGCATTGCTATGATTGCCTTTTTATCATAGAATATTAACCAATTAATAATGTAAGCTGTAACCACTCACAATATTGTGAAGATGTAAACAAGAGATTAGCAGACAAGGGCAAAAAGGTAATAATGCAGTTGTGTAGAGCATGAACTGAAACTTGGCTAGGTTATCAATAAAATTGTATGCATAAGTTCAGTTCCTTTGCTCAGTTTATAAACATAAAATGTACTGTAGAATTTAATAAAATTCTTTCCTGTCTTGAGAGTTCACAATGCTCAAGGGTCTGGATGTCCACTGCATATTTACCACTTCCTCATGACTTTAGGCCAAGCTGTTATAAGCCAATTATTTTCCTTACTCATGGTTTAAACTAGAAAAATAAAGCTATTTTAAGGTGTTATAGCAATGGTTATTTATAATTGTCTCAACATTACTTTGTCTTTTCTCTTGAAGTTCCATTACTTTTTAAAAATAAAAAGAAAGAGGTGTGTATACTTAAGAATTAACCTCAGTAAATTTTCTTTGTGCACCTCTACATAACTTTAGATCGGCTTTAGTTTGTGTTTAAGTACTTGCCTCTGAACCTAACTAGGGATGATAGCTTAATAATAAAATGTTGACTATGAAAAATATCCCTCATAAATAATCAACATCCAAACTATGAGCATTTTAAGCACTAACCTAAGAGAAGTCAATTTATGAATGCTATTGATATCTTTCAGGCAAGACCGCAATTCGCCTTACATGTGCTGAGGTCAGAATGCACACAGGAAACTCTTCAGCCATTAACTTCATAGGACTTATAATTTGGTAAAGAAAATAAGCATATACTTAGATAACAATACTCTGAGTCATAATTTATCTTATAAATAAGATAAACATTTTGAGTTTTCTATACACAATGATGGCTTCCTTCATGGAATGGATCCGTTTCTTGAGAGCGTACTCATTTTGAATGTATAAAATACTGGATCGTTTCCATCATGTTTTGTTAGGTGGGAAATGTGTTGCACTTTTCTGTTTTAGTTTTAATTAAAAATAGCTAAAATTGATCACAACATTTTAAAGAAAGTGTTAATAATAACCCCTGCTTAATGACTAGCGGACACATTGTGCACTCTGAGTACATCTAAAATCACCCTGAGGGGTCTGAATTATTTTACCCATTTAATTGATGGAGAAACTTGAACTCAGTGAGGCTTCAACATGTCCCAAAATAGACAAACCCTCTCCCCTTTGACTCTCATGTAATACTCTTCTCCAGAATGTTACTTTATCATTAAAAAGTAATTACTATTATTTCTTAATAATAGCATGTATATCTACAATTATCTTAAAATAAAAAGCTTAATTTAAAAAGTAATTAGATAAAATAACACCAAGCTTTAAAATAGGAATGCAAAGCGGCCAAATTATTTGTTTTGTCTCAAAAATAATTTCAGTTTAGTAAAATTAATACACTGTATTAGAAAGTCATTGAGATTCTATCAAAACTCTTCCATAAAAAGCATAGCCATATAGTGTTCACCTATTACTTGTTGTTAGACCACTCTTTTCTAGAATATTCTAGAAGATTCCATATTTCAGAAATGAGCAATTTTTTTCAAGGATGAGAGATATTCAGACATAAGAGATAGTAATTACTAATCATTAGCAAGCATAATTGCTAAAATACTTGGCCAGCTGGCCTAAATATACATCAAGGGCCATTTCCTGGATACTGCACTTGAAAACTCCTAATCAGATTTTTCTATAAGCCAAGCTGCAGTATAAGCTCTATACCTGTCATAACTAAGTTGCTTCAAATACAAATATACCCAAGGACTCTTTATAATGAAAGTCAGCTGAAAATCCAATGCAAAACAGGCCAGCGGTGAAAATTGCAGTACTTTAATTCTAAATGAATACCCATTAGCACAGAACACATTTAAGATTAATTTGTACCTTCAACATATATTTCAAGTAATGGTACAATTGTGGGATTCACAGAATATATACTCCAAACGTTTACATTGCCATAAAAACAAAAAGGCAATTCAAAAATCAGGTTAAGTATGAGAGATTTGAGAGGTTTAAGCTACATTTCCTTCCAAATATGAAATGACAGTGGCATCAACTTGAAGAGAAAGAAAAGAATTGCTGTGATCTCTCCTCAATGACCCTTAAGTGGGGTTTCCTTTTATGTACATTTTGTATCATTAACTTGTGTGTGTGAAGGCACAGGCCTTCACAGCACCATGGATATCATAGACTATCTTCCTCCCTACAAGGCTAAGTCTGTAATGACTTCCAATAGGGGAAATCCTCATATTTCCCGGCACAGGTGAAATAAAACCTAAACAAGAGGAAAGTAAGACAAAAGTTACCAATTTTGTGCTTGAAATCTATCGAGTTCCTTCCATTCCTTATCTAATAAGCTTACAAACATATTTAAATGTGGACATAAGCAGAGTTCAGCTAGTATTTTAAAGGATTTGTGATGAAGTTTATATCCACCGAGGTTAGCAGAGCCCCATTTTCACAATCCATGTCACCCTGTTCCCAAGACTACATGGTGTGACTGAGGTTTGCACTTTCTGGGTGAGAAGTGTAAGTCACAGCCCAGATGGGAGAGTTGTCTTAAGTTTCTTGGATTCCAAATTGAAAGACTTCTTCAGCTCTTTATATTGATTACTGCAATATAGTCACTGCCTAACCTATTTTTAGAGTCCTGGTTTCATCTTGACCTGATGAGGACACAGTCACCATATAGTAGGTCTCTATAAGTTCCTGTTAATAAAAATTTATGTACAGCTGTCTTAAGTATTAAGTGTACAATGTTGAGTTGTAATACAGTCTGAATTTTTCATCTACTCCATAAAGCTCAATACAAATTTGGGGACATTCATAGTTCTAGAAACTATTACTGAACATTTTCTATAGAAGTTTCCTTTTCCATTAGGTAACCGGCTCCCCTAAAAATAGCTCAATCTAATTCCATAATCTGTGAGTTGTTTTCTATTAAGGGCCATTTATCTCTGTTTTATCACTTCAGTCTCATATTTGGATAAAGGCTGTGGAGTTCTATGGGGAGAGACATGTGGCCTTATCTGAGGAAACAGATATAGAACATTACCCTCAACACAGAAAGTTCTTCTCATCAGCACTGTCTATAAGCTTTATTATATACATATAATCATAAAATTGAATAGAAATTTGATTCTACATATGATTATGATTCCTTTTATTTACTTACAATATAGTAAGTATAACTCAGTATCAATAGATGTATTTTGGCTATCTCATGTATATATTCTCCACTGTCTTGCAGAAACAAAAAGCTGCAGCTATGTAATTATCATGAAGTCTTAATTGGTATTGTAATATCATAATTAAATAAATATATTTTAGAAGACATTCTCATTTGTTTGTTATATCAAATGATATACATATTTTTAAAGCTTTGGATATATCTTATTGTTCACAAAGATGCAGACATACTTTACATCATTTACCTCCCTTCTAACATAGTTGTTTGTAATGCATTCTAGTAATAAAATAACAGTGTGATACAAGAAATTCATGATATCTATCATTAATAGTAGAAAATAGGAGCATACAAAAATAAAATCAAATCTCAGAGTGGCAGCTGTTTAAGAAGTCTAGAGCTCTGGCTGGTAGCACAGTGGATAAGGCACCAGCTTATGAACCCCAAGATTGCTGGTTTGATTCCCAGCCAGGGCACATAACCAGGTTGCAAGCCAGGTCTCCAGCCAGCTCTGTAGCTAGAAGCAGGTAAAAAGCGACCATACATTGATGTTTCTCCTGCTCTGCCTCTTTCCCTTCCCTCTCTCTAAAAATAATAAATAAAATCTAAAAAAAAAAAAAGAAGAAGAAGAAGAAGAAGTCTAGAAAGCACTGAGACTAAGAAGCCAGTGAACAAGGTTGCTGGTTCAATTTCCCAGCCAGGGCAACATAACCAGGTTGCAAGCCAGGTCTCCAGCCAGATCAGTGGCTGGAGGTAGATGAAAGGCAACCATACATTGATGAAAGAAAAAAAAAAAAAGAAGCCAGTGAACTTCATGAACAGTTAAAGTATCTTGAATACATTTCCAAAAATTAGGAAGTTGAACAATGTTAGAAAGATGATGAAACAAAAAACTCTATTAAAAATAAAATAAAAAACAGAATATTACCAAGAGAAAAATTTTAAACCCATAAGAACAACATAATCAAATACAAAGCAAGTTAAAATATATTGACTTTGATCCATCTGTAGTAAGAAAAGAATATTGATTCATCTTTGCCCCAAGGAATACAGGATTTTTAGCATACACAGTGTACTACCATATCACAAACTTAAAAGTAGATCTTGTTGATAAAGAAAAACATATTTTCAAATCATGAAATAGAGAAACTATAATACATTAACAGATATGTAATTCAGTAAATTCTTGTATTATCATTTAAGCAGTATTTCTGTGTTTTGCACATAATTTATAAATACTGACTTCCTCCTTCCAAAGGACAAACATATAAGAAACATGTGGAATAAGAACTATCAATTCATATATTTACGTGAGTCTGTATGAGCACATGTGCATGTTTTAAGCAGCTTGAGATTCAATTATTTTGGGTTCCAATACTAGCTGGAGATGGACATAAAGCAACCAATACAAGCAAACAGTAGATAACCAAAGCATCTACGTGTATACATTTGCTTTATTATGAGCACTTGTAAAATGGTTCTCACATGAAACAGCAAATTGTAAAGGAGGTATATTTTGATGAATATGAAATGTAATGTTTTAGATACACTATTGTTTTGAGTATTACCTTTCTGTGATTATTCTTTTAGTATCACATTTTATTTCTTAAAAAATAGTTTCAAGGACCCTGCTGGTGGCACAGTGGATAAGGTCCCAACCTATGAACCCAAAAGTCACTGGCTTGATTCCCAGCCAGGGCACATAACCAGCTTGCAAGCCAGGTCTCCAGCCAGATCCATAGCTGGAGACGGGTGAAAGGCAACCATACATTGATGTCTCTCTCCCTCTCTGCCTCTCTCCCTCCCCTCCTCTCTAAAAATAATAAGTAACATCTTAAAAAAAAAAAAAAAACTTTTAAACAGAGGTTTCAGAGGTGGGGCAGCAGGTCAGGAGGACAGCCCTGAGAGTAGTTGGGGAAAAAGAGGAGAAAAGGGACAAAATACATGGTGTCCTTCCCTCATAATTACTGAAACTCGTTTTAGGGAGATTCTATCAAGTCTTATATGCTGGAATGCTGCTTCTTATCCTTATAGCTAAGATTTCAAGAAAATGTAAATACAAGTATATGGTTGAAGCATAAAAATTAGATATATTCGAAATTAGGTAGATAAACAGGATTGGTACAGTTTAATTCTTTAAGAGATAGGGAGAGAGAAATATACAACATTCATGAGCACATATCAAAGATAAGCCCATTCTATTTAGGTATTTCTGAATTTAGACCATTCAAAGTTATCCTGAATGATATATAATTGAATATACCACAAAGTAAGTCTTGAGTAAAATATCCAAAGGAAAAGATGATATAAAATAGCAAAAGGGAGAGGTAAGAGTGGTAGCAAAATAAGACTACTATTAAGTAAGCAAAACATTTGCTATCCAGACAATGCCTTCCCTTCAACATTTATAAAAAATTAGAGAGCAAGTGATAATAGGACCAATGTTATTGTGAGCATATTAATTATATGAGAAGTGTAGTAATAAGCATTAGCACATAAAAAGAGAATTTCATCACTGATATTATCAAGAAATTCATACACATAATTACATAGTACTTTTCCAGTCTTAACACAATAAAGCTTTCAAATAGGAAGAAAAACAGACCAAAGCATACCATTATCCCCAAATTTCTATGTAAATTTGAAATGCTTTTAAAGTTTCCAGAAGTTTGTAGAGAAGAGAATACAAACTTCAGAATAGCCATAAATTACAATAACAAGTATGTTAAGAAATGTATGTAGTTGGTTGTGAATTTATTTTCTCACACATCCTCTACTTCTGCTTATCAGTTACACATAAAACATTAGTTTTTGTCTAGCCAAATACTTTCATATTTTGAAGATTTTTAATATGATGAGCTTAAGGTGACTTTTATAGTAGGAAGCTTGAAAATGCAGATATAAATGCTTGAAAGTGAAGTTGTATTTTCAAATTACTTTATTTACATTTCCTTTATCATTATGTCAGTCAGGATACACTAGGTTTTGCTGCAGTAACAAAATCGTAAAACTTAAGTGACTTAAACAATGACTTACTTCTTGCTCAAGCTACATGTTCATTCAAGTCAGCAAGCTGTCCATTCCAAGTTATCCTCATTCAGGGTCACAAGACTTCAAAGTCTCCACCATCTAAGATACAGCACTTAGTTCCTCATTTTCTTGACCACAGCAAATAACATGTGAAACCTTACTTTTTGAGGGCAAGGAATATGGAGAGTACTGTAATCCTTCCAAGTGATTGGGAAAAGGAAAATAAGAAATGTTATAAAGAAATCTAATCACAACAAGCATTTGATATGCTCTATTTTAAATTATTTATTTCTTCCTTTCTCAGTTAACTTTGAGGTCCTGGAAAGAAAATGTGGAATATTATCCATATTTTCAGGATTTACACTGGACACTCAATAAGTATTTATGGAGTGAATAATAAGGACAGACAGTAGGATAATATATTTTAGCACGTTCAAGAAAACGTAATACGGAAGAGACCTTTGGATCTGACGTAAAGTTCATGTGTAATCACTCAAAAGTGTTTCAGAAATATGGCAAACCGAGGTGATAAAATGAAGGGAATGTATGGATAATGTCCTTCCAAAAGATTGACAATGATTCTAGTGAGAGCTTTAGGGCAGCAGCTTAAAGTGAGTGATTCTGTATAGGAAGGAGAGTACAGCAAGTCTGGAGGGAAAACAGATGGCAGACAAGAGTGAAGTTTGAAGACAGAGGATGAGTAATGGATGAAATGCTTAGGAGGCATCAGGAGGAAGTGGGATCATAAAACAGATAAGTGGGATTTTGGACAGCAATCCTTTGGAGATAGAGATGTGAATTACGACAATTATAAATAAAGCTGTGACTGATCATGGAAGGAAACTCTGAAGCTGTGCCTGTCTAATGGTCCTTATTTCATCTGAGGAGCAGAAGCCAGATAATGTTCTGAATGCAAGAGCAGGAATTGGGCAAAGACTTGAAATATGACAACATTTAGAGTGCCTTTCTAGGAAGGAGGTTACTGGGGATTAGAAGAATGATTGAGAAGCATTAAGAATGGATGTCCAGTTGGAACCAAAATTTTAAATGGCAAAAGCAAACACTCATCTTCAGTTATTAGAACCATCTATATGATTTAGTGATGCAATATCATGATCTTACAAACCATCTGGTAGCATATCCAGGCCAGGAACCCAGAAAATGCAAGCAGATGACCTCTTTCTGACATCAAGCAAAAAGGGTAATGTTTAACTCCCTGTACCAAAAAGTCTAAAATGATGGTTGACCATTTTAATTATTGAGAACAAAGTATAAATGTAATTGTGAATGACATCTAGCAGGAGCCATTTTAGTTCTGCTACCATTGTTATCAATGGTAACAATGTTAGAAGAAAGCTGGAATTAATTCAAATATATGTTATGCAAGTTCTAAGAGATTTTTCTATCCTATAGAATCTAATACCTTCTTTAAAATGAGTTGGTATTAACCTTTAAAAAATAGACAGCTTTGCATTTTGACAAAAAGAAAAAAAAAGCTAAAATCTTCCTTAACTATTTGCAGATGCTCTGCTACCTTGGGTGTATTGACAGAATTTAGTCACAGCCATAGTGAAGTCTGAAAACAAAATGTCATGAGACCAAGTACAGGACCTTTATAAGGTTCCCTTTGATTATAAATGTCTGAATGATAACAAGGCAATTATTGCAAAATCTGGGAAGTCCGAGATAAGTTTCTGCTGTTTAAATGTATAGAAAGTTAAAACAGCACAGTTGTGGAAAGAGAGAAGTGGCGTTAAATTTAGGGGCAAAATAATGAAGTAAGTCTGAGAGGACAATGGAAATACCAGTAGAAATGATAGGAAATGATGCCCGATGGAGACAGGAAGCATCTCACTGTCAAGGAAACTAGTTATGAGTTGCATGCCAACAAACAAACGTACTGTGTAATACCATTTACATGGTTTGAACAGATGACTAATATTTTTACAGAGGTTATAAGGCAGAATTAGACATATGCATTGGCATAATATTCAATAAAAGGGTAATTTTAACATTGAGCTAGGTTTTTAAAGTTCTTTTTGGGGAAATGTTTTTACTTGAATGGTAGAAGAAATAGAGCAGCAAGCAATATGGCATGATGAGGTTAAGATTCCCATAATTATTATAGTCACAGCCACTTAACTAGCTTTTTCTTTAATTTTTTTAAATTTTATTTATTATTTCTAAGGAAAGAAGGGAGAGAGGCAGAGAGGGAGAGAGACATCAATGTATGGTTGCCTTTCACCTGCCTCCGGCTACAGACCTGGCTGGAGACCTGGCTCGCAATCTGGTTATATGCCCTGGCTGGGAATCAAACCAGCAACCTTGGGGTTTGCAGGCCAGTGCCTTATCCACTGTGCCACTAGCCAGGGCAGCTTTTTTTTTTTTTTTTTTTTTTTTTTAATTCATTCATTGTTGCTATATTAGAGTTGTTTCATTTTCCCCCCATTGCTCTCCCCTGCCCCACCCACCCTATTCCCTCTCCCACAATCAATCCCCACCTCATTATTCATGTCCATGGGTCCTTCACATTAGCACCTTGACCAAACCCTTCTCCTTCTTTCCCTCCCTCCTCTGCTCCCCTCACCCCTCTGATCGCTGGCATTCTGCTCCTTGGTTCTATGTCTCTGGTTTCATTCTGCTCATGTGTTTATTTTGTTCACTAGTTTCCTGTATTAGGTGAGATCATATGGTATTTGTCTTTTTGCAACCTGGCTTATTTCACAAAGCGTAACATCCCCAGTTCCAACCTAGCTTTAAGAAGATCCTCTTTGGTGATATTTCCAGTGTTACCTTGGAAAGTAGTCTCAGTTGAACTATTACACCTTCTTCTCTTTTCTAAAAAATTTCAGGGTCTTATTAAGCAAGAATTAAATAAGGCTTCACTAGACTAAAAGCAATGATTTCTTTCTTTAAAACATGTACCTGGTAATTTTATTCTTATAGATGAAACTTCTTTTATGATTTTCCCCAAAAGTATGCCAAGCCATCTTCAAACTAACCTCTCAATGACTTCCAAACTACTTTTGTTTGTAGATGCACATATGCACACAGCCATATTCAGGGAATCAGCACCACAATCCTAGTTCTGCACATAGCAAGTATTTCATGGTGCAAGGCAGTATCCTAAAGGATGTACTTCACTACGTTCTCTATACAAATGACGCCCAACCAAATTTCAGTGAGTCATTATCATCATTATTTGTTAGACTCTATCTGAAACTTAAGTTAGTCAACTTTCCAAGATTTGTTGCTGTTTATTTTAATGCTTACACCGGGATATGTTTACTGATTTTAAAGAAATGAGGGAGGGAGGAAGGGGGGTGGCGAAAATGAGAGAGAGAAAGAGAGAAAGACCAATGTAAGAGACAAACATCAATTGGTTGCCTATCATACGTGCCCCATCCAGGGATCATCCTGCAACCTAGGTATGTGCTCTGACTGGGAATTGAACCTGTGACCTTTCAGTGTATGGGACCATACTCCAACCAAGTGTGCCACCACCACCCCACCAAGGCTTATTACTGTTAATTTTAAATGACAAAACAATGAAAAAGTCTTTAAAATTCTTTCAAAATGGGACAAATGCCAAGGCAATGCTCTTGTATACCACCTGTTGGCTGCAGGAATCGTGACAGGTACTGTGTCGGCAATACCCTGTCCCATCATGTGACTCTCTGTTCCCTTCAAGCTTTAACTGTTAGAAACAAAGAAACAACACTTCATCATCAGGGTTTTGGGTCTTCTTTAGTGGGAATTCGTGAAATAAAAATGAATAACTTTGTATTCCCACAAGGCTCTGATAATCAAGGTGATCACTCAGCTGACATATCATTGTTTCCTTCAGATTATAAAAATTGAGAGCCTTCTAATATTGTTTGATTATGCTCAGCCTCTAGAGATTATTAATATTGCCTTAAGCCTTTTATTATTCTGAAATACGAAATGTCAATTATTAAAATATTCCATTTGAGTTACAAGAATAAAAAAACATACTGCAGCCTTTTGCTGTTCAAAATATAACCAGTTGATGTTGCATTACAAACACATTTGGGAAAGCAGTTAAGTTGCTGGGTTTCAAATAATCAAAGGGATAAGGGGAAAACAAACTCATTGAATAGTACAGAATTTCCAAATTCAGCTAATGGATGAGATGATTCATTGTTTTGATGTGGCAAGACCAAATGGAAAGCCAACAACTGGGAAAGCACAAAAATGCAGAGACTGGAAACTTCTAAATTTGGGCATGGAAAGCAAGTAATTTACTGCAATCAGAATGTAATAGGCAACATTAATTTATAGGAAGATGTCTTTCGGAGTATTAAATTAGCTTAATCAGTTTAGAAACGTATTAATGGTCCTGATAATTTTCCTTAAGGACCACAGCAAGGTATATAAAATAACTGTTAAAGTCACTTTAACATTTGCATAAAATTAGTTTATCTTCACATCAAATCTGAATATGGTTATAAAGCCTATTTTAGAGTACATTTTGGAGCAATTTACAAATTAATGTTTCATTAGTGCTCCCTTAATAATGTTTATTGATTGTTCTCATCTCGATTCTGTTCATATACTTTCATTTCCCTCTGGTAAATCACTTCGATGTCTTATAAACTTAACGGAAGCTATTTCCTTGTGCATGTGGAAAAAAAGAAACCGTTCAGCATAGCACAGAAAACATCAAGCTTTGAATCAGACATGGTTACTTCATGATCCAACTCCATCACCTAAAAGTTACTTGGCTTTGCAAAATCACTTGACCTTCCTTAGTTTTGTTCCCTAATTTAAAAGTAAATGTGGCTATTGGTAACACCTACCCACTTAATCAGTGGGAAGAAACAACTGAGTAATTGCAGGTCATTTGTTTGAAATTCTGTGCACAACTATTTCCATGTAAGTTTGTAGTAAGTGCATTAAGAGGAAAAAATAATAATAATAATAATAAGTTTTGTTCTAAATGGATAGAAATGTGCATTTCATCATCTGTAATGGCAATCTTTTCTATCCTGAATATTAGTTTTTCTCAAATTTTCTTATCCATGTTAAAAAATCCTTATTAAAGAAACTTTTATGCTTGTTAAAGTCAATCTTTTAATAAAGGAATCCTTTCTCCTACTTCCCCAGAGGTGTGTGTAGTTTCTCTTCAACTTTTGAAAATTCAAATTGAAAAGACATTCTAATTTATGATCTAAAAGGAGAAAACATTTTTATTTTTTCCCTGTATCATGCATTCAGGTTTAATTGTTGTGGTTATTTTATTTTTGAAGAGTCAAAGAACAATGCATTGGCATCAGATGTAATTTATGATTAATAAACAATTAAGAATTATGTCAGTAATTTTCAAAAAGGAATTTTCACAAATACAAAGTGCTCACCAAGTCCATAAGAACTGAAAAATTGTATTTTAAAAGCAATTTCCTAGGGTTAAATTCTTTTTTATAAGATGCTAAAATTTTTTACTCCACCTACTAAAAGTCATCAATTAATTAGTAATTGAATTGATCTACAATGTTTAGGAGAGCAAATGAAAAAGTATATCAAACTCTGATAATTACACAATTTTAAGGCAATTTTCAAAGTATCTAAAATCTGATGGGTATTATGCTTAATTTTCTACGTTTTATGTCTGCTACATAGCAGAATTTAATTATTTATTCATTCAGCAAATGTTTTGGGACGCCTACTTTATTTACTCTTAGCAGTGACAAACATTACAGGAGGTAGAAGGATGAATAAATCATAATCCTTATTTTAATGAAATTATTACTTTGGGATTATAGCTATTATTCTCTACAGCACTGATACTCAGAGAGACCTGTGAAAAATTAAAATATCAAGAGCTTTCTGAGCTAAGGCACTGTACCACTTATTAATTCTTACGGCAAATATGGACTTTCCCACCATTCCCATCTCAGAGATATCACTACCATTCCTAGAAGGTACCCATTTTCTCAGGTTCCCCCAAAATTCAAGCTGACTCAAGCTTTTAACTCGTCAAAAAGAATGTCAGCACTCTGAATGTGTCCAAGTCAGTGGGCTCAAGCTGCCATCAAATCATGGCTAACAGTGACATTAAAGGGAGTAAGATTTATAAAGCATTGTCTAAGGGGTATGTAACCCTCCCATCTGCCTAGAAACTTTGAAATGTTTGAAGTAAACCAGACCAGAAGTCATCCCCATAGGCAAACTGCTCTGTACTTTGAAAGAATGAGTCCTATTACAGTTTTTGCTACATTAACAAGGATGTAGTGCACTGCACCAGTTCCCTTTTTATGAAAATTCATGGGGAAAATTCTCTCCAGTCTCAGTGCAAGAAATGTTTTTATTTTTTTCTTCTATAATAGAATACTGATGATTATTTAAAAATCTAGGGCCAAATTTGTGGACTATTTTTTTTTAAAGATTTTATTTATTATTGCCAGAGAGAGAGGAGGGGAGAGAGGCAGAGAGGGAGAGAAACATCAGTGTAAGGTTACTTTTCACCTGTCTCCAGCCATGGACCTGGCTGGAGACCTGGCTGGAGACCTGGTTATGTGCCCTGGCTGGGGAACGGACTAAATTTTTCATATGGCCACTCCCTTAGAACATAGGTTGGAACATGTCTTTACTTACCTTTCTTATTTTTCAGGAAACTTCTTTTGGCATAGGCTCTCAATGACTAACTGCTTTTTAAAAAAATTTTTTTGAAGTATAATTTAACTACAGAGAAGTGAATAAATCATATGTACAACTTGATGAGTTTTTACCAGTGAACAGATTCATGTAATGAACACACAGATCAGGAAACAGTATTTCTGTAACTTGCCTCCCTCCTTACCAACAACTATGATGTAGTCATAAGATAGCTGTGCTTAAGTTTGAGTTCCATGTAAATGTAATCAAGCCTTTTGGACCTTCTGGCCTTTTTCTGTCAACATGACATTTGTGAGATTATTCATATTTATCTATAATTGCAGTTTATTCACTCTCATCCTAGTCCCTTTTTATTTAGTTTAGCATATTTGACATTGTTTTTAAAACATCTTAAACTAACTGCCAAAAAAAGCTAAAGAAAAGTTAATTTTTTTTTAGATAAGGAAGACAACAAAAGAATAAAATAGGCATATCAAACCTTTCAAATAATTTTTAAACTTCTACATCAAAAGACACCCTCAAAGGCAACCCACAGGATGGGAAATACTTGCCAACTACAAATCCAGAATATAGAGAGAATGTCTAAAACTCAACAACAACAACAACAAAAAATTAACCCAATTCAAAATTGTGCAAAGGACTTGAACAGACAAGATATAAACAAATGGTCCACAAGCACATTCATTACATTAATCACTAGAGAAATGCAAAACAAAACTGCAGTAAGATACCACCTCTCACACACTAGGATGACAACCATTTAAAAATAAACAAACAGAAGATAACTATTGGCATAGAGTGAAGAAATTGGAACCCTTGTGCCTTGGGAATGTAAAATGGTGCACCCATGAGAAAGCCATTATAGTGGTTTCTCAAAAACTTAAAAATAGAATGACTGTTTGGCCTAGCAATTTCATTTCTGTATATATTCCAAAAGGATTGAAAGTTACATTAAAGAGATATTTATTTTTTTTTGTTTGTTTTTAAAGATTTTATTATTTTTTAGAGAGAGGGGAAAGGAGGGAGGAAGAAAGGGAGAGAAACATCAACATATGGTTGGTTGCTTTTCACCTGTCTCTAACTGAGGACCTCACTGGAGACATGGCTTGGGACCTGGGTATGTGCCTTGACTGGGAATTGAACCAGTGACACTTGGGTTCACTGGCTGGTGCTCAATCCATTGAGCCACATCATTGAAGAGTTGTACAGGCATGTCCAAACCAGCATTACTCACAATAGTAAAACTAAAAAAGGAAAGCAACCTAAGTGTCCATCAATTAATGAATGAAGAAGCAAAATATAGTATATACAAGTAATAGAGTATTTCCTTTCCTCAAAGGAAATAAATTCTGATATATGCTACAAATAGATAAACCTGGAGGATAATAAGCTAAGTGAAATGAGCCAATCACGGAAAGACAAATACTGTATGAATTCACTTATTTGAGGACCTAGATATTCAAAATCAGAGACAAACAATAAAATGATGATTGCCAGATGCTAGGAGGAGTGGAATGGGAGCTATTTAATGAGGATAGAGTTTTAGTTCAGCAATAGGAAAAGACATCTGGAGATGTGTGGTGGTGATAGTTGGTCAACTATATGAATTTATTTAATGCCACTGAATTATACACTTGAAATGGTTAAGATGATAAATTTTATGTGTATTTTACTACAATTAAAAATTTGGAAAAAATAAGTTAAAATAAATAAATGATAGATAGACAGATAGGGTGTCTATTCACTAAAGCCAAAAATCAACTTATTTTATTTTCAGAAAACAAAAATGTAAAAATGAAGAATTCCAAAGAAAGTTTCTTATCAGTCAAACCAAAAATTCAATTAACCAGGGCATCTCGTTAGTTAATATTTCTAGTTAATTATATTATATGGTCTATTTTTCTGAAAATTTAATTTTTATTTATTTTGTTAAATTACTCCCAAATCTTTTTCTTCTTTTTCAGGGCCTACAAAATATAACCAAAAGGGACAAAGTTCAAAAGCACTCTCTTCCTATATGTATTTTGTGTATTTATTGATACAGTTTCTTATTTTTAAGCTAAATTAATAGTAATTCTTTACTCCTAAAATTTTGAGGTTAAACATAAAGAACCAGTGATACACAATAAAACTACTTGTTGAAAGGAAGTAGTTGTCTAAGGTACAACTGTTATTTATCTATAAACATTCTATGAGCCCATGTCCTTACTTTTCCTGACAACATTGATAGCCTTAGCACTATCATTCTATAAGAACATAGTAATCACTGAAATATCTATTGATAGCATTATGTTAAAATGAACAGAAAATAATTGTCCTCATGTCATTAATCCAAAATATGGTTAAAAGTTAAATATAAGACAAGGTATTTTGAAAACATGTGCAATTTCTGATGCTTTTTGCATTTTACACAATTTAGTTATGTTGGATATTCTATCTTTTCATACATCTAACATAGTTAAAAATATGACTATAATGATTGTGCCTGGCAAAATCATTTGTATCCCTTCCCATCCTTCCCTCTTACCTCTAGTCCCTAACCCACCAGATCTTAACCCCTAGAACCTGTAAATGCGACCTTATTTGAGAAAAGAATATTTGCAGCTGTAACTATACTAAATCTCTTAAAATTCAAGGTGACCCTGGATGATCAGGATAGGCTCTAACTATAATCACAAATGTCCTTATAAGAGAAAAATGGGGAAATCAGACTTAGAGAGGAGAAGATAATAGTAAGACAGGGAAAGAGATGGGAGGGAAGTGCCTCCAAACCAAAAAATGCCCACAGGATCCCAAAGCTACAAGAGGCAGGGTACAGATTCCTCTCTAAAGCCCCTAAGGGGGCTCAGCCTTGCAGATGCCTTGATTTTAGCCCAGTGACACTGATTCCAGATGTGTGATCTCCAACCCTGTGTCAGAATACATTTCTGCTACCCTAAACCACCAAGTTTGGGGTAATTTGGCTCAGTGGTCACAGTTAATACATGATGATAATTAAAAACAGCTAACATCCACCTGGCTGATGTAGCCCAGTGATTGGCACTGTGCTGCGAACCCAAGGGTCACTGGTTCCATTCCCAGTCAGGACATATAACTGGGTTGCAAGCCAGGTCCCTAGCCAGGTCCCTAGCTGGAGGCAGGTGAAAGGCAACCATACATTGATATTTCTCTCCCTTTCTTCCTCCCTGATCTTCTCTCTAAAAATAATTAATAAAATCTTTTTAAAAATAGCTAATATCTATGGCATGTTCACTTTATACTGGACACTATTTGAAGCACTTTACAGATGTTATCTTTATAACTCTTCCATTAACCCATGGCGAAGGTTATTCATTATCACCATTTTATGGGTCAGAACACTGAGGCAGATAGATGCTCAGTAAGCTCACTAAATCCTCACAGTGTATAAGGAACAGAGCAAGGGGTCAAACCTAGGCATTCTAGTTCTTTAGTTCACATTCCTAGGCACTACACCATATTCAATGACTATTTGTCTCTGACTCTTAGGTCAAATTTTACTCTGAATGTAAAATTGAAAGCACCTGAGTTCTCAACCAAGTACCTACAACTTTTATGCTTTAAATTCTAAGGGATCTGATTAGATTTGGTATACTAAGACTAACTTCTAGATGTTGTTCTCA
The DNA here is from genome assembly GCA_004026585.1 of Noctilio leporinus. Taxonomy (NCBI): domain Eukaryota; kingdom Metazoa; phylum Chordata; class Mammalia; order Chiroptera; family Noctilionidae; genus Noctilio; species Noctilio leporinus. The sequence goes on from PVIW01000011.1 coordinate 1,165,809, forward strand.
ATAAATGCAGTTTTAAAAATCTAGATTTTCCAGAATGCCTTTTGGGGTTTCATGTGTTTACATAACAGTAAAGTAAAATTATAGAAACATTTCATTAATTTCCCCTTTCATTTCATTTGAAGGTAGATGAGACATTGTGAAAGAAAGGGGAGGCCTCTAATAATCTTTAATAATGCATTATAAAAATAACAGCAAATAATTCCTGAGATACAAAAACAGAACACATGACAAGATCTCTCCCTCTCCCTCTCCCTCTCTCTCTCTTACTCTCTCTCTCTCTCTCTCACACACACACACAAACACACACACACACACACACAAACACACACACAACCAAACAGAGAACATATGGCCACATTTTATGAAAAATTCTCAAATTAACCTACCTAATACTTCATTATAATGTGTTTTTCTTATAGAAACAGATAAGTTGAATGAGCAATCAAAATATGCCAAGATCAGTACTGTTTGCTTGAAAATGGGCTACATAATTGCTTGGAAGAAAAGTACACATTTGTGCTTATTTTGGTAGATAGTTTCTTAAATAGATCATGGAGAACTACCCCTTTGTGTTCCAAACAGGCAAAAATTAAAGATATGGTTGGGTGACACTATAGGCAGAGTAATAAAGTCATTAAGTGGTCTAGAGATCCCTTTCCCAATCTAGAACTGTATTCTAGTATTTTCTACAGGTTCACCAGTTATTTTGGTCCTTTGAAACCTATCCTTAATCAGACAGTAATACTAAAAGTGGTAGAGAATTATCTGGATATGATTTAAATCACATTTATAATGGGATAAAGATTTTGTAAAGGAATTTGAATCCCCTCTGCCTCTTTTTGCAATTAAAAAAATAAAAAGTTAAAGCTGGGTCATTCCAGAAAGGGGAGTTATAGCTAATTTTAACAGCCCCAATAAGATATAAATTGATACATTTTTAATATAGCATAACTTTTTTAAATGATCTGCAATGTGTTATCTACTTGTTCAAAAGATTAATTTCACTAATGAATTTTAGGCAGGTACTCTATTTGAGCTGATCTATGTTTCCAAAGAGGCTATTTAAGTGCTTGCTCGATTTTCAACCCACAGGCATTAATTCATTCAAACTTTCACTTTGGAAACGTCATCCAAAACACTAAGGCGTGCTACCTACCTTGAGTTCTAAGTTCTTGAAACATTCAAAATTACTAATCCTTTCTCAGTATTAGTTTCTTCAATCTATGTTATGAATGTGACTCAGATATTCAGGTTAAATCATTTTTCAAAGACCTCATTGTTCAAATTACCAAGTAATATTAAATAAAGTATTCTTATTGTGCAAACATGGAATTTAGAACATTTCTAAAACACAGTAGAAAATATTTCATATGATTATAAGGTCTACCCACTTATAAAACTCCTACTGTCATAAAATATTTTTCAGAAATTTAAGTTTATAATTAGTTTAATTCTTTACTACTAAAATTAAAGGTTAGCCACTAGAACAACTTAATTATCTGCTTCCAAAAAATCCCAAAATGACTAGACAGGTTATAACTATTCTACTTTTAGATTTTTGCTAAAATCTTTACATATTCAGATATGTGTTATTTTTAGCAGGTAGGAAAAATATGATTTTTTAACACTTCAACTATATTAACAGAAGAAACAACATTTCAACTTTATGCAATGCTAAGTTACTACTAGGAAACACAATGTAACCCTACAAAAGAGAAGTCATGGCAATGAATATTAGTTTAATGGAACAACAAAATGTAGTTTTATTTGAAAACAACAATATAGCGTGCAATTGCAATGAAACATAGTAAAATATCTTTAACTTCTCAAAGTACCTCTATATTCCCAAAGCTGTTCCTACATCCTAGATATTAGTATCATTAGTGTCTTAATAGATTTATATGCTTTTACTTGACAATTCCATTCATGTGCAGACAAACCAGATGGTGACTAAAAGCATATCACTATTTCTAAAACAAGCATAATTACAGCTTGTGAAGAAGTAAGACAAATGCATCTTATTTGTCATTCTTGCTCTTAGTTTAAAAAACCTCAATATATCTAGAAAGATACAACTATAACATGTCAGAAGAACTCATGAATAACTGATTTACAAATTTGGAGATTACAGGAAAATAATGGCAGACTTGTACTCAGATACCTACATGCACTTGATAATAAGATATGAAACATCTTGATTAAATTTCAAATAAAATAAGCCCTAAATTATACATGAATCTTTTAGCTGGAGTTGTTCTTATAGATGAAACATTATGTTTTGTTGAATTGCAAACATGGTTTTATTATTGAACTTTTGATACACCCAGTAAATAGCAAATCACAGCAGGGGGTGTAATTGTTTTGAAAGCACTGTTGGAAATAAAAAGGAAATTTTAAAACAACGTGCTAGTATCTCTTAATACAACTTCAACATCTTGCTAGGGTCTGAGCATTAATTATCAGCTGACTGAAATATGAGCATGTCCAGATAGACCTCAGAATAACTCTACAGGGTCATGTGAATTGGATGTTAGCACCAGGTATGTTTGATGTCATAAATCACACATTGTTAAAAGCATTGCTCCAATATAACACTATTGATTTACAATAAAGTGGCTCAATGAAGGAAAATTGTCAAGGGGAACACCAAGACCTTACTTAGCATTCAGCCTTTTCTAAAGCCAGCAAGCCAAATTGCGTAAATGCCATACAAATTTCATTTGAATTCAAGTTTCAAGTTCTACATTTCTGTTAAATTAAACATCTGAAATAGTTCTGGAGGAACCAACCCATGATATTCTCATCACTGAACTAATGTTCTGTAAGACTTAGAACTTAGGGAGGTCATCCTTCGATTTTTCAAATGAGACTCCAAGACGTTGTATAGTAGTTAGTGAAACTGACGTTGGAGTCCAGCAATCTTGGTTTTCAAGACACTAACTCTGCAACTTTTTCCAATTTAGCCTGGCCATAAAGCCCTTAACACATCGAAATGATGTGCAGTAAATGGGAAACAAGTGTTAGATATTATTAGGATTACTATACTCTATCATTATTAAATGACCCCAAAAGTCCTGCCACTTTGTAGTAGAGCAAAATTGTCCAGAAGCCCTACAGTTTAGCTTAGGTCTCTGTACCCTAACTCAGAGTGCTTTCAACACTTCATTAACTTTTATCTTTGATAATATGTTAACTCAAAATGCATGTCCATTGCCCTAGTCTATATGTATGTACATAAGCTCCATGAATAGAGTGCTCAAGTTAATTTTCTGAGGAGCATCTGGAGGAAATAGGAAGAAATTGCAGCAAACCCCAGACACGCTGTGCTGCATCCATCTACATAATTTGAAATGACCCACATCTGCCTTTCATGCTTAGGGACCACAGGAAAGTCACTGAGTTACTCAGTCCAGGGCAAGAATGGCATGAAACCCAGAGGGAGACATACCTTTCCAGTCAATTTCAGAGAACAAGGTGAACCTGAATTGAGTGGATATGTGAAAGACACATTTAACAGACCAACTAGCAAACAACCTCAAGAGAAGAGGGGAAATTTACATTCCAGAAGCACCAGGGAATGCCCTAGAAAAGCATCAGGGTTCTTACTTCGTTACAGGTACAGAACGTAGGACAGTCTTAGTTCAAGGTTCAAGGTTCCAGAATTTGGAGACACTCAAACCCAGAACAGAAAGTCACAGGCTATTTTAGCTGCAGCTAGGGCTAAAGCAAACATAAACACAAGCCACCAGAAACGCATGGTGCTGCCAGTCTGAATTCTAAGGGCGACAGAGAGCTGGTATTTCAAAAAGGGATGACAGCATATTAGGGCTAAGTGGGTTTCCTCTAACTGCAATTCACACCCACAATAAAACTTTTCTCCCGGGATCCAAGAAGTCCCAAAGTACAGAAATCCTGTGCTGCCTCTGTTTTAACCAGATCTTAGGACCTGGATGGCAACTAGATTCAGGGGCCCTGGTTTACCCCCAGCTCCCCAAACCTACCCTAAATGTCAATATGATTGATTCCTGAGGCTAGGCTTCCTATTGCTCAGCAGCTTCTCACGCTGCCTTCAAATTGTGTGTATCTCCAGGAGAAATGCTTTTTTTTTTTTTTTTAATGATAAAATAAAAAGGAGAAAGGAAGAAAAAGAGAAGTCCATCATAAAGCTAGCCCACTATGCTTTCTTATTCCCGTAACTTCGCCAGGTTCCCCAGGAAAGAGCGCACCCTGCACACACCCAATAGGAAACGGGCTGCAGGGCATCCATCCCCAGTGGCCCAGCCCGAGACTGGCTGACCCTGTCGCCTGCCCCCGCTGTCCCCTTGGTCCTCTGCAGCAGGTACTAGGAGCCCCTCGAGCTCTTCACGCTACTCTCTGCTCTGGGCACTCGTCTCTTCTTGGCGCCCAGCAACAGGGCAGGCTGCGGAGGGATGGTGCGGGGTGCAGGGTCGGAGCGTCCCGGATCCGGACGGTGCAAATGTCCACTCCACCAGTGCCTTCCAGCCCGCAGGGGCGCAACCCCGGAGCCTCACGCGGCACCCTAGCCAACTCCGCAGCCCCAGCCGGAGCCTGGACGCCAATTTTACACTCAACTTACCTTGTCTGGGCTGAGCTTTCAGCGCCCCCGGTAGCTTTTCTCTCTTTCCTCCCACCGATCCCTTCATCCTCCTGCTGGCTGCCGCCTGGCGCCCTGGCCCTGGCATCCAGGAGGAGCTGCAGCCAGGACCCGCTGTCCCTGGCGGCACCCAGTTTCCCACCAGCAGCTTCCTCGGCGTGGTCACAGCAAGTCGTGAGCAGCGGCCACCCAGAACGGTCCCCGAAAGGGATGCTCGCTCACACCGTCTCTCGGACGCCGGCTGGAGTTGGCAGCCGGTGCCCAGGGTGCTCCGCACGGTCGGAGCCCCACGCCAGCCTCAGGTGCACGCGCTGGGTGAGGTGCCAGCCGCGCCTGGGAGGGAGGGGCCGGGCCCAGGGGTGCAGCGAGCGAGGCAGAGGGCTGCGAGGGAGGACGGACACCGAGAGGCGAGGAACTGGCTTTACTGGAGCAAATGGATCATGGGTGTTTAGGCAAACCGCGAGGAGAAATGCATCCAGAAACTAGAGAGAGTGCAAATGAGCTCCCGTGAGCTGCTTCAAAAGACTCAGGAATGGGGCCTTTCTTTTGTGCTTAGAGGTCCCTTAGCCTCCTTGTTTGAAAGCAATATCTGATACATTGCCCCCTCCCCTCCACTTTTATTCAAAAATTAGCAATTAATCCCAATAACCTCAGAGAACAGACATAAAATAAAGTGCTATTGCGAATGTAGTCCTGCCTCCACATACCCAAGTGTTCACCCCTTCTGAGGGACCTATATATCTTGCTGAGATTTTTCTTTCCTCACCTGATTCACTCGTTCATTCATTCTCTCCCCCACCCCTGCCTTCCCTCCCTCCTCACACACACAAACACACATTCACACTCAATACAGTACCCTGTACACTGGGAACAAAAAAGATAACCTCACTCTGGCCAGGGTATTGGTTAGAACATCTGATACCCCAAGATTGTGGGTTGGATCCCTGGACAGAGCTCATACCCTGACCAACCAATGAATACACAAGTAAGTGGAACAACAAATCTTTCTCTATCTCTATCTCTATTTCCTCCCATTCTCCCAAATTGATAAATTTGAGAAAAAGAAAAAGAGGCCCCCTGTTGCCCCATTCTAGACTTAAAAGAGTATGTCACACTTGACCAAGCACAGGAAACCACCTAAGGATCTTATTAAAGTCTTGGTACTGATCCAATAGGTCTGGAACAGGGACCAAAGTTCTATATTTCTAATGGTGAGGCAGATGCCACTTACCTAAGGACCACATTTTGAGTTGCAAAGAAAATAAATCTGGTTTCTACTATCGGCTGAGATCCTACTTATTTGTAAAATGATCTGAAATGACAAGTGGCTAAGCCACTGTTTTTCAAGAAGTTTCAGAATGCTAGGGAGGCCAAATAAGTTATAAACATATACACAGGGGAAAAGGATAAAAATACCCTACTAGGCTATTTACCGGATACTAGGCTATCATTATTTTCATTAATTATTACAATTGAGAAAATCATGAGAAATGCTAATGCTGATGACAATGTAGAAAGAGATTGATAATTCACTACTCAAGGGAAGAGCTAAAAAATAATGCAGTGACCAGCTCACAAACACATAGAAAGAAAATGCTAAGTAACATCCTTTGAGGGACAGTCTATTCCTCCTGTGCACTAGTTATTGACATCTGCTGATATGCAGCCCTGTTCAAGTGTATACTATATCAAGTAATTAAATTGCTTATGAGGCTCATAAATAAGGCAAATCAAGAAAAGCAAATGCCAAGAACAAAGAAATAAAAAAAGAAATATGACCAATACACCAAAAGATACATTATGTTACAATTTGACATGACCATGTTAGCTTGGTTTGATTCTCTCTTTACATATTATCATCTGGCCTTAGGCACTCACTCATCCCACTGTTTCAATCGAGCAAATGTTAATAAGCTTTTACTTATTTTACTGAAAACACTGGCAGGGGCTATCATGTCTGGCCCTTCACTTCAGCAGGGGACCACCATGGTCAGGAAACTAGCAAGAAGATTGACCTGATATAGGAAGTTAGTAGGATGACCTAGAACCAGAAAGTGATGGAAGCAGTGGAAACTACCTAAGGGATCATAAAGGTGAAAACAATAGTAGGTATGGAAAATGGAATATCAAGATATTTAAAAGGAGACATTGCTGAGACATAATTAACAGTACATAACACTTCTGTAGGGGAGAGGCATTTTGTTCAGTATAGCTCTAAAATTTTGGACCTAGAGGACTAGAAAAATGTTGATACCATTAAGCATCAAGAAGTCAAAAATTTCCAGTTGGTTGGTTTTATTTTTATGTTTATTTGGAAAAGGCTTTCAGATGATGAGTCCTTTTGGGACATCTTAAGTCAGTTGAAGGGATATATTCAGGTAGGGAGGTTTACATAGTTAGAAATGCAAGTGTTGCTTTGAGGAAATGGGTTTCGGGTTAGAGCCTGCACTTGCTCTCAGGTTTGAGAGTCCTGGGCAGGTATATGGAGTTAAGTCATTGGGACAATGTGAGGTCGGTGAGGCAGAATAGAAAAAGAACTGCAAAGTGCTTTGGAGAGAAGCGTGGAGCTATGCAACCTCCCTGATCTTTAGTGTTACCCTCTGTAAAATATGTAACATCTTCTGCACAGAGCAGTTGTAAGGATTAAGAGAGATAATGTACTGTTTTCTCATTTATATTATTTTCACTAACCTGTAGGATCTGTCTGAGAGGATCGGAATACACCTATCACATTCACTATTGTAGCCCCAACATCTAACTTAGTGTTTGGCACATAGTAAGATCTAAAATGTTTATTGAATGAAATTAATAATTTGAGAGGAAGGAGGGACACCAAACCGTAACCGAAAAAGATGGCAAGAGATGGCTAAGCGGATTCTGTGATTTCAGTGTCATGGAAACCAAGTCAAAAAAATAAAAGTTTTGTTTCAGAGATTAACACTGATAATAGATGAGGCCACAAGATTAAAAGGGAACATCAATATACACTGGGAACACTTTGGGCTTTGTTTTTGAGAAAGATACGGTTGAAAATTCAATTGATTACATTCAAGAGACCTGTTGCAATAGAAAGGTATCACTATTGTGAGTGGGAGAGGAATTTATGGAAGAATGTTAGATTATTCTTTAAAGAAACTTGACAGAAAACTGAAGATAAAAAAGAGAGATTGGGAATTGAGGCTGGTAACAGAATTGAGGAAGGTTGCTTCTCTTTAGTAAACAGAAAGCCCAAATGTACTTTATTAATAGAGCTAAGGGGCCAAAAGTGTAGGAGAGAGCTTCCAGGTGAGAAAGGCAGAACTGATTGAGCAATATCTGAAAAGAGAAGCAGATCTAGCAAAATGAGAGTGTAAATAATCAACCTGGTCCTCAGAAGCAAGAACAATAAAGTAGTAACAAAACAATGCACCGAGACTCCGAAATGAGGAAATGAGGAAGACTCACACTGTCTCTCTCCTGCAGCTCCAGGAAAACAGGTCTTCCTCTGACACCCTGTGAGCAGAAATCCCATTGGCCATGTGGGCTATGAAAATATGGAGAACATCTGGAGCAAGTAATACAGTGAACGTAGGACAAGGGAACCTACCTTAGGGGTAAAAATGATTCATTTATTATCATGAAGAGAATCAGCATTTTTATGTTATTCTCCCAGCAGTATTCAAAGACCTAAGTGCCAAAACATAGCGTGCTGCATGGTTTACCCAGATTTAGTCATCAACAAAGTAGAAACTACAGAAGATCAAACAAGTGATGGATTTCATGCAGAACTTGAAAGGATGAATTCTCAAATCTATAGAAAGAGTCATGAGATGTAAAGCACAGCTTAGAGAATATAATCAATAATATTGTCATAACGATGTATAGTGGCGTACGGGGACTACACTTACAAGTTGATCACCTTGTAAGTTACCTGAATATCTGACCACTATGTTATACATCTGAAACTGATATAATACTGTATGTTAACTGTAATTTTTAAAGTTGTTAAATAGAAAATTATTTTAAATATTTTAAAAATGCAAATGAATCTTTCAGACCTGGGGTTGGTTTGCAATGCTGCCATTTGTAGTTTGAGATCTTACATCAGTGATTTAACCTTTCTGAGTCTTAACTTCCTCATCTAAACTGGGATAAGACTATTTAGTCTTTGGGCTTAGGCTTATTATAATAAAATAAGGTAATGGTAAAACAGGTGTTCCTCAATTAGAGCCTTCATCAGAATCACCTGGAGAAGTTGTGAAACCAGGTTGCTGGGCCTAGAACTACTGATTTACTAGGTCTTAAATGGCTCTCAGGGATTTGAATTTCAAACAAGTTTCCTGGGAATGCTGACCCTGCTATGCTAGAAAACCATATTTTACAAATACCCCCTATTCCATGCCTCTCATTTTAAATGATTCCACATAATGCCTTCTCTAAATAAGTACTAAATACATGGTAATCAGTGTTTAGGTTGGTGGCCAACTCAAGAGAGACTTCAAGGTGAAAAGGTTATAAATGAAGGTGAGTGGTAGACAGGGACCATTCAGAGAGACTGAGAATCAAAGGTCATAAAAATGAAGATCATAGAATAAGGGAAGTTATGAGAAAGATTTGAGACCAGGAGGTTTTGTCTAGACTGAAAGGGAATTAAAGAGTTCAGAATCTTGGAGACCAATTTATGTTTAGCCTAACACTTTCTAACAGAGTGGTTAATAATAAAAACCAAGGCCATAAAAATAAAATCAGATCATAGAAAAAGGAAACTGGGTCAAGGGAAGACAGGGAACCTGTCAAAAAAAAAGTGGCTCAACACCACCACCATGACTGAGGGCAGAGCAAGGCTCTTGGCCTTAGAAGCTACCAAAAAACAGGAATTAAGTGACATTACATAACTGTCACTGTCTGAAGCAAAAATGTGTAAATCCCAGTCTCTCCTGCTGGAAAAAATTTCCCTAGTCTCAAATCAAAGAAAAACCTCACCTCAGGAGCATAAAATAACTTGAAAGTCATGTAGCATCTTTAAGTAAGAAATTTTCAACACACATGGAGGTATAGTATTACAATGTAATGAATTTTAAAAAAAAACACAACTGGGAGGGGTTAAGAAGATCTGCTCTTGATATTTTGCCTTCTAGTGATTCAACTTTACCAACTTACATGCCCCATGGTCTGGGCACCTGGACAGTGTCAAAAGCTGTGGCAGGTGCATTGTGTGGATTTTCTCTAATCTTAGCAAGATCCCTCTTCCAAGAGGAGAAAACAGGCTCAGAGAGATTGAGTAACTTCCCTGGGATCATACCTCATAAGCAAAAATCTGATTATAATATATAATTCATTTCCATTCTGAAGTACTATCGGTAAAAAAAATAAAAGTAAAATTAAGTTAATTAACATGGTCAGTCCATACTCCTTTTGTCTTACATTGGGTTCTTTAGGGAGCAGACCTTGGACACATGGAAATCTGTGTGCAGAAAATTTATTGGGAGAGCTCTTGAGAGCATGACCTGTGAGCAAATAAAGGAGTTGAGATGGGGTAAGGAGATGCTGAACCTCAATGCAGTCTCAAAATGGCCTCAGCCAATCCCACCGGAACTCTGTGCTGAGTAGCCCTTCAGAGTTATCCTGAACTGAGGACAGAAAACCAAGCCTTTGTCTCCTTGTGTCAGCATGTTATTTTGAATAGCCAAAGTTTAGTTCTCAGAGAAGCCTGTAGAATGAACCTCCTCAAATATTTGATCATCACTGCCTTATAGCAACCCAATGAGACTATCTTAAATGCAGCAATTATTTGAATAAACATCACATTTGCAAGGCACTGTGATGGGTAATTTGTGAAAACACAACATAATTAAATCACATGTTTGATAACTTAAATTTACTAGTAAAATGAACTACACAGAAATAAATTGTTTGTAACATGGATATAAGAATAGTATTTATCTCATACGGTTTATCCGAGGATTTAAAAAACTGACACAAAATCAATGCTGTAAAAGTATTTGATTCTCCCCGGCCCCAAGTACAATAGGTTGAAATGAAAGGTTTTGCAAAAATAAAAATGACAGAGTATATACAAGTACGCAACACATTTGGGATCAGAAGTTCTCCCTTTATCTGATACCATTTAACAAAAGAGAATAAATTTAGTTGAGTCTTCAAGAATGAGCTGGACATGGAAAGACATACAATGGTGAGGATAAGATGGCATTCTGGGGAAACAAGTAGAATAAATAAAGATATAAGGTATGAAGGCTTAAAAGTTCTTTTGTTTTTTGTTTTATTTTGAGGGCCAGCAGATGGACAGACTTGTTAACAATACAGGTGAAAGTTAGGGATACCACTCACGACTTTGGATTTCTGGTGAATTATTAGGGCTTTACTTAAAAGAAAACAAAGAGTGGCAATTTTAAGAAAATTAAAGTAAGAACATCAAAGTGGTGTTAGATGAAAACTAACCTGCACACAATTAAAATAAAAAGAAATTAGAAGAAAAAAAAAAAAAAAAGTTATTTTCCTTGCCTAGCACGAACCTTGTATCTGGAGGACACTATGGCTAGGACAGGGTGAGGTCACAGGCCCAGCAGCAGCAGCATCTGCTGGGGACTTATCAGAAATACGGATTCTCTGGGTCATCCACAGCGGCTCTCTGCGTGGGAGTCCCAGCAATCTTTGTTTTAACAAGCCCTCGGGCGATTCTGATCCAACCTCAAGTCTGAGAATCAGGGCAGTAGTATTTCTAATGTACTTTTCTCCTGAAGCAAATGCCTTCTGGAATATCCTGAACCAATTTTCTCCTCTCACTCTCTAGAGAGTGTGACTGCTGTCTTATTAACATCTTTCCAGGCTGTCTCGGACCAAATGACTCAGCACTGAACCAGCCTACGGTAACATATGGATTAGGCTGTTTTAAAACAGTTTTTCAGAATAAATGTTTAATACAAAGTTTCTTCTGTTTGTTTTGAATATAATCTACCTCTGCGCCGGTGTGTCTATTCTACTATGAGTATAACAGCAGGAAAAACCCTGAGGAAAAACAATACAAAACAAAGCAAAATAACCTCACAGGGTATTAGAAAGAGGCTGACCACTCATTAATACATTTTTCCATCAAAACAAATTCTAAAATGTTTTCCTATTACTAATAAAACTATGAAATGGCCAGTGAAAATACATTTTAAATTGCAGCCATAAAAAGGAAAGCTTCAAAATAATTAGAACTTCGGTATTAAGGCGGGGACTATGGTTGACAGAAAATTTCTGAGTACATGGTAAATGAAAATCATCAATAATGGCTAAATACAGAACATACATGTAAGTCTCTGGGGGATCCTGGGTTTTTTTTTTTTTTTTTCTTTTTTTCTTTTTAAATTTTATTGTTGTTGTATTACATCCATCCCCTTTTTGCTCCCCTCTGTCCCCCTCCCCACCCACCGTTTCCCCCAAAGTCAATCCCACCTGTTGTCCATGTCCATGGTTCCTTTATACTAGGTGGATCCTGGGTCTTTTTAGATCAATGAGTGAGATAGTGAAAGGAAGAAAATGAACTGAAAAGGAGTGAACTTATGCTGAAGGGCATGACCCTTGTTGACCCCAAGCTGGACCGTGGCAATTGGAGGCTCCTCACCCCCCTTCCCACCCCTCCCCTGTCCTTAGAATGTGCATTCTGCCCACTTTTCCTGCACCAGGAGCCTTGAGAAAATAATGTGTTGCTGAAGCAAGCTGGACAATGCTGGTGACTGAACCTAGTTAAGGCCTATGCATAAACTCAACGTTATGACCGGGGGGTACAGTGATGCACTGGACAAGTGCACCTTGCAGCTGCCTAAGACAAACCTGCTGAAATCCCTTGCTTGTTATAACTGCCACCTATCAACCTGAAGTGCTCTGTCTCCTTCTTTGGTTTCTTTTTGCCCTCCGTTTATGGGGGAGAGATTCAATTTCACCACAGGGAAGTCCTAAGATTGTGAACAAATTTGGCATATCCAGCCTGGATAGGAGACATGATTTGACTTACACAGAGCAATCACATATAGTGCTGTGGCTGCAATAAATTCCCAATAAACTGTGTGTTTTGCAGACACTCAAAAAATCACATACAAGCAGAATGTGTTATGTATATAATCCATTCATGCTCCAAAACCTTTTTACTTTGATGTTCAAATGTGAATCTGTCCCAAAACAAATGTACTGTATTAATTGCTGTGTAGTTATATATGAGGTCTATCCCGAAAGTATTGAGCCAATGTCAACATAATTAAAACAGTTTGTGAGGCTGATACTTTGGGGACAGACCTCGTACGCATTAGCAGACTGAAATTTGTCTTAAATATGTAAGCATAAATTATACATATATCAGCTTGCCCTGCCCATCTAGCTGTCCTCCTCCCAGGGAGATTTATGGAAATTTTCATTTTTTAATTTTTCAGAACAGTGCTATTCTGGATGTCCGGAGGGAATGATATGATAACCAATAAATCCCACCTCATCTCTAACTGTGTGTGTGTCCTCTTCATCAACATCTCCTTCCACTGACCCCTCTTTAATGACAGCTGCATCCCCATTCTGTCACACTTAACACATTGCTGACCAGTCATGAAAAAACTCGTGTTATCAACCCCAAATGTTGTTGACCAGTAACGGGTTAACTCATGTTTGCACTTGCATTAGATTTTGCTATAAAAATCACCAGTCCACAATGTATTAATGAACAGACGGATGTAGTTTGCTACACGAATTAACTCATGCTGGTACCTGCATTAGATTTTGTAGAAAATTGCTGGTCAACAATGTGTTAAAAGCTCAAAGCCACTTTCAATCACTTCCTGTCTTCCACTGTAACCTCCATCCAAGTGGATTTCCATGTCTCAAAAGGTCTCAGATTCTGTTCTACTTCTCCCACAAAATAGCAGTACCCTGATTTTCAGACTTCCCTTGGATTAATGGATATGCCTTGACCGAGTTCCCAGCCTGAAATCTTGATCTTCATCTAGCTGAAGTAGATCAGTGTCAGACAAGTCTGCCCAAATCATTCTTTTTATGATGCTGCTCTGAGTCCTCCATATCACATGCCTCACTACTGCCTTTAGATTGTTGCTGAAACCAAAAGTTGGCATCTGAAGCTCCCATTCTTCTCATTACAACCTGCCATTCCTATCCTTCCACTCATGACTTCCCTGTAGCAAATCTCACCGTTACTCAGGTATGTTTTTAAAGGCTGTGCTGCCTGGGAAGTTTAGTCCTCCTTCCCACCTAGTAAACTTCAATGCAACTTGCATATAAACATCAGGCAGTCAGGTAGGAAGCAAGTAATGAAAGTGTATGGGCAGAGGGAGGTAAAGAGGAAGAAGAGAAAGATGAATGGGAAATAGGAAAGAAAAGCATCACAAAGGAAAATGAAGGCAAAATACTAACTCTTATTTGGCCTCCAAATAGTAGGTGTCATCACCATTTGTCACCACATCTCTCATACATGGAAACTGAACCTTTTGTCACCATATTGATCATATATGGAAACTGAAACATTGCAGAAGTAAATATTAATAAGTTCCCTGAACTCACAGTTACAAGTCAACAGAGCAAAGGTGGAAACCAAGTCTTTGCCTGGCACAGTGTTTCCAAACTTAAGTGTGAAAGGGATGAAAACACAGAATGCTGGACCTCAGTCACACTGTTTCTGAAAAAGTCTAGGGTGGGGCCTGATAATTTGCATTTCTAACAAATTGGTAGGTGATGTTGATGCTGCTGATTTGGAGCTCACAATTTGAGAACCACCAGCCTAGCAAGTCCTTTCACTGTCATCGTTCTTGATTGGCACATTGTCATCATTCCATTATTATCTGTTGAAAAGATAAATATCTATGGAACACAGTTTCTGCTATATTCTGATGCCTTTTTGCCATCACCACAGTTGGAAGAGACAGCCCTTTCCTCTGAAAACAATATGTTTTACTCAGTCTACACTTAAGCATTGTCCTGTGACAGGCTCCCCAGTAATACATTTTGAGTCAAAGGCATGGGTACAAGTTGTTTATTGAGGGCATTCCCCAGGAGAGTCCAGTCATACAATGGGAGAAGCAGGAAAGGAAAGAGAAGAAATTGTGGTGTTTAATTATAGTGTTTTGGGCTGAAAATAACAGAAATTCTGCTTGAAAGGCAAATGAATAATGGAATTACTATTCCAGTTAGCTGGAAGTCCTGAGACAGAAAAGCTTCCAGGATTGTTTAATACACAAATTGAATCAAATCATCCTGTTTCATTTCTACCTTTTAGTTCCACCATTTATAGTTTCTTGGCAGCCTTCCTTTATGGAATCAAAATGGCATTAGCAGCTCAAGGCATCTCATTCTCATCAACGAATTAATACCTGAGAAGGAATCCTTAGATCCCTCTCCTGCATTGTCTTTTAAGAGCAAAGACAGTTTTCAAAGAAACTCCCCAGGTTTTTGTGTCTTACTAGCCAAGAACAAGCTACTTACCTAACACCATTTGCTGACAGGGTCAAGAATCACCAAATTCATTTGGGAAAGGAAAGGACTTCAGGCAAAATAAAGTTCTGGGCAGCATGGAAGAAGGAAGTAGCTGTTGAATTAGGAAACTGATAACTTTGCTCCAGGTAGATTACGTAGATTACATATCATGAGTTAATCCAGACAGCAAGAACACCAATACTAAAAGGCCCCTACCTAAAACCACCACCACATCTGGTGAAAGAATGCACATTCCTTTATATTAAGTCAAAACTAAGTGTTTAAGTTATGCATGCTCTGTCTTAACTGACTTTTACTGTCATATCGATTCTGATCAGATGAAACAGTTCCTAATATACATATTGTACTTCACTGTTATTTTTTTTGAGTAGTATGTAGTCAATAGATGTTAACAACAGTGTTGATTTTACATAATTGGTACTGTAGGAACTCAATCAATGACTATTGATTTATCACAGCTGGGAATGTTACATATGACTGTTAAGTGGCTTGCCCATACCTGGAAAGTCATACTTTGAGTCAGGCAAATATCTGTTCTTCAAATGTTAAGACTTTGGCCTTTCAGATGATTATTCCAGGAAAAAATGGCAGCTGAGTAGATGAAAGCTATCCTACTTGTTCACGGCCCCACAGCACAGATTAGCTGATCTTCCAACAATTGACCTGAGCAATCAACAGAATCATGGCTGATATAAATTTCTGAAGCAAAGAAGTATAGAGGAAGCTTTGCACCATCTGGTAAGAGATTTTGTAAGTTGAAGCGGAAATACCTTGCGTGAGGTGCCTGCAGGGAAGAGAGAACAGAGGAGAGAAAATGCACCCTAGTAGCTCCCGCCCCTCCTGGAGGGGTAAGGGGGACTAGGTCCTGCAGAGGCAAACCCCTAACCCTAATTGGGAGAGGCTTGGGAGGATCTGTGGAGTCTGGGAGACTCAGGCTGCACACACACAGTGAACAGTGTGTTCCTTGCTGCAGCATGAACTGGGAGAGTCCAAGAGAGAAACTCTATCTCCTAAAACTGTTGGAGGCTATGGCCAGCCTTGACCAGGGAAAATGCTTTGCCTTTTGGGGAGGTGTCGTGGGTGCAGAGCTGGGCAGTGGCTGGGAGCTGTAATGTGAGTACATGTAGATACCTTTTTAAAGACGGGAGCAGAGGTGTGGCTGGACAGGGACCTCATGTGTGTATGCAGTTGCCCTGCCAACTAAAAGGCCAAATTCTTTTTTTTCCTTTTTAATTAATTTTATCGCTGTTATATTCCTCCCCTCTGTCCCCTTCCCCACCCACCTACTCACCCCCAAAGTCAATCCCACTTGTTGACCATGAATAGGCCAGATTCAAAGTGTGCTTTGTGCCCACTGAACCTGGCTGGACAGGAAGAGAGAAGGCTGCACAGCAAAGAGATTGAAGGGCCCCACCCAGCATGGCTGGTGAGCAGGGGCTGTGTGCAGAACAGAGGGTTTGGTTACGAGTCTCCTGTAGGAACAGGGAGCTAGGACCTAGACAGGCCAGAGCTGAGTGCCTGGGATTCCTTGCAGCCAGGCAGGGACACTCAAACTGAGGAGCATAACCCTCTGAGAAAGGGGCAGCCTGCCCATCTTCCACCTGCAGGATTGCAATCTTCCCAGAACAGGAGGGCCAGGCTCAAGAACCTCCTGCTGGGCAATATCCACAGGGGAAAGAATTTCTGAAGGAGCTTTTTATGAACTTTTATCAGATGCTATGCTGGCTCCTCCTCAGGCCCTATTCCACTGAAAACAGTAGAGCAGAGAGATTAGAAATTGAAGCAGCAAGAGGTATGCAGGGCCCTGCCTAGCCATGGCTCTTACACGGAGCTGCCATCAGCAACAGGCAGGAAAGCACTGATCCTTTTACACAGACTGGGCCCCGAATATGAAACAGCTAATTCATCAGAAACTACACATTACTGGAATTAATCTAGGACAGATGAAGTCGTGTGGTGCAGAGGTGGGGAACACCCCACCTCCCCCATCTTACCTGAAAGCTGAACAGCACTTCCCAGGGGGTGATTCAGGGATCTTACCCTTCTGATCACACCAGAGGCTCCTTTGGAGGCAGGTGGAGGTGGTATATGTGGTGCTGTCTGACGTTAGGTGAACCGTGTCTAGCCCTTGCGCTGATAAAAAGCCAGCAGGGCAGAACAGCCATAGACTGTGGATCATGTGTAGCCTCCAACAGGCTACCTAAAGCTGGACGGGCACACCAGCTGACATCAGGGATGGATCCTGAAGGACAAGACAGTAGGCCAACAAACCCTACACTGCTGAGATGAATTCCACCTTGTTCTCATTATTTGCACCATTTTTGCTTCTGCATTGTTTTTTTAACATTGTTTTTATCTTCAATTTTGTTCCTATTATTTCACTATTTTTTAATTTATTATATATTTTACCTGTTTTAATTCAAATCTCATATTTTACTCTTTCCTTCTCTTACTCTCTTTATTTTTGTTTTAATTTTATTATTTTCCTTCATATGCCTTGTTTCTATTCTTCACTCCTCCCTCCATCTTCTCAAAACCATCTTTCCTTTCCTCAGTCATCTCACATTCTTTTCCCTTTCTTATAATATCCTTATTGTCATTCTACCTTTATTAATATTTGCTCTGTTGTGCTCTGTTGTTGATATTGAAGTGGTTGTTGCATTTCTTTAATTTTATCCCTAGCTTACTACTGTTTTTATATTAAATCTTATATTTTATTATTCCACTGTTCTATTCCATTTTGCTTTCCTCCTGCCCTATCTTATTTTTCATTTTAAATTTTATTTTATCCCTTTCTTAGCCTGGTTTTTAACCCTAATGCTTATTATATTTCCTCCATCTATCTTCCCCAAAATGGTTCTCTTTCCTTTGGACATCTCATAATCTTTTCTTCTTTCTTTTTATTTCTTATAATACTATTATTCTCTTTACACCTTTATTAATCCTTCCTCATTTATTGTGGATATGGTTGTGGTAGTTGTTTCTTTTCCATTTGGTTCCTATTTTTTTCACTATTTTCCCCTCCAAACCCCATATTGTACTCTTCCCTTTTCATACTCCATTTTGCACTATTCCCTTCCTATTTTACTTATGTTGTAAATTTGATTTTTTTTCCTTTCCTTCACCTAGTTCCTATACCCTACCATTATTATTTCTCCTCCCTGTCCCTCTAAAAATAATTTTTCTTTCCATTATTCATCTCATATTCTTTTTATCCTTTCATATAATATTCTTATTCTCTTTCCATATTTATTCATCTTAGTTCATTTTTTGTTGATGTTGTAGTAGTGGTTGGGGAGTATTTTTGCTAATGTGGGTTTTGTTTGCTGGATTGTTTTATTTTGTTCTGCCAGCTCCTGTACAACAGCATACAGGACATGGTAGGGGTTGTGACTTTCAATCAGCCAGTTGGAGGAGAGAACCCACCAGTGAATGAGCCAACAACAACCAAAATAGAATTACAATGAGAGATCCCACATAAACTGCATAGAGGGCATTCATAGAGTTTCCAGCTCAGGAGTTCAAGGAGGCTGCATCACTGAGTTGCACAGGATTCCTACCACAGAAGGCAACCCCACAAAGATAAGTAGTCAAAATCAATCAATCTGACATGCAGACACAAAAAAGAGACACACAAAATGGGGAGACAAAGAAACAACTCCTAATCAAAAGAAAAAGAGGAATCCCCAGAAAGAGTGCTAAATGAAGTTGAGGTAAGCAATTTATCAGACATAGAGTTCAAAGTAATGGTTATAAGGATGCTAAAAGGAACTCAGTGACAACAAGGAACTTAGTGGAACTATATCAGCAAGAAAAAAGACATAGAAACTATGAGTAAGACACAGGAGGAAATGAAGAACACAATATCTAAAATGAAGGATACACTAGAAGAAATTAAAAGCAGGCTAGGTGAAGCAAGGATGGAATCAGTAAGTTGGAAGACAAGGTAGGAAAAAGAACACCCAGTCAGAGCAATAAAAATGAAGAAAGTCTCAAAAGGAACAAAGATAGTTTAAGGGAATAGCAGGACAACATGAAATGTAAGAGTAGTCACATCATAGAGATTCCAGGAGAAGAAAAGGAGCAGGGTTAGAAAATCTGCTTGAAGAAATAATGACAGGAAACTTCCCTAACTTGATGAGGGAAAATGTCACACAAATTAAAGAAGCACAGAGGACCCCAATCATGATGAACCCTAAGAGCTTCACTCCAAGATATATTATAATTAAATGGCAACCTTTAAAGATAAAGAGAGAATCCTAAAGGCAGGAAGGGAGAGACAGCTAGTAACTTACAAGGGAACTATGATAAGATTATCAGCTGATTTCTCACAAGAAACATTATAGCCAAAAGAGAATGGCAAAAAAATATTCCAAGTAATGAAAAGCAAAGACCTGTAATCAAAACTACTCTACCTAGCAAGGTTATTATTTAAAATCAAAGGTAAAATAAGGAGTTTCCCAGACAAAATGGCTAAAGAGTACATCTTCACCAAACCACCATTGCACCAAACCACCATTACTAAAGGGACTGCTTTAAAAAAATGAATTGGTGGTGGTGGTGGGTGGGGGACACAGGCACAAAGGGAAAAAAAATGATCAAAAGACATAGGATAGATGAATGGATAAGAAAACATGACCTGCATATCTGTTATCTACAAGAAACCCACCTCAGAAAAACAAATGATGACACATACTAAAAATGAAGTGATGGAAAAAATATTCCAAGCAATTAGACATGAAAAAGAGGTTGGGGTACCAATACTTATATCAGATAAAATAGACTTCAAAACAAAAGTTATACCAAGAGACAAAGCAGGTCATTACATAACACTTAAAGGAATTGTCCAACAAGAGGATATAACCCTTGTAAACATATTGCACCTAAAAAAGGAACACCTAAATACATGAGGAGAATCTTGGAGGACTTTAAGAAGATCAATAGCAATATGGTCATTATAGAGGTTTTTAACACCCCACTGTCAACAATGGATATATCATCTAAACAAAAAAATCAATAAGGATATTGTAGCATTGAACAGCACTCCAGATCAAATGAACTTGATATTTACACAACACTTCACCCCAAAGAAGCAAAATATACATTTGGATCATTTTCAAAGATAGACCACATGTTAGGACCCAAAACAAGCCTCAACAAATTCAAGAAAATTGAAATTATATCTTATTATATTATATACAGTCCAAGCATCTTCTTGGACTGTAATGGCCTAAAAATAGAAACCAACTCAAGGAAAAAAAGCTCATAAACACTCAAATACAAGGAGACAGAATAACATGTTAATAATTAATGAATGGGTTAACAATGATATTAAAGAAGAAAAAATATACCTGGAAACAGCCCCCCCCCAAAAAAAAAAACAAACTGGAAAACAAATGATAATGAGCACACAACAATCCAAAACCTGTGGGACACAAAAAAGATATTCTTCAGAGGGAAATTAATAGCAATACAGGCTTACATAAGAAGGAGGGAAGAATTTTAAATAAATAACCTAACCCTACATCTATAAGAACTACATAAAGAACAACAAACAAAGCCAGGAATGAATAGAAGGAAGAAAATAATCAAGATCAGAGTGGAATTAAATGACAGAGAGACTGAAAAAATAATCCAAAGAATCAATGAATCCAGAAGCTGGTTCTCTGAGAAAATAAACAAAATTGACAAACCTTTAATCAGACTCAATAAGAAAGAGAGAGAGAAGACTCAAATAAACAATCAGAAACAAAAGAGGAGAGTAACAACCAATACCACAAAAATACAAAGGATTGTAAGACATTACTATGAACAAAAATATGCCAAGGAATTGGATAACCTGAGCAAAAGGATAAATATTTGGGAACATACTATCTTCCAAAACTGAATCAAGAAGAAGCAGAAAGCCTGAATAAACTGATAACAACTAGTGGAATTGAAGCAGTAATCAAAAAACTCCCAACACACAATAGTTCTGGACCAGATGGCTTCACAGGCAAATTTTACCAAAGATTCAAAGACAGACTAGCTCCTATTTTCAAACCATTCAAAAAAATTCAAGAAGATGGATGACACCCAAACTCTTTATGAGACCAGTATTATCTTAATTACAAAACCAAGTCAAGATGCAACAAAGAAAGAAAAGCATAGGCCAATATTTCTGATGAATATAGATGCCAAAATCCTCAACAAAATATTGGCAATCTGGACCCAGCAATACATTTTAAAAGATTATACACCATGATCAAGTGGGATTTATCACAGGGATGCACAGGTATAATAAAGTAAAAAGTCAATAATGTAATACACAACATAACCAAAATGAAGAACAAAACCACATAATCATATAAGTAGATGCTGAAAAAGCATTTGCTAAAATCCTGCATCCATTTATGATTAAAAACATTCAACAAAGTGGGAATAAAGGGAGCATACCTCAACATAATAAATGCCAGATATTAGAAACCTACTGCCAACATCATACTCAATGGGAAAAAAACTAAAAGTTTTTCCCTTAAGATCAGGAACAAGACATAAGTGTCTACTTTTATCACTTTTATTCAACATAGTACTGGAAGTTCTAGTCACAGCATCAGACAATAAAAAGAAATAAAAAGCATCCAAACTGGGAAAGAGGAACTAAAACTGTCATTATTTGCAGATGACATGATAGGGTACATAGAAAGACCTATAGTCTCTACCAGAAATCTACTGTACCTAAACAGTAAATTTGGCAAAGTATTGGGATACAGTCAATATTCACAAACTGGCAGCATTTTGGTATCCAAAAATGAACTATCAGGAAGAGAAACTTGGAAAAAATCACATTTACTATAGCACCAAGAAAAATAATGTACCTAGGAATAAATCTTACCAAGGACTAAAAGATCTATACTCAGAAAACTACAGAATGCTGAAGAAAGAAATTGAGGAAGATACAAATCAATGGAAACATATACCTTTTAAAGGACTGGAAGAATTAACATCATTAAAATGTTTACACCACCCAAAATAATCTATAAATTCAATGAAATCCCTATTAAAATACCAATGACATATTTCACTGATCTATAACAAATACTCCAAAAATTTATATGGAACCAAAAATGACCCCAAATAGCTTCAGCAACCTTGAGAAAGAAAAATAAAATTGGAGTGATCACCAAGCCTGATGTAAAATTACACTGCAAGGCCACTGTAATCAAAACAGCATGTACTGGCATAAGAACAAATACATTAATCAATAGAACAGAATAGAGTACCCAGAAATAAATCCATGTCACTATGGTCAATTAATATTTGACAAATGGGGGAAGGATCATACAATGGAGTAAAAATAGCCTCTTCAACAGATGATGTTGGGAAAATTTGAACTGATACATGCAAAAAAATAAAACTACACCATCACCTTATACCATACAATAGAATAAACTCAAAATGAATAAAAGACTTCCATATAAGTCACAATGCCATAAAGGTTCTAGAGGAAAACATAGGCAGTGAAATTTCAGATATCCCACATAGCAATATTTTTGCTGATATATCTCCTAGGACAAAGAAACCAAAGGGAAAAAAACAAATGGTATTACATCAAATTAAAAAGTTTCTGCATGGCTAAAGAAACCATCATCAAAATAAAAAGGAAGTCAACTGTGGAAAGAAGATATTTGCCAATTATACATTAGACAAGGGTTTAATCTCCAAAATATATAAAGAACTCACATGACTAAATACCAGAAAGACAAACAATCCAATTAAAAAATGGGCAAATGACCTAAATAGACACTTCTCCAAAGAGGACATAGAGGTGGCCCATAGACATATAAAAAGATGCTCAACATCACTAGCCTCCAGAGAGATGTGAATTAAAACTATAATAGATACCACCTTACACCTGTCAGAACAGCCATCATTAACAAATCAACAACAACAAATGCTGGCGAGGATGTGGAGAAAAGGAACTACAGTGCACTGTTTGTGGGAATACAGACAGGTGCAGCCACTGTGGAAAACAGTATGGAATTCCCTCAAAAAATTGAAAATGGAACTGTCTTTTGACCTAGCAATCCTGCTGCTGGGAATATACCATAAGAGTTTTGAAACACCAGTTCCTAAGAATGTATGCACTCTTATGTTTATAGCAGGATAATTTACAATAGCTGAGTGCTGGAAACACCTTAAGTGTCCATCAGTAGATGAGTTGATCAAAAAAAAATGTGGTACATTGACAAAATGGAAGACTAACACATCAAAAAAGAAAGAAGAAAATCTTAAATTTTGCAATTGCATGAATGGAACTGTAGAATATTATGCTAAGTGAAATAAGGCACTTGGTGAAAGAAAAACACCATAGGATCTCACTTATGAGAGGAATCTAATGAACAAAATAAACTAACAAGCAAAACAGAATCAGAGACATAGAAACATGCAACACACTGACAACAACTAGAGAGGAAGAGGGTGGGGAGTAACAGTAGAAAGAGAGGGAATTAGTCAGAGAATATGTATGAATGACCCATGCACATGCACATGGACAACTGGGAGTGGGCTGAGTGGAGGAAGGCAAGCGGGAAAAATAGGGACAACTGTAATAAAATAACAATAAAAAATATATAATTTATAGTGGGCTGAACATTTTCATACAAATTGTTTTCCCTCTGTTGTGCTATATCTTACTACTAAAAAAGCCAAAGTTTAATAAATCCTGTTGCTTTTTACTTCTAGTAACCCTGACCATTTAGGGACACTGACTTTTCACCAAAGCATCTACTTTCCTTACTAGGAACATGGAAAAACTACTTTTTCCCAGCCTTTAGGCACTTAATTAAAAGCATCCTTATAATTAGTTATGGCCAAGGAAATGTCAGCAGAAAACATTGGCCACAAATTTCAACCCCCCTCCCCCACCCCAGCCAAATTTCTTGGGATTTTTGCTCAAACACCTGCTCATTCATTCTCTCTTTCCTTCATCATCTGTATATTTAAAGCAGAGGAACAATGGAGGACTCCAAGTTCCCCAGGTCTGAAAGACTTACCATTCTGTAGAAATGTGCTATTTTATGTTAAATTCATGAGATGATACGGTCCTTACACATCAAAAAATAATAAAATAGGAATGGCATAGACACAATTGTGGAATACAAGGTTCTGATTTTTAGCACATTTCTTTTCTCACTTTTCTGAGAATTTGCCTACCTCCTCCAATTTTTAATATCATACTTAGTGTGTTCCATTTCAAACACATAAAAACATTTATGTTGCTATGGTAAGAAAAGAATCTGGTATTTGCAACCACTCTAAATTGTAAAGAACTTAATTCAGTTGCATTCATGTTAATTTGCATTTTAAAAGGACTATAGAAAGACCACTTTGCTTGTACCTAGAAAATAAATCACTAATGGTTAAATTTCAATAATCAGATAGAGAAAAAAATTACTATGCAAATTATAGCATAGAGCAATAGCCTACTTTAATTAGAATTCAAGTCCAGAACAGAAATTAAGTTTACATTTTAATTATTTTTCTAAAATAAATACTAAAAGGAGGCAGATTTTCTATTTACATTTCTTTCTCTGCAGGGTTCTTAATCCACACTTATCTATAGCATACTAACTAATTCTTTAAACTGGAAATATGGTAGGCAGTCAGACAGACATGAGCAGAACAGGACAAACGCCTGGTACAGAACATTACTAGGGCAGGAAGTCCAGGACCCCAGCAACACATACCTAGCAAAGGGTAGACCTGGGAGAGCAAGTATTAGAAATCAATAGTGATAATTAGGACCTTGCCAGTGAGGCACCCTTTCCTCCCATAGGTCTTCTCAGATCACGTGGGTCAGATTCTCTCCTTCACCTTTTCTCCCCTAGCCATGTAGCTAGTCATGTGGTCAATCCCTGCTCTTTAGAGAAGAACAAGGAAGATAGAGAAAAGCCCCATCTGATTTCCATACAAAGACAGGAGATGACAAGACAGACCCCAATAGGCCAGTTCAAAAAAGAAAGCATTTTACCCTCTCCAAGTGGTTCAACGCTGCTGCTGACCACTCAATGGAGGCTATGACCCCCAAAAGACATACCTGGAAAGCTGATGAATATTCTATTGGAATCCTCCTCTGAGACCTCCTGATAAATGCCCTCAAGATGGAGGACCCAGTGTGGCTCTCTGTAGAACACACCTTTCCCTACTCCTTGTCCCAGGTGTAATTTCCTTGTCTTTCTCTCTCTTTCCCTGAGTCTCTGAAGGTACTTCTTTTGCCTCATTAACTTGTTTCCTGAGTGCATTTCTTCTACCTCTATAACTTTCTAAATAAACTTTCTCTTACAGTTTGAGTCTTGGATCTGCATTCTTCTTAGCTACAACTCAAGTACCAAGGTTACTGAAACAAGGTCTGATCTGACCCAACACATCTAACAGCTGGTGCTATTCTCACCACCAACAGAATGCTTTTATTGTATTTATGGTTATAGCTCATGAATTTTAAACTGTCTAAAATAGAGAAAGATAATTAAGAAAAAGATTGCATACAATTTAATTGCGCAAATGAACAATATTCACTAATTGTGTAACGAACTCAGAAGTGTTCTACTTATATTCAGAAATGTTCATACCAGCTTTAGTGTTCTCTATTTTAGACTGTAACCAATTTCAGGCCAAGAACTTGCACTTTATTGTATACATGTTGTGTGGTATCATATATAAATTCCTATTAGGATTAAATTTTACCTTTTAAAATAGGTGACAAATTTTACACATATGGTAAAGTTGAAATTCATTACAATTAAGATTAAAAAAGAAACCATATCAAGTCCCTTTGCTATCTCCATCCCTACTGATAAGATGTTGAGAAAAACAAGCAGATGAAAAGAGCATAGAAGATTTACATTTATAATCAAAATTAACTCAGTCTCTTCTAGTTTCAAATAATCTTTTCTGACTAGATATTCAGTTAACTCAATGTTCAATTTTTTAAAAGGATTTTCCCCTCTGAAAATTTCTCCTTGTTCCATATTCCTTCCAAAATGACATTTGGCTCCCAGAAAAAGTTTGATATTTCCTTTTCTCTGTAAGAGATGAGTAGCTAGTGGGTACTGACTCTCTCTGCCCAGAAGTTGATGAAAAATGCCCTCCTAGATGCCATGCCAGGGTGCCTAGCTGGGGTTTCAGTCTCCACTTATGGCCAACTTTGTGCTCATTTCACAATGGTATGCAGCAGTCATGACCATATCTCATCAGCTAAAAAATTACTTTTAAAAATAGGTTATTAGAGATAATTTTCAAACAGCCAGTCATTCAGGCTAATTAAGAGGCAATTTATGACTGCAAAGTGTTGTAAAACAGTAAAGCTAATTTTATTTTTATATTGTTTTGAAAAGGGTGAAGTTGGAAATGATAAATGTTAAACAAGCATTAGCCTAATGTGTTGTGCATTCAATTAGGAGTTAAAATTCCTAGATCTGATTTTAGTTAGTGTATGTCAGTTTTGGCTTTTTAAGAATTCATTCTTTAGAGCCCTGGCTGGTAGCACAGTGGGTAAGGCGCTGGCCTGCGAACCCAAAGGTTGTAGGTTCAATTCCCCAGCCAGGGCACATAACAAGGTTGCAAACCAGGTCTCTATAGTCAGATCTGTGGCTGGAGTCAAGTGAAAGGCAACCATACATTGATGTCTCTCTCCCTCTCTGCCTCTCTCCCTTCCCCTCTTTCTAGAAATAATGAAATAAAAAATCTTTGAAAAAAAGAAAAGAAAAGAATTCATTCTTTAAATAACTGGACCTTAGTTTTTCAGCCAAATAGATGGTAATATGTGAAAAAAAGATCAAAGAAGGAGGGGCAATGCCCCTTGGGAAGATCATTTTTATTAGGAAGCGAAGTGCTTTCCCTAAGTCTCCAGCTGTTTTCCTTACAGCTCATTGGTGAGGAATCAGTCTCATCATTAACCTTAGCTGATTTGCAAACTTTATTTTGAAGACAGGTAAGGAAAAGGGAATTGAAAATAGGTATTTAGTTAGTCAGTCAACTATTTCCTCAAATAAATGGAGGTTTATAATAAAAACCCAACAATCTAGATGATTTAGCTTAGAAATGAAAAAACATGAAAATGAGAAAGATAATCTATCTTTGAATACTGTGTTTGAAAGGCTGCCATGTGGAAGAAAGTTCAATGTTATATGCTCTCCATGAGCCAGAAGCAATGGGTGGAAGTTAGAGATCATAGGTGTGGGCTCAACAAGAAAATTTTCTAATGATTAGAACTATTCAAAAGGAAATAGAATGCTTACAGAGCAGTGAGCAGCCTATTCCCTTATAACCATTTCTCAAAAATTTATTGCAGAAAATTCCTACAATACTCTTTTCCATGTCTAAAATTGTTTTAACTTACTAAAATTAAAGTATGTTATGATGATAATAACTATTAACACTTTCTCCATGCTGTATTAAATGCCTGATATGCATTATTTAATTTTCTACCATAACAGTTTCATGAGATAAGCACTCTTATTGCTTTCATTTGAAAAACTCTTAGACATATTGAATGTACTTTGCTCAAGTCATTGAGCTGGTTTTTGAGACTAGGTAATAGGGCTTCAGAAGTCATACTCTTTATTCTTGCAAGCATCTCTTGGATTTAAAGCAACCCAAACTTCAGAAAATTTAAGAAATCAAATGCAAATCCTTTAACTATAAGTGCAATTTTTTACCTCATCCCCTCTAGTTACTCAAGGTAACAAAGTCAAGTCTGAAAATGCCATTCTGGCACAGTAATTTTCCATGTGCTTATTTCTAAAGCTCCCACATAGATTACTGGTCTTCTAGAATCCAATTCAAACAATTAGAAAAGCTACCTTGGTGAATTAACTTGACTTCTCAATATTTTTCTTTTAGAAAACTGTCCCATGGAAGTGATTGTCCCTCACCATTTCTGTGTACTTATTTTGGAGTAAAAGATCCCGACTACTGAAACACTTTCTGGGAAGAATGCATGTTTATTTCCATCTCCTAGTCTAATTGGAGAATAATTTGGTAACTGATCTATTCCTACCCTCAGTTTCAAATGCCCATAAAGTAGATGTTAACTGAAAACTTGTTGAATAATGGAGTGAAATTAGAAATCTTAATCCACAACAGCTTTTTCTGAAGCAATTTACAGTCTCAGACCTATAAATCCTCTGACTTTTCATGCTGTTCGCTAACCTAGAAATAATGGCAGATCATTTTGACATGTCTGGTAGAAACAAAACAATATTATTTATTTGCATACAGTAGGGTTAATCTACCAATAGAGAATATATGACACCAGAATTACCTTACAGGGAGTATGAGAGGATGCATACCTGAAAACTGATGCCAACCTGAAAATTGGACCCAATCTTCTAGAACCACAGCTTCAAACATAAAAGAAACTCCATGTTCAGAAACTAAGAACTAAATTCTAAAGAATTGGTAGAGGTTAAAATAAAGACAATGGAGAACAGAATCCCTGCACTTAACAAAAGAGATGGGCAAGAATAGAAGGCTGCCAGGCACAAAATGCAGAAGAGACACTGTGCCACAAGTAACAACAGAAATAGCACCCTAATTACAGTGTCTAGAGTTTGTCTGTTTTTGGTGTTAATGATGTCTTTCTTCTAATACTACTGCTAAAATCCCAATTAGGACCATATAGTTCACTATTAAATCAGAATATTTCTGAAAATAAATACACTAAAAAAAGAAATTTTGTTTTTCAAGAGGAAGCTTATTCTCATCAATTAACAGTGACAATTACAGATGGCAAACTCAAGTCCCTAAAAGGGGTAAAGTAAAAATTATAGTGTTATTTAGAAATAAGTACTAATGGGAAATCATAAAAATGTCATTGGGTCATTCTGCTTTTTGGCATCAGACAGAAACAGACAAGGCACAACATTCATAGTTCATCTGTTCAAGATTGCACCAAATTGCATTTAAATACTAAATATGTCAACTGATGATGGAGTTTAAAAGTCAATGCTTAATTGCCAACCTAAACCAAATGCCCTTGACTCTTATGCAAAAGTCATGTGATCTCCATTTTCTGTGTACAATGCCAAAAATGCAGATGAAGCACTTCAAGAACTTGCCTCATCCCCAAAACATTTGGGTTAACAGCTGAGAAATTATGGCAGACCCATCATTTTGATGTACAGCAATCCGAAATGAGGTGTTGCATTTGGAATAAAAACTCTCTGCTACCACTTGTGCAAAAAAAGACATGTTGTGACTAGGGAGTTTCAAACATAAAACAACTATTTACGTGCACAAAAATGGAAAGGTCTGAAGATCTGAAGACCATAAGTCCATCTCGAAGTGACATTATCAACCTTAGAACTCTAAACTTCTGATCCAACCTCTTCATTCATCAATTAAGGAAACTGGTTATCCAAAGAAGCTTAGTGAATTATTTAAGGTGATCCATCTGATTAATGACAAAGTTAGAATGAGATCCAGTTTGATTTGTCTGTGTTCTTCCTATCCATTAGACATCCTTTTTCCACCCGTATCACCAAATGGGAAGGCAGGCAGGTTGGAGAGGAACTAATTAATTTTCCTTCAGCATTACCATCACCCTAATCCATGAACATACACTAGAGCTCTACTAGCACAAGGGGGCATAAAAGGTATATTTTTATTGGGGAGTTTATAATTCAGTAGCAGGAAAATATTACTTTCCTATAGTCTAGAATACTACACTCTGTCAGTATGGAATATTCTAAAATATTATCTCTCATTTCCACAGCCTTCTATGACATTGATTCTACTACATCACCCCCTTTAACCCTTTTTATTTTTTAAACTTGCTTTTGTTGTTAAAGTATTGTCATAAGTAAAAAAGGAGCAATTAACCTTATAATAAAAATTGTTTCACCATGCACCTTGAGTAAAAAAGTTTTAAGTCCCTTCCATGTCCCTCCCACAGACTTTGAATAACTTTTTGTCATCGTTACACATACAGGTGTACATACGACATCTGTTCCAAAAGTATCAGCTGCTCGAAAGTATCGGTTTTAATTATATTGACACTGGCTTGATGCTTTTCGGACAGACCTTCATATATGTACATAGTATGTTAAGTTTTATATATTTTGGACTGCATAAATTGTAAAATACTATATATATACTTCTATAAATGGTATATTTATTCAGCTTTATATTTTCAAAATTCAACCATATTTTCAACTGATTTATAATGCATTCATTTTCTCTGTTGTCTGATTAGGACACAATATGTTTGCCTAAGAATAGGACTTTAAGTAGCTTCTAATTTTTTTTTTTTACTGCTTTTAATTTTACTGTTAGAAACAATGGTCACTATTATTACACATATCTAGGACTGTTTTTTGGACATATTCAAGGTATTACCATAATGCTTTCCTGAGTGGTTATACCTAGATATGCTCCCAGAATCAGTAAGGACAAGTTCCCATTTCTCAGTATCCTCACTGCACTTGACAGAATCTGACTTTTTAAATGGTGTCAAACTGGTTAGTGGAATTGTATCACAGTGTGGTTTTACTTTGCATTTTGCTGTTTACTAATATCGATCAGCTTTTTACATGTTTATTACATTTCAGGGTGTTTTTTTTGTGTGTGAAATACAACTGCATGCATTTTGCCCATTTTTCCATTTTTTCATTTTATTGATGTGCAGCAATGTTATCCTCAAAATTAATGATTCATTGTTTATAGATATCATCTTGGTTATAACTTTCAGTTGCAGGTTTTTTTAATATTTTTTGCACTGTTTTGATAAATGGAATGTTCCATTTTAATATAATCATATTTATTATGCTTTCATTTATGTTCGGTGAATTTTATGTCTTGTTTATGCACTCTTTCTTTACATTGAAATCATGAAGAAGAGTGACTGATTCATTCCTCCAGACCCTAATTTAATTCTTGTCTTTATCAAGCCCTGGCAAATGTAACAGCATTCCTAATGACCTCTATGACTCCACTATTCTCTGTTCTTAAATCTTTATTCCCAACTGTGACCAGCTGCACATCTAACATGTTGCAATCCTATAGCGAAACTTCCCACCTGTTAATCCCAGGTCTTCATCCCACAGATTCACGCCTTCCCTGCCCTGCCTGACCTACTTGGTAAAGGGTGAGAGCTGGCTCCTTACAGGCATTTCCCAGGCATCTGATGTTTATCCACTGGGAAACAATGACCAGAGAGTGAAGGACTGTTTTTCACCTCCACACCCAGGCACAAATGATGCTGCAGCATTTCTGGCAATAGCTACGTTACCTCCCCTGACAGATCAGGCTCCGATGGATGCAACTTCCATGAGTAATGCTGGATTGTGAGGTCCAGCAATGCTGCTGCCTTCCTTTGTGCCTTTGGCCTAGGGGTCTTATGGCTTCCCTCCTGTGGTTACTGTCTAGATGAACGTACTGTCTCTTGTCTGTCATCACTGTGGCCAGATCCCAGATTAACATTCTCCTATTAGAAATACTTGGAAGTCTATTCTGTTTTCTTGTTTTCACTCCCAAGTATCGCCCTTCCTATAATCCATGCTCCAATTTTCTCACATTGTCTACCCTTCAGAGTTCAGTCCTATTTCCCTCTTTGATTTTTATCCCCTGATTATTCCTTCAAGTTTGTGATATACAAAACCCAAATTTCATCGGCTTCCTCTTTTTAATCTCTTTGCTTCTCTTCCCAGAAGAGGCCAGCACCACCACCACAACCACCAACCAACCACCAGCTTTGTTTTCTTCATCTTCTTGGGAAAATTATTCACTCTTACAAACACTGCTCACTCTACTCTGAACCCATTTCTACACCTCAATCAGACAGAATTAGTGCATCTTCTTGAAGAACACGTAAGCAGTTCCACTCTCTATTCTTTATACAAGGAGGCAGGGGAGTTATAGCATAACATTTAAGCATATTGATAACTAATCCAGGTTTCCATTGGTTTAAACTAGCTTTTCTGCTCAGAGCTATACAGCCTAGGCAAGTTATTCAACCTCCCTGAACTTCATCCTACCTCATGGTTGCCAGAATTCAATGAATTAATACATACAAAGCATTCAATATGTACCTCTTTATAACTGCATATTGACTCACATTTTTGGCTTAAACACCTCTGCACATTTTCATGAGTATATTCTTGAACTCCTTGAGAATAGGCGCCACAGCATTTTTTGTTCTTGCTGTTGTTGTGTTGGTTTATTTAGTAGGCCTCTAACTTAACACTTTATCTTGCATCTAATAAATGTTCTATAAATCTTTGTTAAAAACTACAGATCTATTCCAACCCTTGTGCAGGATAAAGCAGGGAGGTTGAAGACCAAGAAGAGTTGCCTTTCCACCCCACCTTCCACTTGTCACAACCTTTCAGAGAGTTTACCTGTCTATTCTTGCATATTCAGTCTCTTAGCTCCTAAATACATTGAAATAGCCCAACAAATCTAATAACCTACCCCACTTTACCTCTTTGGGGGGACAGACAAGTAGCAAATTCACTACACCTGCAAAACCTTCCCTCTCCAGAATATACAAAGGAACACCAGTTACAAAACACACACCAGTCTCAGAGACTCCAGCAGGATTTTCCCCCTTCCATGTTATCAGCAGAGAGTGAGGAATTCAGCAGAAGCTTGTATTCCTGGTGGTGAGCCCAGTGCCAAGGGGAGAACCAAACTAGGCCTTTCAAGGCAAAAAAAAAAGTGATGCATTTAGGGAAGGTTACATTAGAAAAGTCATCTGGAAAGTGAGTCACTGCAAGAGTTGTCCAGGTGACCAGCCTTTAGAAGCTTCTACCCAGACAAGGTTTGGTGATTGGCAAACTTCTCTAAGCCTAAAACACCATATTATGTAACATTCCCTTGTAGAACAGAGAACAGCTAATAACTGAAAATTCTTGGTTTCATAAAATTAGAACTAATCACTCCTATTCATTAAAAATCTAGCCCTGGCTGGTGGCTCAGTGGAAAGGTGATGGCTTGCAAACCCAAAGGTCACTGGTTTGATTCCCAGCCAGGGCACATGACCAAGTTGCAAGCCAGGTCTCCAGCCAGGTCCGTGGCTGGGGGCAGGTGAAAGGCAACCATACATTGAAAAAAAAAAAAAAATCTATAACCTACCCTGACCAATGGTTCAGTGGCTAGGTGTTGGCCTGCAAACCCAAAGGTTACTGGTTCAATTCCCAGCCAGGTCACATGGCCAGGATGCAAGCCAGGTATCCAGCCAGGTTCATGGCTGGAGGCAGGTGAAAGGCAACCATAGGTTGATGTTTCTCTCCCTTTCTTCCTCCTTCCCTGCCCTTCTTTCTAAAAATAATGAATAAAACCTTAAAAAAAAAAAAAACAAGAACCTTTTTTAAAAATCTATAACCTTAAAATAAGCACTACATAACTCCTAATGAATTTGAAGCAACAATTATAACAGAGATATCAATTAGTTTGCCACGGCACCATAGGAGTTTTCAGCTTTACAGCATAAATCATACAAGTTAGAGTTACCATATCCCAGTTTTACTAGTTCTGAGAAAGAATCCTGTCATTGCTGAAACCTAAGATGAGTTCTCAGTCTTTATTTCCTCTGCAGAGCACTGGGGTATCTTCTTCCTCCCAACATTCTATACATTAGGGGTAGTAAGTACCAAGACAACCCATTAAGTTATCTTGCTAGTAACAAGAAAAACCAGAATGTTGGGCTACTATAAACCTTGCTGAAAGTTAAGAGGTTAAATATGAGAAAACCTTCCTTCCCTTAAAACTTTTGCATATTACATACTTGGTGGAACTGATGCTGATGACATTCACCGCAATTAAAGAAAAGAACATGAAACAGCCAAGCCAGCACCAGGACTTACACCAATATTACTGACCAGCAAGTTTCCCAGCATCAGTAAACTTCTATGGAAAATAATTTCATGCTTGTCTGCTCTGGTAAAACCCCTTACTGAGTTGTTATAAAAAGAGAAAATTGAGATGGGCTGTGGCAATATGAAAAAGAGTTGATGCAGCTGAAAAGAATCTTCATGTTTACATATTTTATTGTGTAAGGGCCCACACCCACCTGGAACCTTCAGCATCTCTGCTGACAATAAGAACTCAAAAGTATTGCCCACATGGGCCCTCACATACATTCATAAAGATGCATGTATACCTACAGTAAGTAAAAAAAAATGAATGACGATGAGCATGATGATGATGAAATAATTAAGCCATTTTAAAGAACAGGTAGGTAAAATGTCTACATGAAAAACTAGCCGATATTAAAAAAATTAAAAAGTCGGTGTAATGTATACATTGTTCATACCTTTATTCCCTAATATTTGTGTTCGCTGTAACTTGTTCCAGAAGCTTAAGTTTAGGGCTCATTCACCCAGGTTAGGGAGCTGCATAACTTTTCAAATTCTGCAGGAAAAATTCTTAGCAAAAACTAAACATACGATTTTTGTTTAATTTAGGAAGCAATTTGTTTCAAGGTGAAATTTTTAAAAAATTTACCTTCCAAGTGACTTCACATTTTTTTTGTTATCACACATTTGAAAACAGCTTGGGCATGACATACCACACCTTCTGCTCTTCTAAATTACACTGAGGAACAGATGGCAACTGACCTTTATCTCCAATCCAGTTCTGCCTGCCTGCATATTAGCTTGTTTGTAAAAATTAATCTCTTTACCTTCCAATATTTTTTCAGATTGGAACAGTTGATTCAAGAGCCTATCAGTAATCAACATAATTATTAAAAGGTTGACACACATGCATATATTCTCCCATGAATTCCAGTTTAGAAAATTAACTATGACATCTTTAACAATCAAAAGCCCTAGTTAGAGATATAAGAGCTTTAGTATATTTGGGAAACCATAAAATGCTCTGGTACATTGAGCAGACAAATGGGCATATCATTCAAATATCAACTAAGAAAAAACAATTTCAATGGACCAATTCATGTAGAAAAATTTACTATTGCTAAAACATTTATTATCCTCATTCTAAAGCATGCAATTGTTAACCAGGAAAGAAAGACATGCTACATAAAAAGGTTTTGTGATATATACTATTTCTTTAGCAATTAAGCATCCATGTTATGAAGATAAAACTGATGTGAGTTATAGGAAATATTTCTAAGAATTGGAAATTTAATGTCTGCATGACCATAGGCAGATGACAGGCAGTGATAACCATATCCTTTCTCAAAAAATGAGTTACAAATTACTTATTCTCTCATTTCATCTTTACATTTTAAGTGGTATGTACTGTGTTTTGGTAGATGTCAATCTGGAGAACAATAAAAAATTGCAGTGATAATTACGTTTTTCAGAAGATATTTTCTTAGGACTGAAATATTTAAAATTGTCCTAAATTGTACCTTGCATATGAAAATTCAAGCCTTATATGGTATTTCAGAGAGAATACAGAATGATAGTATAATAATAATTGAAGATTATTATTGAAGAAATAATAGCATCATTTTCCTGATATTTTCTACTTGAAAAGAAAGCAGATTTTCTGGGTAAACATTGCTGGAGAGGTTTAATCTCTTAGCAATGTCTTATCACACCACAGATTCAATTCAGCATGGCCATTTATGCTTAACGTAAGTAAAGTTTTACAAAGTGTATTCCCATACACTTTGAAAATATTTCTTTTGATCCCAATAATAATTAAAATAATGCAGATTACAGGTCAGAGGTTAGAATTTTACCTGCATGAGTTTTCATGAGTACTGACTACAAACATTTAAATACTATTTGATAAAGAAAATTATAATTGTTCACCTATCTTAGCTTTAATAGCTTAAAGCAAAATTCAACAATTCAAGCTGCAATTATAAAAAAAAATGAAACTACTATTTCCCTAAACTATCATTAAAGCTGAATACTAGTTTATCACTAAAAGCGAACAATGATATATTGAAGATAATTAATACTTTTATGGGTATATTTTGTTTAGTTGCATTTTTTAAAAATCCAATAAAAGGGGTTTTAAGAAAGGACACAACACATATCATGTTTAATGCCCTGGAATATAAAGGGCATGTAAACAATATATCCTAAGTATGTATTTTATTTTAAAACTTTAAACTACTGTAAAAGATTATAGTATATAAATATTAACTAATATTACATTCATTAGTTGATAACCGAAAGTCTTGAGTAAAAAAACATTGTCAAGAATGTATAGACAGGTAGTTTTAAGAAAATGCATGGTAAAATCAATTAAGTTCAGTCCTAGATGTTTGAGACTTCCCAAATTTCTTCCATCAAAGTATATATAAAGGTTTGACATGTACTATGGCATATCTGAGGAGGCAAGATACTAATTCTAAATTTCATTTAAGTTACATATTTTGTTTTAAAATCTGATAATATATTAAATGTTACTATTACTAGTCAGATAGTGTCTTTCCCAAATCTTTGAGTAAAAATGTGCTCTAGAAGGTATGTGTGTACTAATGCTAATTGAACTTGACCAAGTCCAGCAGCTACACAATGGTACCTCTAAAACAGGTGTTGTTTCTTTGCTCCTAGTCTATTTCTGTCTACATCACACCTTGACCTAATAGATTTGTATTGGTAGTTACAATTCATGAATTATGACTTCTACTTATACTTTTACTTGGAAA
Source organism: Noctilio leporinus (assembly GCA_004026585.1). NCBI lineage: Eukaryota > Metazoa > Chordata > Mammalia > Chiroptera > Noctilionidae > Noctilio > Noctilio leporinus. The sequence continues at coordinate 1,202,507 of PVIW01000011.1, forward strand.
TCAGTTTATAACACAACTTGCTATTAAAGACATCCAAATAGTATGTAAAACTTAATCCCATCAACATCTTTCTCATAAAGAATGAAAAACATAAAGCAATAAAATTGTATTTACTCTAAAGAGTGTTCTAGTGCCTTGAAACTTTTGGAATGGCTCTAAATCTAGAAAGTAGACAATGGGAAAGGAAGATAATGCACACTAAAATAATTGGGAGAAAAGGAAATATTTAATAATGAAAACACAAATGAACATTTATTGACTCTTTACCTGATTGCAGGAATTTTAATATATATATTTTACACAGATTAATCTCCTTGGTCCTCACCATTACTCTATGAGATCATTATTATTAATATTCCCAGTTTTTCAAATGAAAAAAAATGGATGCTTTAAGGATTTAAATTAAAACATGTACAAGTAATTAGAAGGTGGTAGATATGAAATTGGAATTCAAGCCAGCTAGGTGCAAAGAGCATGCTCTCTTTACCAAGTTCTAATTCTTGCTAAACAAAAGCGGATTGATAAACTATGATGATTATCTCATTAAATAACATGGAAGGTTCTGAACCATTGCCACTGCCCATCACAAGGTACTTAGTGTGAAAATCAGACACTTGGGACACTAGGAAGAAAAAGATATGAAGACACAAGGTGGGAGAACTTAGGCAGACGGAAGCAGGGGTAGAATCACAGTAGCAAAGGTGGTGGGGCAAAAGATCCTGAGTCCCAGAGAGAGTGAAGATGGAAGGAAAACTAGAAGCAGAAGAATCATGAGCCTCCAACCCTGTGGCAGGAGGAACAGGGAACAAAAATTCAGAAAAAGACATTTCTGCAGTGAAGTGATCCTTGTGGGATTGCCGGGAGGGAGGAAGAAGAGAAGGAAGAGCATAGAGGATAACATTTAACTCTAGTCATCATGAAGAGGGGTTAAAACAAAGCCAGTGTCAAATTCCCATCATAGCAAGGGCATTAGCAATGCTTGGTTCCAGGGTCTCCGAGGTGCAAGGTGCAGGCTCTATCCTACAGAAGACATATTGAGAAAGGCATAGAAAACGTACCCCCCTTCAAATGGGGTGTGTGATTTTAACTTGAATTATTTGCCATAATTTCATAATTAGGGAATTCCCATAAAGTAGAGATTCACAGTTTTGGTTTGGTTTGGTCTTTTTATCATAATCTTTGGCAATCCTGGGCTCTTTAGCTTCCTACTGTGACGCCTACATCCACACAGATGCTCGTGCAATCTCCTAAAATGCATATTCTTTGCCATACTTATCCCTGAAATCATTCAATATACAAACTTGAGCAACATACTAGAAGCCTTCTACAGTTTGGCACCGCCTACTTCTCTGGTGTCGCTTCTGCCTACTTTTCCATATGCACCTCCACCAAAAGAAGTCACTGAAAGGGTACTGAAAGCACAGTGTTCCTGCTGCCTGCACCCTTTACAGAGCACGATACTTCTGTGCTGAGCACTTTTGCTTCACCGTCTCTGCCTAACCAACCTCTTCACTTCCTTCAAGCTCAGAACCCATCTCCCCCAGGGATCCTTACCATGAACCCAGTCCTGAGATTTTCTATGTCATAGCACTCATATCATCTACAGTTAGCACCTGTCTGATCATTTTTCTCAAATTGCCCAAATCTTGATCTCCAACCCAAATTGCTGTTGTAATTCTTTTCTTAATTTCATTCTTAAATTGTTCTTTGCTAAATATGCAGAAATGCACTTAGTTTTTGTATATTATGTTTTACAACCTTGCAATTAAATTCATTTATTAGTTCTAATAGATTTTTAGAAGATCTAGCCTAGATTATTGTAGTAAGTTTTCAATCTATGTTATAGTTTGTTTCAATTCTGTCCAATTTATTGTTCAGAGAGTTTCCACTGAGCTATAAAATGTGTCTGAACTTATAGTGCCCCCATTTAGAAGTACTCAGTCACTCTCCCTTGACCTTAGGATAATGTCTCAATTTCTCTATGACTTATAACATTTAGCAGGTTTATCCCTTGCTGTTCCTTCCTTGGACACTATACACCAGCCATGTTGATTTTTATTTAATTCCACGATGACAGATACACCATGCTTTCTTTTTACCCCATGCTTTTCAACATGTTGTTCCCTATGTCTAGAGCACTATTATCCTCTTAACCTCCTATTATTCAGAGCTCTATTTAATAAAGTTTTCATTGTCAATTATCCCTTAATATAAAATCCTACTCCTATCCCAACACAAATCTCCTGTTTAAGACCTTACTCTTTCATGTGTGTGTATGTGTGTGATTGTCTGTCTTTCAAAACATTTTTAGCTTCATTGCTTTAACTATCACTCCATTTTCATCCTTAAATTATTAAACAAATGTTGCACATACATGGGTAAATAGGACAATCATGATTTTTTAGAGTCAAGAAGCTTACAATCTAATAAAATGTTAACAAATAAACAATCAAAACAAATGGTTAAAAACTTTAAAGGTATGGAGACAAAAATTACTAGAATAAAAAATGATCATTTTTCTCTTTCATTGCTATATTTTTAGCACAGAGGATAGTCCTGACATCTTGTAGGAGTGCAATAAATATTTATTAATTGAATAATATGCAACACAGAAAGGAGAAAAGGTCTGAGAAGGACACTATCAGGACATTATGAGAGAAAAAACAACAACAACAGGGAAATCTAAAGTGAGAACTAAATACTACAGAAACCTGCTATTAAAAAAGGGAAGAGAGAACATTCTAACCAAAGAAAGTAGCAGGTATAAAATTCCCAACAGGTGGTGGATGGACAGCTAGGCGGATGGATACATAGAGAAATGAATAATAGATCAAGAAATATTCGGTGCACTTATCAGGAATGGCTCACAAATTACTAATCTTGAATTCTTGAATTTAGAAAGGACTTTAGAAACACATATGCAAAGTTAGACTTGTAAAGGGTAACATGAGGTTACCTACCCCATTCCCATGGTTACATCTAAAATTAGGTGTGTTAACCAAATTAATCTCCTCTTGAAGTCTAGTGTCCAAAAGTGATTCCCAGTGTCATGTCCAGCCCATACTACCCACTTCATCGGGGAACCAGACTCCATGTCTTGAACAAGCTGTCGGTCCACTTTCGTCCCTTTGATGTCAATACCTATAGTCTCCTGCTACAATGACCCACTTGCCACATAATATCTAACCATGTGTTTTATGGCCTCAGCCTGGTTCTAATTCACCACATCCCTTAGACACTGTATATTAGATCACCTGTGAGCTTATTAGAAATGCAGATTGCCCTTTCTGCTTTTTAAATGGATTCCTTTCAGGTTTGAGAAGCACCGTTTTAACTAGTCTACTCCACAAACCCTACTTTTACTTGCTTTTAGTATACTGACTGTCCTCGCTGACAGATTTATGCAAGAACCAGAGGGACTCATACCGAATCTCTCTGAATTTTGATAGTCCTATAGATAATTTCTCTTTCCCTTTCAATAATGACAATTGTCTGTTGTTATGGTTGGCAGGGTCGGGGCAAGGGAAGGGATTAATTCTAGGGTATTGTTACATCAAGAAAGCACTGTTTTAACGAAAGCTTGAACAACCATGCTAATCTGGTTAGCAGCATGATCCACAACTACAGCAAATGAGGAAGAATCCTATTTAAACTAAAAGGAGATGGGGTTGGTAGAAAGCTTTCCCAAGCTCTCTAATAGGACCTTTTTAAATACCACTGCAAGGCCTTTGGTCCACTCTCAGAGGATTGTCTTTTATTAGAGCGGAACTTTCGAATGTCTGTCCATCATATCAACATCAAAATATATTTGCCACCCATCCTTCTCTTAGAAACAACATATTTTATAGGATCATGAAATTCTAGATCATTTCCTAACCTACAACATCACCTATAATAAGTTTTAAATGCCACAAGGAAAGCCCATAACCTGCTATGAACTTAAGTGCTTATTGTAATAAAGAGCCAAGTCATCAAAAATTGGTATTAGGACTCACACCTATAGCCCCCTGTACTCGCTAATCAAACTTGGAGCCCTTTAGGATTCAGGAGCAATTTAGAAAAACAAGAGGTCAGGTGACCCACAGACACGTGTTCATTTCTCCAGCACTCACCAGGAACGCCAACACCAAAGCAAAACAAAAGAAGACTGAAGATTTTACAAGCTCCATTTTTGCAACATGGTCTTCAGCCCCCTTCCATTCCTTCTTCCTGACCTTATTACCACATGCATAACAAAAAGGGGAGAAGTGATGGTTCAGATATTTATCTTACTCAGGGGCCTTATCATGTCCTTCCATTTCCATAATTTATGCCACCAAGGAGTCATAGCCAGAACCCTTGTCACCTCAGGTAATAAATTCAAAGTCCTTAGTTACAGGGCTGGCATTATCGATACCAGCCCAGGGAAACACACAGTCCCCTAATCACATCCTTGCTCAGTGCATACCAAAGCTGATCCCTGGTAATATTCAAAGGTGAAATTTGTGTATATAAAATAGTAATCTTGATAATAATTGTGCTAACTTTCTATTAAGTTCATAAACCTGTGTCTTTTCTTAAACCTCCTAAATTCAACTTATAAATCTTTCTATTTATTTATAAATCTAGTGATTTGGACTAATTAAAATTAAAAATACTTATTTTCACTTTCTTTGATTAGTTTATACATCTTAACAATTTTATGTTCCCTAAACCTTTATAACCATTATTATATTTAGTTTATTAAATTCCATTAAGTAATTTAAACTCTAAGCATAATTTTCCTAAGCAATTAAAACACCTACAATTTAAATCATGCTTTTCCTAAGGATTATAATCACCTTAAGAAAAAGAAAAAAATCCACGTAAATTAAAAACTCTTTTCAAATATTGTTCATATAATTATAATTGAACTGAATTTGTTTGGTTCATTTATTCATCATCTTTATTTACATTTTTATTTTCCTTGAGATGGTAAAATAATTTAATTCTCATCAAGCGTGGAAGTAACAGTAACAATTTTAACCAAGTCTTACCAGTAGAAAGTTTAAGACTGGGAAACAATTACAAATTTGAGCTCTAAAGTTGAGAGGTCTTACTGGCACACAGAAGCCTGAGTATTTCCCAGGGTGATCTGAGTACAAATGGCATATAAGGGCTAGTGGGCCCATTAATTGGGTTTTTTAAGACCATGTTTTTCCCTCTAACCACATATCATGGATGTTCTTAGTCTTTCATTTTATAATAGTATTAATCTATCTTTTATGATACATTTTACAATTTTATTATATAGCCTCAATCACAACTTCAGGTTACTTATTCTGACTTCTCAGGCCTATTGTACTCCAAACCTGGGTTACATTTTACAGCTGGTAGCAGCCATAGTTAGTTAGTTGCCTATCAACTATTCATTACATCCATCCTCATTCCTAACAGAATCTGATTTTGTTCAGGAATTCATTCCCTGTAATCAGAAGAATTTGACCCCATTCTTAGATTCAAGGGTGTTTCCTAATGAACCTAACAAGTTGATCTCAGGGAAGGTGACACCTGGGGGCTCTTGTTGACCAGAGAGAGGAAAGTATGAAGTTAAAGTTGTCCTGAGCATATTGAAAGGAAAAAATGGTTCTCTTGTTCCCTGCTGGAAGCTGTCTTATGATCACTTCTGATCACTGGGTAACTAGCCTTGTAGGGAAGCGAACACTGTGCATGACCAAACGACATGGAAAGGAGCAGGGTCCTTGGTAACATGGGTGTCGGAGCTCACCATATTTCTGCATGATCTTTTACATGAGATATTTTTTTTTCTTTTAACAATGAGGTGCAATGGAAAGCTATGGAAAAATACAAAGAGATTTTAAGTTCAAATATTTAGCAATACCTTAATGTAGTTTACATATGGTCCAAGTTGCTTAACATAAACCCTTTCATGGTAACTTATTAGAAATTATGGCTACTTTCCCTTAAAGATACTTCATATTATTTGTCCATACCTTTGAGGAGTTATTTTCTTTATGATGCTAAAAATGTGATATCTGTACCTATGGAAGCCACTGCCACTTTAACTGAGCTCCATCAATATTATACATTTAGTAATACAGCTAAAATAAATATTTTAAAGGTGATAAATTCATATTGGTATTTCTGATATAACTCTGAAAACATTAAATCCTTTTAGAAATTTTATATCAAAATAAAAATATGTGTAACACACTTAGATATTTTAAAACTCCTCACGCAAATGATATATAATTATCTTTTAGAACCCTTGTCTGTCTGCCCCATGAAACATCAGCGGGTAGTCACTTTAATAACAGATATTCTAAAGTGATTATCTGTAGGTAAAAATAGAAAAGAGCCTTTCGTGTTACAAAATGTATCAAGGAATGGGGGAGGGGATAGACTAAGCTTTCTGGCTGAGTTCATTCCAGATTTCCAGTTATGTTTAAATATAAAGATCTCCTTATGATTGATATTAGGGTTCTATGCCCATAATGCTCATCTTAACGTACCAGTACTTAATCATACACACTATCTGTATAAACCATGAAATTTAGGGGGTCCATAAATGATAAGCTGCAGGTTCATCTTGTAGGTGAAATTTACAATGCAGCATTGCAGTGATGGATCATGACCAAAATGAATAGAACACTCATAATATTCCATAAAAAACAACAGGCAATAGGGCTATGTCTTTATATGCCAGACAAATCTTAAAAGTAGCTTCTACTTCACTCATGTAATAAATAAGCTTGCAAACAGATCATATAAAAGATGTCTTTCTCTTATATTTTATGCAAAGGAAAAAAAGTGAAGATCAAACACGGGAAATGTGTCCTCTATAGAATCGACTGGATGCATCAGCCGCATACCTGCTTAACAGTTTCTAAAAGGTGAATGTATACATATTATTTTTCCTGCAGAAAAGGATAATTTCAGGTACTAACCCTTTCAAGCATAATTCAAAATTAGTGCAAAGAATCTGTTTTGCATCACATTGTACGATAGGATCATTGACATGGCAAACAGAAAATGTATAAATGCTGAACATCTACAATTGATTGTACAGTTTATGAGCTCTAACAAGCAACATGGCTATTGGTTCATGCTGGGTTTAACACAACTTCTTTATTTTCCCAAAACGAAGGCCTTTACCAAAGGGACTGGATATACTGTGTGTTCTTGAGTGTGCCCATGGTCAAGATGATGACATAGCTGGATGTTGTCATAAGAAAAGGAAGCAGGACTTTTCACGGGGAACATTTCACATGTCAGAGTAAGGGGTGCACAAATGCACACACAGCTAAGAAGTGTTTAGCAGAGTAAGAATCTGAACCTAGATATGATTAGTTCTAAAGCCTATTAAACTATCTGTGCTGCTCAGGGACATTAGTGGCCTTCGTGAACACTTAGGGGTTATCTTAGCAAAACATTCAACAACAAGGCATTCAAGGTGGAGAGACTGCTTGGAACATGTGCTAGTGAACTTCTCTGTGTAATGGATGATTCAAGACTGCCTTTCTGGATTAAAAGTTCAAAGCAGGCCTCAGTTATATTCCTTCAAGCATCACATATATTATTAGAGTTCTAGTAAATTGATGCGAAGGCTGGATTCAAATAGAATCATGCTGGTTTCCTTGTCTAACTAAAGTCCTCAGTCCTTCACAGAGTAATTTAAAAAGTCTATTGACAGTTTCCTTCCCTTAGGCTCTTGCAATGGTAAAATGCTTTGTGTTGAGAGACTTAAGTCTCAGGACATTATTTTCTAAGTGTACTTGGTAGCATGGTTAGAGGAAATAAATTACATAATATGCCAAAGCAGGTGGCACAACACCTGAAGAATAAAGATTATTTACAAAATATAAATTATCTGTTCAAAAATGACTTTAAAACAGTGGATGTTTTTCAAGGGAGTACTTATCATACCTTAGCTATACTCCTTGTAGCATATCAGGAATTGCTAAATAAAATTATTCTCTTTAAGTTGTGCCTGATTTGGATATTGAAAAGCCTGCCATGGAGTATGTATAGTATACTCCTTACGTATTTAACATAAGTAATGAAAGTTATCTAAAATAGCAGTCAAGCTCTGGCTGGTGTGGCTCAGTGGATGGAGTGCTGGGATTCATTGGTCAATTCCCAATCAGAATACTAGCCTGGGTGGCAGGCCTGTCCCCTGTTGGGGGTGCGTGAGAGGCAACTACACATTAATGATTCTCTCCCTCTCTTTCTCCATCCCTTCTCTTGTCTAAAAATAGATAAATAAAATCTTTTTAAATAACAGTCAAGCCCTGGCTGGTGACACGGTGGGTGGATAAGGCTCCCGCCTGTGAACCCAAAGGTCGCTGGTTCAATTCCCAATCAGGGCACTTAACCAGGTTGCAAGCCAGGTCTCCAGCCATGTCTGTAGCTGGAGGCAGGTGAAAGGTAACCATACATTAATGTTTCTCTCCCTTTCTTCCTCCCTCCTTTCCTCTCTTTCTAAAACTAATAAAATAAAATCTTTTTAAAAAGTAACAGTCAAGAACTCATCCTTAATTTTATCAGCTTTACAAGCAAAGAATGAGGTATTCTGAGATGCTCCTTAATATATGTATTAGTTATCTAGTGTTACATAACAAATATCCCCAAAACTTAGTGACTAAAAAATCATTTATTATCTAGCTCCTAGATGTTATTTTAGATTTATAAAACACCACTTAGAATGCACATTTAGAATATGACAAAACTCAGTAACTTTCAAAAATGTCAATGCTATTGGGTATCCTTTTACAAAGTGGAGGAACTCAGTGGATGTAAGGATTTGCACCTGGTCTCAGCTAACATCAGACACAAGACACCAAAAGAATTAACTATCATGGACCAAGGGGCCTGATACCCTGCCTAACATCTTTATGCTCAGTGTTTTATGCTCTACACAGTAGACACTCCTTAAGGCCTGTAAGACAAACAGACTGTCTCACTGCTCTTGGTAGCTCCTGTAAAACCATATTTCAATTTAAGTAAAAGGTTCCTGGACAATATACATACTTAGGATTACTAGAGTATACTAGAACTCAAAGAGAAAACTTACTTTTAGGAAGTAACTTAATACAGTGAATGTTGTATTTTTCTACCTCACTTTTTGTGATATGCATATTACTTTCAGATTTTGTTATGGAAAGATTTTGTACAACTGAAAAGTTACCCAATCACATCCTCCTTTAGTAGAAAGTAGAAAAGTAGAGAAAAAATATTTCACTAAGGCATTTATAAGTAATATAGTTCAGTCTTAGATTATTTTTGACCATTTTATATTTAGAAAATGGATAGAGGTTCAAAAATCACAAATTATAAAAAGTTCTCATGTAGAAGTAAACTTGCTTTTTGGTAATAGTACAGATCAAATGTTTTAAAAGCCACACTTCAAAAGCTTTCTTGGACAAACCTCAGCTCACCTGATTTTTACTGTATTTTCCTTTATCCTCAATATTAAATTAGTTGACTTTTCCTTCTCCGTAACTTTTTAATGACTTAAGCCTCTTCCTTGAGAGAATGTCTTTTCCATTAGATACAAACTCTATCCTTTACTGCTCAATACAGTCTTCAAAACCTTAAGAATGTGTTCAGTTGACTATGGCTTTGAATTGTTGTAGCAGATTTTCTCAACCATAAATTATGACTTGCTGGTAAGTTGACCAATTCATGAGCTGCAGCAAGTGAAAAAGGACAACAGAACCTTACCTAGAAAATAACTTGTCAAGTTTATGTTGCCTCCAAAATGCCCAATTCATTCCCAGGATGTCATTTTTTCCCGTGAAATAATCGATCTTATTAAGTGTATGTTCCTTCAAGTTAGATTGTTTTAAAATATAGGATGTTGCACACTCAATATCTTTGTTCTTCAGACAAGATATTCTAAATGTGACAATTAGCTTTATATTTTTCTGTGGTGATTTACAAATTTTAAAGTAGTTCACAGGGCTTGCTTTACATACACACCCCATGGGCCAAGCAGACTCAGCATTTTTTCCCCTTATCAGACAGTGTAAAAATAGTAACTTGGAGGAATCAAGAGATTTTTATTAAGGTCATGTCACTAGTTAGGGGCAAAGCTGGCACCTGTCCGATGCTCTTTGCAACGTCCCATCTTACCTTTCTCCCAGCATATATTTTGTGTGTGTGATTTTTATATACTTCACACAAGCCTACATACTCAAACGTAGCTTACTCATAGGATAATGGAATGCCATTATTTTCAAATTCTCTTTGTGGCAAGAGGAACCACCTGCCTCTACTGTACATATTTCTTCTACTGCAGCAGCAACTTTCCCAAGGTAAATATGCATTTAATGATGCCCAGCTGGGTGATGGAGCTAATGGGAGGAGGGAGAGGAACTCTTCTGCCAGTTGTAAGGACACTCTTCATTACCTCTTCTCTCCACCCCATTACATGTACCTTAGGGCATGAGAAAACAAATCAACATAGCTCAGATCAGCCATCAAGCTTGTAAATGAGCAGAGAGGGAAGGAATCATTGTCCTCCAGAAGTATGAGGGGGAAGAATTAGACAGGCAAGGATGGTGAGCAATGCTTTGCTTCTGTCTATCACAGACTCACATTATATTCATGTTAACAATAATTATAATGGAAACTGAACAAAGACAACTTAACAGAACTAAATTTAACTTTGCCCCTTACGGTCCTGTCAAACAAATACCTCCCAATGAAAAGAGTAGCCCCGAATGCTGTGGCTCAGGGGGTTGGGCAACCTCCCACGAAACAAAAGGTCCGCAGTTCGATTCAAGGTCAGGGCAGATGCCTGGGTTGTGGGCTGGGTTTCTGGTTGGGGGAATGTGAGAGACAATCAATAGGTGTTTCTTTTCTTCTCTTTCTCCCTCCCTTCCCCTCTCTCAAAAATAAATAAAATCTTAAAAAATATAAGTGGAAGAACAAATGTGACAATGACACTCTGAAGCCACAGAGGTAGGGATCGTTAGGCTGTTTTGACTAATAATTTGAGTTGTGACATCACTGAATTAGATCACCTGTTTATATTACTTTTATTTTAAATTCTCAATAAAATGAAGAAAAAATATTTTGCTGTAAGAAAAATAAAATTCCAGCTAAGTTATTAGAAGCTTCCATAGGTGTCTTAGAAACAAATGAAAGAACACATTAAACAATATAGTAAAGAAATGCAATGATTAGGATAAAACTTCAATAAGGTTCCCCCAGCCTAGAGTTGTATTCTTTCTTTCAAATAACTTTTGAACACTGTGCATTAAGAAAACTTTTTCACACAATTTAACTGAGCAAGTTGTTTGACCCCTCTGGATCTCAGTCTACCCGTTCCTGTGTATTTCAATCAGTTTTCATTGGAATTAAATAACTCAAGGTATGTAAAAGCAGCTTACAAATAGACTGCTTTATCTTTCACTTCACTGCCTTTTTGGGAGAAGAGTGCAAACATATTAGGTGTTACAGGCATATGAAGAAACATTCTTCACAGAATATTTTCACTATCAGAGTGACATTTAGGATTTTCTGGTTTATTTTAAAGTTTCTGGTGTGACTTTCATTTCTTAGGTGAAAAACATGTTTAAGTAAAGTATCGTGGCCCAGTCAAACGTGAGACTTAGATGAGCCTGTCACCTGCCGCAGAGTTAAGTACACTACAATCAGAGGTTTAGGGACACATTAGGCAGACAGGGCTCTACACCACTTCAGGGATATTTAAAGCCCCATTAATACACAATGGTTTATAGGGGGCCCACAAATACCGTGGAAAGATCTTGAACTTCGTCCACAATGTGGATTTAGAAATACACAAGCAGATTGACGAAGGCCTTCAAGGGGAAAAATCCCTGGGTGAGGAAGGAAGAAATCTGACAGAATGAACTCTATTGGACTTCTCAGGGAAGTGATTCCGATGTGAGGGTATGTGTGATCAGGCCTGAAACTGGCTTTTCTTACCAGCAAGAACACCCAGGCACCATGGAAAAGGACAGAACTGTGTAGAAATGAGTGGAAAACAGCAGCACCACCCAGCCGTGGAAATTTGACATGAAAGAAGAAGAGTTTTTATTTTTGATTACCCTTTTTTTATTTTTCTTGTTGGCTAAAAAAAATGGAGCAGCCCTGACTGGTGGCACAATGGCTAAGGCACCAGCCTGAAAATCCAAAGGTCACTGGTTTGATTCTCAGCCAGGGCAACATAACTAGATTGCAAGCCAGGTCTCCAGCCAGGTCCATAGCTGGAGGCAGGTGAAAGGCAACCATACATTAATGTTTCTCTCCCTCTCTTCCTTTCTCCCTTCCCCTCTCTCTGAAAAATAATAAAATAATCTTTTAAAATAAATAAAAATAAAATTTAAAAGGGAGCAAACAGTTAAGTTTCATGAACAGAGTCTCTTCTGAAAAGTTCTGATATGAAAGCCAGTTGATCTAGATAGTTAAGGCCATGAAACCATAAATCTAGCAAGTTCCCCCTCACAAAAACTGTGCATGTATGTTCTATTCCTATAAGTGGCTCTTATCCTGCTAGTGAGATATAGGAAAAGGGGAAATAAACAAGGAGTCTTGAAATGTGCTGTTGAGGCAGGCCACCCAGACCCAACTCTGGTTGGATAAAGACACCCACACATCACCCCAGCAAGGAAGGATAACAACCAGATGAGGTCCAGCACTCAGAAATTAGCATGGGAGGCAGTAAGCTTCAGACAACACTCTGAGCCTTTTCAATCAATTTTGTAATAAAATGTTTAAAATGAATCCAGCACGTAACTCATCCAACTGGTTTCCTGATTGGTTTTATGGACAGGTGGTGGAATGGCAAATACCTTTAAAAATGGCCATATAATCTGCCTCAGTGGTAGGGGAGTGAGTGCTCCAGGTAGATCAAAAACAACACACAGTTTTAGGGAAGACAGCAATAAATACTAAATCGTGGGAGGGGGGAATTCAGATATCAAATTCTCCAAGGTTACCCCAGGGGTTAAAGGGACATTAGCAACAAATGATGTGCATGCAGTCCTGGAGACTCAGGAGCTGACTGATAATGGGGTAAGCAATGGTCCGCAGCACAATGATTAGTGGTACGAAAGCTTAAAGGAAGACAGAAGATGGCCCAAATCCCACAAAGGTCAAGCGCTAAAGGGGAGAGAAAATAGCCATTCTTGCCCAAATTCCTTGTAAGTTCTATGAACCCTGTAGAAATAATAATATCCTGGACTGAGAGGTCTAATATGGTAGCCACTAGTTATATATGGTTATTTAAATATAATTAAAATTTCAACAAAAGGTCAGTTTTAGCCATATATCAAAACTCAATAATCATATGTGATTAGTGGCTGATATCATGTGGAGCATGATCATCACAAAAATTCTGTTGAGCAGCACTGATCTAGAAGTGACCTTACTTACAATCAAGAAACTGCTGCCTACAGGATACTTGCATTAAATGTGTAAGAGTTTTAAGTGATGCCTAAATTGAGTGTGTGCTAAATAAATACTTGTTGAATTAATGAAAGAGGAGAATGCATCAAAAATACTAGAGCCCCTCCTCCTGTTCAAATGAGAACAAGAAGTGTGAGGCACTGAACTGTTACTGACAAGGTGTCCCTGAAAGTATAGGCCTGGAATGCTCCAGCTTACATCCGTAACAACAGCCAGATGTCCCAGTAACAATAGCAGTGACAGTAAAATAAAACTATATTTGTTCACACACGGTTGCATTTCCATAGCAAGAATCTGATGCCACTACACTTGGATTTTTTTAATTGCTCATATGTATAGTTCTCTTACTGTGTATTGCAGTATGATTGCATACTGCAATCACCATTGCACTTTGTAATGGAGGGAAAAAAAGCAATTCCAAAACAGACTTCAGGAACATGTTGGCAATCAATGCCTTTCAGCTCCTCCAAGTCTCCTTACCTTATATGGGCAATGAAAGATAAACATCTGCATTAATGATATTAAAGATAAACTTGAGGAATTTACTCACTTTCAATGATTAGGTAAATAGCATCAGTTTTTATACTAGTAAACAAATTTCTCTTTTAAATGTTATTTTATGCAAAGAAATTAGCATTAAACTTAACATTGTTTTTAAGGGAATGTAGTCATTGGTTTTATTACATGTCAAAGAGCATTTTAGGAATAATTTCTTACAAGCAACAAGAATCAATTCAATTAAACAATATTCAAACAGAACTTTAGATGTTTTCCTAACATTGGATGTCCAGTAGTTCAAACATGGGCATATAAGCTAAAGGAGGTATGTAAGCACTAGACCTTTATATCATCTATTTCTCTATCTACTTTTTTACACTACTGTATCCAACATTTCTACCCAAATGCAGTAGCTATTGATGCTTAATAATATGAAGCATTTGTACGGCTCATCTGAACTGGAAGAACAGATCACTCAGGTGTACTGAAATGGAATACATACCTAGTATAATAAATAATTATAACCAGCTGCAAGCTGCAGAAATATACCTTTTTTGTCAGTTCACATCTACCTCAGTTAATTCCATAAATGACTTACACAGTACCAATACTGCATATCCATAAGCTAAGTTAAGATGCACAGCAAAGTGTGCATTATTTATATATATATAGTCGGTTAAAATTATGCTAATGAAACAAAATAAAGGAGTTTTTCTATGTATTAATTAGACTTATAGAAAGAAATATTTGTACTATAACTACAAAGTAAATATTTTGGCCTTCTCCCATATACTAAGTATTGATTTCAAGTATCATTGAGATAAGTAAGTTCATTTACTTCATTCATTTAACAAATATGAATTAAATGCTTATTATCTGCCATGGCAAATTTTTAACAAAAGGTTGGGCAGAAAACATAATTTAAAGTCCTGAGGAGACAATTTTAGATAGGGCAACGAAAGAAAATTTCATTTTAAAGGTGCATATTTGAGCAAAGATTTAAATGCAAAAGATGAGGGTGGTGGTCATGAGAGTCTTTGGGAAAAGAGAATCACAGGAAGTGATTCTCAGTGAAAAGGTCTCAAGACAGGCGCATGCTGTGCTGTTCAAGAGCAAGGAAAGAAAGCAGTATTCCTGGTGCCAACTGAGTGTGGGAAAGAAGTTAGAAGAAGTCAGAAGGGTAACAGGTGGGGGGCGGGGTGGGGCAGCTCAGGTAAAGCCTGTAGGCCATAACTAACTTTTGTTTTTACTTGGGTTAAAATGAGGGACTATTGTGGACCTCCCCTTATAGAGTCACTCGCTCCTTCATTGGGAATAAACTATGATGCATTAGGAGGCAAACCAAGGAGACCAGCTAGAATGCTATTGGGTAATCCAGGGGAGAGATGGTAATGTCTGGGGCAGTTACGGTAAAATTAGATATGATAAAATGTGGTCAGATTATCCATCTACTTGAAAAATAGGATGAATAGGACTGTCTGATGGAAGACAGAATGTTCTGGTGTCAACTATCAACAATGTCTCATTGTAAGCTAAAAAGTATTAGAAAAAGTATAAATGCACATACACATACTCATATCCTACATATATTTGTGTGTCACAACCTGATTGTCACATTTAGAAGTAACTGCTCTATTCTTCTTAAACAAATAATCAATAAATACACTATACCATTCAGGAAGGTCAAAATTTAAACAGATCAAGGAAACTCTTCAAAAGGGTGAAGTCCTTTTATGACCAAAACTACTTTTAGAGAATTCATGTAGTTATGGGGAAAAACGAACATTTTAATCTAGTATGCCAGCTGCAGTGGCCCTTTTGTGTTACAATGGTAAATGAAAACATATCCCAGCTTTTGTTTTTTTCATTTAATAATATTAATAGCCAGGGTCTCAGTTTTTTTAATTGAAGTGCTCCTGCCCCCAAGGATACAATAGATTCCTAATTGATCTATTTTCCAGGTTCTGCACTTGTGCTTTCTATAATATTATCTTTTAATAATGAAAACTGATTTACTACATCATCCCTTTGAGAATATCTGAATCTTGCTTCTCATTAAAATGTCTTCGGTAGTCTTCCTGTGATGGTGATTTTGTGGGAGAAAGTAAGAAGCTCTAAAGGAGAGATGATTTTGATGAATTAAGGAACAGATGTTTTAGATAACTATTAATGGTATAATATTGGTAACAATATTAAAAATCTTACTGATAAATGCATTTTAAAATTGACTAACACATATAGAAAAAATGGTGTACATACTCCCCTTAATCATGACTTACTCAGAATAGAACAGGCAGGTAAATAGGACACACTGAAAAGCAATGAAAGTATGAAATAAGTTTTAAGAGTACAGCTAACATATGGTTGTTGAATGTGGCATAAACTTTGGGGGTTTGTTCACTTAGATACATAGAAGAGAAAATGTAATTTAAACCTGTGCAAACAGCTTTCTGCGCACAGGTAAGATATACACCCAAGTAGTTTAAATACTAAAAAATAAAACTTTATGCAGCCTAAGGAAACCTTATGCATTCTTAGGAAAGAATGAAAACTAAAATATTCATGAAAATTAGGTTTGAAACATTGAGGTTATATCATATAATTGGAAGGCTTTTATATTTTCAAAACAAGAGGTACTTTCAACTTAGTTTAATGGTACAACAGGGGGTTGAGTGATTGAGGGTATCAGGTGGCCCTGCTCCCTAAGCATGTATGTGCATTCAGTGGGAGTGGACAGACGTATTCTGGAAATGAGACTAACCAGGATACCAGGAAATTGGCTGCAAAGGAATACAGACATAGCCTTGGCTGGTGTGGCTTAGTGGATTGAGCACCAGCCTGTGAACCAAAAGGGTCATTGGTTCAACTCCCAGTCAGGGCACATGTGTGGGTTGTGGGCCAGGTCCCTAGTTGGAGGCAAGTGAGAGGCAACCACACATTGATGTTTCTCTTCCTCTCTTTCTCTCTCCCTACCCCTCTTTCTAAAAATAAATAATTTTAAAAGAGGAATAGAGATATTAAAGTTAAAAAATTGTTCACAGTGCTATTTGTTGTTTCGTTGTTTGTTAATAGTGAAGAGCAAAGGCTGGAAAAGAGAAGACCAGGGCATTGATTTTAGGAAGAGGGCTTAATAAATGTCTGTTCACTAAAGCCATTAATGACTAGAAGCCTGGATACTTAGAATGGGACCCTCTCAGTCAAGCAAAAGAAAAAGATCCATAATCTATTACTTTTCTTGAAGGGAGCAAGGGCTTACAGAAAAGCTATTGAAAAGGATGAAATAAACTGAGCTAAGAGGAGACACTATCCAGCCTTACATGTATTTGATCAACAAAAGATTCTTTGAGTTATGAAGGACTGTTAAAATGCAATGCATCTAATAATTTATACAGAAAGAACTAAGGGAGTTGAACTACCTTTCAAAGCCACAGACGAACAAAGAAAGTTTTCCACTCCAATCCCTTTGGGTAATCCAAAGTAATAGTGATTTCAAGGGGGAAAGTGCAGATTTTCAGAATTAGTGAGCCCACCAATTATGTTAATGTAACGTGCCCTCAGGTCACCTGACCAAGCCTGTGAGGTCTATTGGTAGAATGTTTCTACCCCTATAAAAGGTTTGAAATATAAAATCCAAATGCGGGCTTCGGCTTCCAACAAAGACCAGAGATCCCTGAGAAATGAAAATCAAACAGGGTAAGCCTTGTAACTGCCCAACCTGAGGAAGTTTCAAAGTAGAGAGTGGCACAGAGAAGGGAAACCGAGCAGAAACAGGTGATTTCACTGAGTAAAGGAGATGGAAGTTAGAGTCAGAAGACATCAAAGCAACAAGGCTTCCAGAGAGGGGAGAGTAGCACAGGAAACGAGTCTTGACTATTTACCAGAGTACCTGTCAACATGTGTGTGAGGAAATTTACCAAAGCCCAGGCAAGAAACATCTGAAAGCATTAAATGAAATAGTGTGCCTGGTACCCACACAGAACTAGGACAAGTGCCTGCCTCACTGGGCAGATTGGAAAAATCTATCATTTACTGAAGTGTACTCAGGAAGGTGTTGCCTCAGCTCAGTGTTGAGAAATAGCTAGCTCTAAATCAAACATTACTTCAGATTAACATAACAAGGCATAAAAGCAAGACCTAAAAGGATAAAACTGTTCTCATGTAATTTAATGTACCCCAGAAAAAGCACAAGAATATGTATAGGATCACAAAAATATTTAATACCCAACAAGGTGAAAACTCACAACATCTGCCATTAAATAAAATAATACAAGAATGAAAAGAAGAAACAAGATCCATTATGACACAATAGTCAGAAAAAATGTCTCAGTATTGTCATAGATATTATAATTATCAGACTAGGAGAGTTAACCATTATTATTGCATTTCATATGTTTAAAGTATTAAATAGGTACATCTTTCAAAACTTTATTTTCAAAATCAGAATGAATTTTTCAAGGTGCAGTATTTGAGTGAAAATTATGCTGGATAGAATTAACAGCAAATTAAACAGTTCAGAAGAAAATAATAGTGTATTTAGTCAAGTGAAAAAAATGAAAGAAGAAAAAAGAAAAGGAAAAAAGTAGTCATTAAGATTAGAAAAGAAGTAACCCAGTCTTTCTTCACAGACAACATGATCATCAACATTGTAAACTAATGATATTAACATAAAAACTAGTAAATACAGGATCTTCATATACAAAGTCAACTGTATTTTATATGCTACAATAAAAAGGAAGTCAAAATACAGTATCACTTATAATAGCATCAAAAATATGAAATACTTAAAAATAAATCTGGTAAAATATATAGTGGACCTATGTGCTGAAAACTAGAAAGTTATTACTGAAAGACTTTAAAGACCAAATAATAAAACAGTTAGATCTTGTTATGGCTTGGATGATTCAGTCTTGTTGAGAAATCTATTCTCCTTGAACCACCTATAAATTTGATTAAATCCCAATCAAAATCACAGCGTGCACTTAAAACAAAACAAAACAAAACTTTAGAAGCCCAAAGTAGGTGAGGCCTGAAATCTTTACAGTGTAAACCCTGGTTGCATGTAGTACATGTAGTATGTGTTTTTCAGTTGATGAGTGAATAGAAGGGCTATGTTTCTGTTTCCTTTGCTCACTCAAAGGAACAAATCTGAAGGACCTAAAGGATGGGTTTTTCTTGCACAGGGTTTGGCTTATTTGAGTCAAGAATAATAGAATCAAGGTGTAATACATACATGGGTTCTCTAGAAATTTAGGCATACACACAAGTAACAAAAATAGATAAAATAGAATATGCCCCCCAAATAGACTTACTGATGGAAAACTATTTCCCAAGAACAGGTCACCTCTAAGATAAGTTGTATGAATAACAATCCTGTTGTTGAATGAGAGGCTCTTCACACGTTACACCCAGATACCCAGCACTCTCCATTTGTATTCTATTGTCATATATTACCAGCCTTGAAGTGGTTCTTCACAAATCCTCCAGATAATCCACTCAGAAAATCATTACTGAGTTACTGAGTAATGAAGAGGTTATCAAAGATTTACAGGGATACATAAAGAGTTTACTGAAACAGAGCAAACTCCATACCACTCTCATTTCAATAGGCCTCATCAGCCAAGGCAGGTACTCAAATTTTCTCACATACTCTACCACCTGAAGTAAGTACTCCTCTGTCATTTTAGTGGTCCAGGTCTCAAATTGCTCCTACGCATCCACACTACATTTATATCATTGTCTAGTAAACAGATGCTCCCTTATTAATGGAGTACTACTTCCTTCTTAAAAGAGATCCTATTTTTGAATGAACATGCTTTACAGGAGTTTCATGCCCTACTTCAAATGTCTCTGCACCAAACATACTCCCAGTAGGAGAGCGATGCTCCAGGCTACAGGTCCTTTTGGATCTTGATTAGCATAGCTCACAAGATGAATAGGATCTCTGATTCTCAGTTCAAATTACAAAGGAAGAGAGAGAAGTCTGGGGATATCTAATTTTAAAAACCACACATGTCTTTTGAAATATTCCTTCAATCTTCAGTATAGTTTTCTCAAAATAAAAGTAAATTAAGAACATATCGTTTTTACATATGACTAAATGACTAATATGCCTGATTGTCTAGTGGCTCTTTGCAAATACGACAAAGAAATAACCCCAAGAAAAAGAACTAACTCTTGTCCAAAATGTAAGGGCAGTTGGTATATATAAGGGCATTGAGCAGAAAAATCATACCTCCAATGAAGCAGATTATTATCTATTTGGTTTTAATGCATGTCATTGAAGCTACTTGATAATCAGATAGATATATATAGTAGAAGAAAATTGGAGAGAAAAGGTATAAAAAACAAGTTGTACCTCTACAATACCTCTAACTTTAAAGGAAGTAAAATGACAATCAAATGGTCCTGAAAGACAAACTAGTTTCCTAATATTTGTATCATGTTTCTAGGCTTCAAAAGATGATAATATTTCTTTAACTCCATCATTATATGCTTCCTGAAAAATTCATTAAATTTTAGTGAATTAAGATATTATAATGATGCCAGGAGTTTCTTAAGGTAAAAACTTCTGTTACAACTGTTACAGAAAGAGAAGTACTGCTTCCTGAGTCACACAGATAATGATATTCTATCATTTTATTTCATCTCTTATTTTGCTATTTTGATTTCTTATATGTAATTTTTTCAATATGCAATATATCTTAACAAAACAATAAGTAATTATATTTCAAATACATATAGTTTGGAAATGTAGCTTATTTGACCAAAATAATTCTTCATTTCAGTAGTCTTGATATCAGAACCTGCTTTTTAATATATTCAAGTCACTCACTCAATTATTTATTGACAATATCCACATAAGCATTAACTTACCAAATTGGTATTGTTCATTTCAGTCACTGGGGAAAAACAATATCATTACTGTCAAATTACTGACAGCATGGTGTCTGGTCAAATTAAGTAAGTTTGCTGTTTCAAAATAAATTACGTTAATGGTTAGCTTTGTAAATGTAAGTGTTATAATTAATCTTTCAATGGTATAAAAACATCACTTGAAATAACATAGTTTAATAACCAAAAAGTATTTATTAGTTTTTACCTAAAACCTTGATGTAGACAAGTAAAAATAAATTGTGAACCATGCTACTTACATTAAAAAATAATCTAGGTTCTTTTTAATTAAAATATTTTTCATAATATGTCAATAATGTATGAGGTCTGTCCCAAAAGTATCAAGCCAGTGCCAATATAATTAAAACAGTTTGTGCTGGCTAATACTTTCGGGACAGACCTCATATATGTGTATGAGTAATTATAAGGTAAGGAGAAGCAAAAAGTAAAACTTAAAAAGACATATCCACACCTTGATGTACATTAAGCTATTGAGCATCTACCATCTATTAGGCCCATGAAAGATGCTGTGGATTTAAAAACAAATGAGCACAGCAGATCCTGTTTCTAGAAGCATGAAACTAGCCGTCTTTTAGAGAGTACAGGGACTCTCTAATAGAGAATAAGGTCATTTTTAATGTAGTTTGGTGAAGTGTGGCAACTAACAGTCCTGAAGCACAACAGAAGGAGATGGGAAAGCATTCTTGAAGACAATGAGAAGCTGAGTCCTTAGCATGACTAGATACTGGGCAAGAAAAGAGTGTATGATTGATTGGGTTAGGGTCAGATAAGTGATGAGTCTTGGGAGACTTGTCCCAAGAGTTTTTGCAAAAGCTCCATGAAGAACACTACAACCAATGTCAATAAGTTCAGTATGAAAAGAGCCTTGAGTGTGATGAGGAAGAGGGAAGGAAGAGCTAAAGCTGGGGCCAGGTTAATAACACTTATAATTCTTTTCTCCTGCCATAAGTCCCACTTTGCATTTAATCTTTGACCCTTAATTAAGTGAATCCACTGGCCATATAAGTCATTTAGTCACAGTTTCTTCCTTTACCTTTATGCAGGGTAAAATTTAACATCTGGTAGTTTCTTTGAGGTGGTTTTCCACAATCAAAACTGTTGCCTTCATACTTGAGTTTCATTTTTTTAATTATAAACTCTAGAGCATGTCTATTTAATTTCCTCAAGGATTTTGAAGGCATTTTATCACTATCTTTTTGCTTGGAGAAGCCAAAGGACAGAGAGGTTTATATTGTCTAATATGATTATTTTATGAAATTTTGTGTCGAGTATTAGGGGAAACTCTTGTCCTGATTTTATACCCCAAGTTTATAAATAATGTATTTTTAATAGGACAGTGAGTAAAAGGTTAGGATTACCAAGGAACAATCACTTGCCAGAAGAGTTTATTACCAAACTTCCACTGTCTAGAAAGCAGAAGAACCATAATTTCAGGAGACACAACTTTAAGTCTATATTTTAGGGTTGCAGATTTATACATATTACATTAAAAGTGAAGGTAAAGTGTATCTCTTTACATTTTCTTATCTAATTTTGGTTTCTTTTTAACTATGAATTAATAGGGAAACATGTCTGCCAATTAATAATATTTCTATCTCACTCCAATTACACAGTGTCCTCTTAGCTTAAAAACTTCCTTTTAGGAAAATGCTGTCAATCCATAAAATTCCCCCAGTCCATTATCTTTTTCTTAATGGCACCTGTAGGTATGCACATGGGGAGGGCTTGTTACAGATTTCTGGAGCAGTAGTAAGATTCTGGAACTGCCCATTTCTCATGTGGGTTCTTTGCACTATCTTTTGTCTTCCTCCACAGGTGAACTGCACCTTTTTCTCCTGGGCTCTGCATCTGCAGCCCCAATTCCAATCACTGCTGGTGGGAGTGTGGACACTGTATAACATTAGGCTGAAAATTTTTATAGATGAGAAAATAGACAAAAATCAAAGAAATGTTCAGCAATCTATTGTAATAGTCTAGTAAAGTAATGAAGATATTATGTAAGGAAGTAACAGTAGGAATTGAGACATAAAAAATTACAAATATTGGTTCAACGTTAAAGCTTAAAGAATTTAAACAACTTCGAAATTCTTACAGAAAATTATTTCCAATTGAACCAAACTATCACAATCGTGCAAGTAGTCTAAGGATATTTCCAGACAATCAAAACTTCTTAAGAAATTTCTATCCCATGCATGTCTTCTTAGGAAAAGAATGAAAGGTACTTTAGGAAACTCAGAGATAATTCAAAAAAGAGAGACAAAGGAAATAGGAAGTTTAACATAAAAGAGAAATGAAGACAATCTCTTGGAAGATGGTAAGGAAGACCCCAAGAAGATACTGTGCCTCAGTACAGAAACAATCTGATCCAATCATCCACTGATGGGCACTTAGGCTGTTTCCAGCACTTGGCTATTGTAAATAGTGATGCTATGAACATAGGTGTACATAGGTCCTTATGAATTGGTGTTTCAGGATTCTTTGGGTATAGTCCAAGTAGTGGAATCGCTAGATCAAAAGGCAGCTCCATTTTTAGTTTTTTGAGGAAACTCCATACTGTTTTCCACAGTGGCTGCACCAGCCTGCCTTCCCACCAACAGTTCATGAGGGTTCCCTTTGCCCCACATCCTCGCCAACACTCGTTTGTTGATTTGTTGAATGGAATTCTATATAGCAGAAAGAAAGAAGGAACTCATACCCTTTGCAACAACATGGATGGAACTGGAGAGTATTATGCTTAGTGAAATAAGCCAGTCAGTGAAGGACAAATATCATATGATATCACCCATTACGGGACAATAATGAACAAAACTAACAACAAGCAAAACAGAACCAAGTATATAAATACAAGGAATAGGCCTTTAGTGGTCAGGGGGAACGGGGTTGGGGGGAGGGGGGAGGCAGAGGCAAGGAAGGGGAGCAGCTTAGACAAGAACCTAGTATAAAGGAACCATGGACATGGACAACAGGTGGGATTGACTTTGGGGGGAATGGGTGGGTGGGGACGGGGACAGAGGGGAGCAAAAAGGGAATGGATGTAATACAACAACAATAAAATTTTTTTAAAAAGAGAAAGAAAAAGAAAAAAAAAAGAATCTGGGTTGGAGATGTTCAAAATAGTCTAGTAAAAGATGATGTTAAGAAAATGAAATTATTAGAATACCTGAAACACTGAGTTGAGTTTGCACATATAAGCAAGAATCTAGGACTAAGTATTTAAATAATTAAGCAAAGAAGAACATTAAGCAATTATAATTAAAAAGAGGAAAAGTTGGGCAAGAAAGAAAAAGTGGTCATCATAAGCAACACAGCTCAACTAAATAGCATCTCAGTCTTATAAAGACAAGTTATTAATCTATGCAAATTATAATATGATTATATTTGAAAAATATAGATACAGGAAGTATGCCTATTTGTGATTTGGGGCAGGAAGTAAAATAGAGTTGTCTTTATCTTCCACAATGGGAAGCCTATATGCCTAAAATGCTTAAATGCAAAACAACCAAAAAAAAAAAAAAAAAAGTGTTAGGAGAGAGATGTAGAGATAAATACCAAGATGAAAAGCTAAGAGACTGGCAACAAATGCCTTTGAAAATCAGGCAAAAGCAAGAGATTACTGCCTTCCTTATGTTTTGTAGACTCTGACATTTTAAACTGTATGTATATATAACTGGAAAGGATAGAAAACTACATTAAAAAATAAAATAAAAACCAAGAGAGGTGATGCTGACAAAACTATAGACAAATCTATCAATATTTAGTACATTCGATATTAAAATAGAATTTTTTAAAAACTTTATTATTTCTTTAAAAAAAAGATTTTCTTTATTATTTTAGAGAGAGGGGGAGGGAGAGAGGCAGAGAGGTAGAGGAACATCAATGTAGGGTTGCCTTCACCTGCCTCCAGTTACACAGACCTGACTTGAAACCTGGTTATGTGCCCTGGCTGGGAATCGAACCAACAATCTTGGGGTTCCCAGGCCAGCTCCTTATCCACTGTGCCACCAGCCAGGGCTTCATTATTTCTTTTAAAATAATGACATTACATGTTAACACAAATGTTTTAATAAATAGCTGTGTTTTCCAAAATAAAACAACTTAATGAGGCTGTTATTTTACTTTTTTGCAAAATCTCTTCAATGTCTGGCCTCAGTGGAAATGACTGGAGGCTCCTTGCTTCTGCAGCATTCAGTACGTTAAAATATCATGTCATGTAGCCTCTGGAAAACTCCACCGAGTACCCCTGATACAATGAGTAGGAAACAGGAAATTCTGTGCTAGTGTTATTACAAAATTAGTTTTGACATCGTGAACTCTCTGATAGGGTTTCAGGTACCCACAGGGCTTTCTGGACAACACTTGTGAGATCTGCTGCCCTAGACCATCCCTGCTTTTTACGTTTTCTAGTTATTGATTTCTTCCCAGGCAAAAGCACCTGTTTGGGTGAGCTCGAAATGTCAGAGATCAGGAAGTGCAGGCAACTGGCCTTTATGTCTCTCTGGTAGTGGCAGGTAGGGTTGTTTTCCACCATAATTCACATTACTGTAGCTTCTCCAAGAGTAAGACAAGGTTTCAGAGGCTGGTCAGCCAAAACAAAATGGCATTGTTGAATTTTTACCAGAATTTGTTCCAACAACCACATGTGGCATTACAGGGCTACATGCAGAAAACAAATACTTGGTGAAAAGGGAAGACAAAGCAAGACATGCCTGGTGGCACTATAATGATTCTTGATGTGGCAAAATCCTGGAAATAGTCAAAATTAGACCATTAAAACCAGAGTCCTTTATTCTTGGAATAGCTGGTGGACAAATAAATGCACTATGAATCCTAATGCAAATGTCATATAGCATAAGATGTTAGACCCTTTCTTAAGAGAAAAGAGTTTTCCCACCCAAACACAAAAATGGAAACTGTAATTTCTAATTAGGGTAAGTAAAGTCATTGATACAAGTTACCCAATTCATGATCTATTCATAATAATTCTTTAACTTTTCTTTAAAAATTGTCCAGAGAAACAGTCCATATGCATTTGTGTCATAGGCTACATTTTACATCAGTTCACAGTCTATTTTTATTTTTATTATGTTTTTTCCATTACCATTCATTCCCCTCTGCCACCCACAATCACCACACTCATGTTCACATTTTGTGTGAACTACTTTGTTTTTCAAACAACTATTTCTTTTCTGTAACATCGTGGTTTGGGTGCTTAATACTATTTATACACTTCACATTTAGCTCTGTAGTTAGAAGCTACAATTCAGTGGCAATTGACAACGTGCCTGCAATTTAATAGCATCTTAAACACCGGTGATGGTTCTAACTGAGATGTTATTATTCTGAGCATCAGACAAGTGGGGGAAAGCTTGTTCAAGGTGCCACGGAATGGAATGACACTGCTTTAGGTGTGTGGATGTCAGCCCCAAGAAGAATACAAACTAGTAAGCTTAATTTATGACTCTGTAAGTACAGAGCTACAAAAAGTAATGGACTCAAAAATTCACTCTTTTGAACATCAGTTTCATAAACTGGAAGAAAAAGAAAAGACTGTCTTTGGGAGGAAATTATATGGTACTGTGCCAGCATATAAACTATGATCATCACGTTTCACATCAAATGCAAAAAAAATAGAATTATGTGTTTAGTAGCATATCTTTTTGGTATTTGTGTAGATATTAGCAGTAAATGGTATTCCATCTTTAGATTCAACAACATAATTAGATAAAGTATACTTAACACAGTATTAGAAATTGTAATATGCTATGATAATAGGATGATAAAACATTGTCATGGGCCATTGCTTCTTCGTGGAGATGATGCTTTTTCTACAGTTCTCCCATCACTGCGCTTTAAGTCACTGAAAGAGCTGAGAAATCAATACCGTTCCCTGTATGTAATTAATTTTCCTTAGTCATGATCATTATGACTCTATTATGATTCTAACTCAGTGTTAGCATTTTAATGAAGAGTAGATTTTAATTAGAACTTTGCTATGATAACTTACATGGCATTCCTTTGCCCACTCTGATTCCAGTATCAGGTCATGTTCCGAAGTATTGAATTCACTTCATGATAGTTAATTATGAAATTAGCATGCCAAAACTCACTGAGGAAATGCTCCACATAAAAAACTAATGATGAACATTTGAGTTTAAACCAACTAAAACCAAATCAATCTGCTATGGAAATTTTATATTGCTCTATAAACTATTGTGTTCAGAAGTGAGAGTGACATAAGATAGGAAATGCACAAAAATATAACTCAACATTATGTAACAAATATTTTAGGGTAACATAGGGAAAACAGAAAGCAGAAGGCAGGTCCAACACATGGGGAGTTTAGGATTATGTTAAAGAGACAGGGCAAACTTTTAGAAACAGCTATATGAGCATAAGAAACAATCTGTGCCAAAGCTAATTAAGGCTGCAAAAATGCTACTATCCCACCCTTTCACAGAGAATCAGGAGGTGACAATTGAGAAAGAATGTGTTATGATAAAATGAAAGACAAGGCAAGGGTCTGTGCTACATTTGGGTTACTCATACAGGGTGGGACAAAAGTAGCTTTACAGTTGTTTGTATGGAAAACAATATAATTACTAAGTAATAAAAGAATAAACTGTATTTCTCATACTCACAACTGTAAACCTACTTTTGCCTACCCTGTATTTACCTTGCACTACAGCTTTTATACAGAACCCTGGATCTGAAAACAGAGGCCCAATGTGTGTACATACATGAACATATAAATCCATAATCCTTAAGTTTGAATAAGCAGGTTTTAGAACTACCAGACTAATTAGCTTAAATGAAAGTCCTATCTATACATTTTTATCAGCAACATAATTTCCCCTTGAAAGGATATTTGTTTCTGAAAAGCAAATAGAGAATAGGAACAATTTCTAGAAAATGCATTACATAAGGGTTATGTATGAGAATGTTCATATGATGAAACCACTTAACTCCTAAATTTGCTCTTACATCATAAGTTGGAGCCTAGATGCCTTCTGAACTCAGATACCTTGCAATTCAAGCACAGGAGGTCAGCTGACAGCATCACCAGGGAGGTGGTTATGCAAGATAGGCACCAACCCCATTATTAATAACTGAGGAAAACATCCTAACACATGAATTCTCAATTACACTTTCCCTTTTAAAATGTGACTCTACCAATTACTGAGTTTGACGTCTACTAACGTAGGTATCTGAAACAAGTACAACTAGGAATACATGGGCACCTTTGAGTGACCTGCTGCGCTTCTCCAACTTGAACCTAATACAGGTTTTGCCTGGCTCGAATGGAGTACACCTTTTACTTACCCTAAACTTTCATTTTGCCATTTGGGACTTGACTGTGTCTTCCAAGCTCCTGAACAGCTAGCATTTGAAAGCCCTCGTTCTCTCTTCTACTGCCGATTTCAGTCATCTTCCTCTTCTGCATTCGAGACCAAATGAGACTTATCATGGGAAAAGATCTATTCACCCATCTGAATTTTCTACTTTCCTCTCGGGAGCCAGAAAGATAAATAAAAAATATAAATGGGAACAAACACACTGACCTAACTGAACAACCCTTTGACAGTTCTTTCCGAAGAAAGAAATTCCTAGAACTATTTTACTGGCTCATTTTGGTAACGCACTTTCATTTGAGTCAAACACACTATTGCAGGTAAACTGACACAAATTGACACTAAGACTCTTGCATTCAGTATCTTCCAGCACTTGATTTTTCAAAAAATGTAGTTTAACCCTGGCTGGCAGCACAATGGATGAGGCAATGGCCTGTGGACCCAAAGGTTACTGGTTCGATTGACAGGGCACATAACCAGGTTGCAAACCAGGTCTCCAGTTAAGTCTGTTGCTGGAGGGGGTGAAAGGCAACCATACTCTGATGTCTCTCTCCCTCTCTGCCTCTTTCTCCTTTCCCGTTTCTCTAAAAATAAATAAAATCTATCTATCTATATAGTTTAAAAGAACTGAGAAAGGTCTAGAGTATTGTTTGTTTGTTTGTTTAAAAACATGGATCTAAACCAATTTCTCCTGCAGATTTAGGTATTTCTTCTCAAAACCAGAGTACTACTTAAATATAAGCCTCATATTCAGGTGCTTTTTGAAGAAACTGTTCTATTATAACAAGGTTTCACCATCTCAGCCCAAAATTAGTACAAATCTTTATTATTCAAATACTCTTGATTAATCTAATGCTATAAAGTTCCAACCAACAGGTGAATTAGGATCAGTTACTGGGTAACGTTTCTCCAGCAAGAAAAGAGTTGTTCCAGCAGGTGCATGGACCATGCCTGCTAGAAAAGGGAAATAAAAATTCACTGTGGTGACAGTGGTTTCACTGATGGAGAAAAAAATATATGAGTAGCACTCTAAAATATTTATAAGTCTTAAAACCTGTTCTGTTAAAATGAGACAGAAGTATAGCCCAGACAGATCTACCAAGAAACTTCTTTTAAAGGTCAGTTATCTCCTCTTTTGCATCGATTAGCTGCCTGATTTAATCAAAGTAGAGAGGCTGTAGAATGGGACACTTATAATTAACTGACTAAATACATTCATCACTTTTACAACAGCTAAATACTTTACAGCTTCACTCAGAAATCTTGAAGAGTATTCTAAGAAACTGCATTTTGTTTAAAATAATTTTTACAGAATAAGCATAGAGAGAAGAGTGCCTCCAATTTTCCCACACTTGAATTCATCATTATTAGTCATTAGTTGTGGAGAGATTCTTACAAATAACTAGTGGGTTTCACCTCTATCATACATGCAATCTCATGGTGACAAAGATTAAGCTTTCTAAAGGGAAGCAACAAAAATTCTGCATCAATAAGTTAGGCCTATTAAAGAGATTTTTTTTTTCCTTTCCTTCCTTTCTTTGTCTCTTTTGCTTTTTGTCTACCCTGACTTTCAATAGGCCTTGGCTCTGCTAGCCTGGCAAAAATGAACATGTCAGCTTTCATTGCAAATCACTGCCCAGCTAAAATGGGACTTTGAAAAGATGTGCCACCTGCTTCATTAATAATAACAGCAATTTTTTGTTTGCCTTATAGACATATTCTTCCCAGTTCTGCAAATCATTTCTTTACATGACTGTGGATCTAAAGAAAGAAAAGAAAAAAAAGACTGATTTTTTCCCCTTTGTCACAGTGAATTACATAAATACAGAGTAAAAGGTCTTTTTGTCTTAAGTGCCAGGAAATCTCTTCCAAAATAAAAGAAAAAGTGGAAGGAAAGGGGAGAAGGAGGGAAAAAGGGAGAGTCACCTTCTATAAAAATAAATCTAAACCTATAAAAAAAGTATTAGAAGTACATCAAAAGACTTAATTCTCAAAAACAGGAAGTTGCTAATTCAACCTGTTAGTTTATTTACAAATCACTTCTATTACTGATAATGCAAACTTCAGATTCAGAATAATATTAGAGCTCAAAGCTTTATGATTTTGCATAATCTCCCTCCACGGAAAGTCCATGCACTACAGTACTGAGGAGGCACAGATGGGGTGAACTTTAGTATAGTTCCCAGGACAATTAGCTTACCTTATGAAATGTGAGTTCCCTACGGTTACTGTGAATTGCTCTTTTTTTCTTCATCAGCATTTGTCTGTGGTTTGGCATTGCCCTATTAATATACGGCATTGTATTTCAAAGGTCCAGTCACCTGCTGTCACCTTTGCCTCCAGGTGGACATACACAGTTTGAGGCCATCATTCGTTATTAACTTACATACCAACCCTGATAGACGCAATGCCAATGCTATAAAATGTTGTCAGTAAAACAAAAACTTGGTCCAGGTGTTCTGTGATCTTTATCATTTTGATTTTCAAGGGCAAAGTACCACGCTCTCAATCAGACTTCCCTGCAGCTCCTGGGAAAAGTGGTGACGCCTCAATTGGAAGGGACCAGAGTCTCCTCCACTAATGATTCACAGAGTAGCAGCCATGCATCCCTGCTGGATTCGGATGTGTTGTACTTTAACATTTGAGGAGCATGTTAGAAAGGTTTTCCTGAAGTGTACAATATACTCCAACAGATCAAAGTCCTGCAGGTGGACCTCAAGCATGGTGTGTACCAACCTGAATCCTAAGTTGTTTCAACTATTCCACTCGTATTGATGAATTCATCTCTCAGATATAATTTAAAACAAAAATGACTTTTGTGTATGAAATTCTTAGAACTACTCTGCCGCTTAATTATCCAGCCTGATTTTGACTTTGATATTCTTTGACTTTATTTAAAAAGCAAAACAAAAGAAACAAACAAAAACCTCTCACATTCATTAAATCTCATGAGCCAGGTGTTTGGGGAGTAAAAACTATAATTGTTAAATAATAATATTTTATTAGGCATGCATATCAATGAAGAGTTTGTAAACTTCTTATGTAAAAGGTCAGGTAGTAAATAGTTTCATCTTTGTGAACCAAAACACAATATCAGTTAGTTTATCCAAATTTAGTGTTTCCTATCATCAAAATGTAAAGATCATTCTTAGCTCTTGGCCATACAAAGAGAGGCAGTGGGTAGAATTTGGCTCATAGGCTACAGTTTGCTAATCAATAATTTAAGTCAACAGTCTAAATTGTACTTAAAGCCTGAGGGTCTGAAAGCGAAGAGGTGCCATTCTGGAATAGAACCAGGGGCCACTGCCACATCTGTCCTGTAGAAACAGCAGTCTAGTTGTCAATGTGGCCCTAACTCCAGTCAAGGCTTAGTAAGGCCAAGAGGCCACATTATATATTTCTATGATTCTGGGGAAAAAAAGGCCGAGAGTAGCATGAATTTAGTTATCATGTGTCATTGCCTTATAAATAAGTGTGTAGCCTCTTGACACTCAAAGGAAGTTTCACTAAACAAATGAGCTGTCTAAAGTAGGGAGCAAATTTACTGCACTCTGCAACATGAAATGATAAGGTTAGTTGGTTTACACACCACTTTTAAATATGGAATAAAAAAACATTAGCCCTGGCTGGTGGCACAGTGGATAAGGCACCGGTCTGCAAAACCAAAGGTCGCTGGTTCAATTCCCAGCCTGGGCAACATAACCAGGTTGCAAGCCAGGTCTCCAGCCAGGTCCTTAGCTGGAGGCAGGTAAAAGGCAACCATACATTGATGTCTCTCTCCCCCTCTGCCTCTCTCCCTTCTCCTCTCTCTAAAAATAATAAATAAAATCTTTAAAAAATAAAAAATAAAAAATAAAAAACCATGAAAGATCAACTATTAAAACTGTATTCAAGACTGTAGCTAAGATGTATAATTCTGCATTTTCTTTTTTTGCAAGAAATATTTTGCCACTTCATTAATGATAGGCCCCAAAAAGGCTCTGTTCAAGGCTCAGGGGAGCATTTGCATTTTAGAAGTTATTTTTGGGGGCTCTTGAATGCTCACGTATATACGTACACTGGATGTGTACACATAGACTGTATAGGAAACACCAGTGTTTTGCTTGTACCTCAGAACTTTATAGTCAGTCAGCCAATCCCTCCTTGGCCCAATGTGTCTTTCCCACCCCAGCCTCACTGATACTTGGTTACTAAATGTTCACCCAATTTTGACTATATGATTATTGCCACTTCTTGTCTAGCTTTTGGATACTGTGATCTGGTTTTGGGCTACCTACTTTGGCTTCAATGGTCATCCTTCAGGAAATTATTCCTAATATTCTCCCATAGCTAGCACCAAGATCCCAAAACCCAAGCTAAAAAAAAACACTAAGCCTCACTCCTATTACCTCACACAAATAAATAAGATACAAAAGAATGGAAAACTACTAAAGACTTTTGACAGAGGATTGAGATTCAGTATCATCTCCCTGTGAGCCTAGGAGGTTCCCCACGCTTACATTTCCAACACAAAGAAAAAACAATGCTGGTTTTATCTGTTACAACTGGTAGATCCAGGTGGTGTCACTATTCAAGTGGTTAGTTTCTTTTCCAGTTCCATTGCCATTTGGTTCTTCACTGTTGAAACCTCAGCAGGGTTATGGTCCATCTCTGGTTTCTTTGCTGATCTGCACAGAAACCCAGGTGAAAAGCCACCTTGCCCAGGCATATTCAGCAAAGAAAGTTCACTGACAGTATCCAGTCTCCAAGAGTGACACCAGAAACTCTGTTATTAACAGGAAGTAAAAACAGAGGCAATTATTTGTCAACAAATCCAGGTGGCTCTAAAGACAGATTGGGAAATCAAGGACAAAGCAAAAGCTTTTCAAATTGCCTTTCAGCTTTCCCCCCAAAAAGAAAATGTTATTTAACATCTAAGTTATTTCAAAGAAAATATAAGCCGAACAGCTGTTCTCTTCCATCACATGGGGGTACTTTTGCCAGCTATCTCAACACTAGCAACAGGTAACATCCATTTTTAAAAACATTCTTGGTCATGCACAGATTTTGAAGATTATTTCCCTTGCACGAAGTACTCATATGTTTAACACTATTGTCTTCATTTTGAACATTAAAACCCCACAATTATCTGGGCATTCTAACATGCCTCTAGGAAACATTCTCCCAATTAAGGTTACCGATGTCTTAAACCTAATAAATATTTATAGAGCTTGTACCATGTGCCAGGCATTATTCTAGACATTTGGTATTCGCAATGAATAGAACAAAGGTCCTTGCCAGCATGGAACTTACATTCTACTCAGGAAGAAGGAAATGAAGAGTAGCAGAGGAAAACTATACTCACTGGAGATTATAAATTAATAAATAAGTATATTCCAAGAATAACCAGGAGAGTGCAAAGAGTGGAGAACGCTAAAAGACCATCTGTTCTAGATTGTAGGAACCCACTCTTCCCACTGAACCCGTATTACCCAGCATTTCTTATTTGTACCTACTTCTTTTTTTTTTTTCTATCAAAAGTTTTATTGAGGTAGTTTAACATAATAGTTAAACACTGGAATATGGAGTCAAATCTCAGATCCAATCCTTGGCCCACTCCTTATTAGTTGTGAACTAATAAATTAAGCAAGTGGTCATCTTCCACCTTATTTTTATCAGTATTTTATGGATTTTATGAGCAGCAGGGGCAAATTTTTTAAATGACACATAAAGAAATGTTATGTGTCATTATGTTATGTTAAGAACTGTTAACAGTTCTTATGTTATGTTATGTTATGTTAACATAACATAAGAAATGTTATGTTAAGAACTAAATAAATGGTAAACAATATCACCTTCTGCATACAAGGTATTCTGCACTTAAAATTACTTGTCTACCCATCTTTCACTCCTTTTATAGATCCAGAGTTTCTGAGACAGAGCGATATATGCTCTGTCCTAGCAATAGAAGTTCTGAATTAATTAAAAATAGAAGGCTTACATATTCTACCCGCAAATCTGGGCACCAGATTTCTTAATCAGTAAAATGCAAACCCTCTAATAAATATTTAACAAACTAATAAAACAAATTGAGGTATTAAGACTTGATTATGCAAGGTAGATGTTCAATAAATGTCTCCCAAAAGTGAGTCAGTAAAGACTGTGACTGTAATGGACTTGACTGGAAAGTATTTTCCTAATAAATACCTTAAGTTTATTCTCTGCAGATAAAAGAGGATTAGACATTGATAGTCTGCTCATCTTCCCTGGGATGACAGTGACTCTCTTCAAAAAAGTCTCTAAAATAAGACTTGAAAGGGACCCCTTTGCTGCAATGTATAGATATAAACTTGCCATGTAACTTTCAATAGAAGGAACTGAAATATAATGAATGGTCCAGGCCAAAGCTTTTCTTTAAATCAAGGTTAGATTCCAGAATACCACAGGCACTAATTTGCCTAGTGAAGTTATTGGAGAGGAAGTTTGTATACATACCAGGTTATGCTGATTATATTTTATTGATTGATTTTAGAGAGACAAAAAGAGAGAAACATTGGTATGTTGTTCTGCTTATTTATGTACTCATTGACTGGTCCTTGTATGTACCTTGACCTGGGATCAAACCCAGAACCTTGATATTTCAGGATGAGGCTCTAATCAGTTGAACTACCGAGCCAGGGATCATTATAATACTTTTTTAAAAGATTTTATTATTTTTAGAGAGAGGAGAAAGGAGAGAGGCAGAGAGGGAGAGAGACATCAATGTATAGCCGCTTTTCACCTGCCTCCAGCTACAGGGCTGGCTGGCGACCTGGTTTGCAACCTGATTATGTGCCCTGACTGGGGAATTGAACCAGGGACCTTTGGGTTCACAGGCTGGTGCCTTATCCATTGAGCCACCAGCCAGGGCTATAATACTTTTGAATAAAGACTTCATGAATAATGAAATATTTGCTCTCTGTAAAATTGTGGTTTCTCCCACTCACCCTGGTAAACTGGCCCAAGGTTTCTTTTTTCCCTGCATTCCAGATGCTGCCTCATGACTATATATATATATATATATGTGTGTGTGTGTGTGTGTGTGTGTGTGTGTGTGTATGTGTACCACTTCCAGATGGACCTCCATGGTCCTTACTATTGCAATTGCTATTGCTATTACTGGCTCACTGCTGCCGGCAAGTCTATCAGAAAATAAAAATATGTTATGGAAGCTAATAACAGTCTGTCACTTTCGCAGTCTAGACACAGCTGTGTAACATGCTCAATAATAAACTAAAACTTAGAGTACAAGTAGCTTCATCATCACATAATTGAAAGGGAACAACATAGACAGGGCAAGAAAAATTCTTGACTAAATAAAGTATGTCACAAGAAAAACACACAAAAAGATCACTATAATATGTGTCATCATTTAAAAATTGTATTTCTTATCCAAAAGCAAGGTGGTAATTTTTATTATATTTTTGAAATATCAGAATTCTCAAGTAAATATATATAATTATGTGTGGCTAATAATTTAAGCTGATCATTTATCTGTATTTTTTCTTTATTTTTATCATGCCTCTGAAGAGAGCTCTTTATGCATTTTGTTTCCTTTCCAGGCACATGCTAGGGAATGTATTTTCTTAATCCTCTTGAAGTTAGGCATGACCATGGGTCTTTTTGATCAGTGAAATGTAAGTGAACATAACATGTCACTTTTGAGAAGTTAAAAGTCAGCATAGAAGTGTTCTGTTCCTTTTACTCCTCACAGTGATCATAGAGGCACAGGGGAGGTGGAAACTCCATCCTTAGTTCCTTGTCCATCATTGTCCATTAACAATGATGATGGAGCAGAGCTCCATCAATAGACATACAACAAAAGTAAGAGATAAGCTTTTTTTTTATTCTTGTTGTTTGACTGCTAAGATCTTGGGATTGATTGTGGTCAAAGCAAAGAATCCTGATGGATATAAAGCCTTAACCATTTTCACTTTAAAGGACTAATTTTAAAGCATTTTATGGGATCTTGGTGATAGCTTGGGAATGAGGCATTTTAAAGGAGAAAGTCTTTAGGAAAACACTAGAATAGCACAGATCAGAACGTGTCTTCAGAGTTCTCAGCTCTGAATAGTTTTTGAAGCAGAACACATAATGGGATAAAGAACCTATTTCCATAAATGGCCTGGAATAAAGATCATCTCTCTATCACCATCCTCTGACATTGTTTCATTCAGTTAAATAGAGATGCCACAACTATACCAATTCTGTTTAAAATCTTTGGTGAAGGACAAGAGCTAATCAGAACCAACTGTAAGTGAATAGGAGATCAGTCCCCTTTACTGGGGCCATACTAGGGGAAGAGATAAAAAACACTAGGTTGGAGTTTGATTCCTGGTTCCTTGAGGGAGAACTGTGACTGGCAGTAAAATGCACAGTAAGAGGAAGAGATAACTCATTGGCTGGACACTAGGAAGAATGAACCTGACTTCATGTTGAATATATTTAATGTATACAGTAAAGAGGTTAAGGAAAGGGCTTATACTGTATAACGAAAAAGGGGGGGAAATATTTCAATAATACCAACCCCCAAAATCCATTAATCATTTTTTCATCTGAACAACTGGAATAAAAATATTATGAGTTTAAAGAGAAGATATAATAATTTAACACATAAGCAAGATTATGGAATTTAAGATAAAATGAATGTTAGTTATCAGAAGAATATATGCCTTAATGGAATTTGAAACACAACTGACTTTGGGGGAAGTGGGCAGTGGGAACATTTAAGAGCAGTTCACTAACCTATAGTTAAGAGTTATTAGCATCTAAGTTTGGAAAAGAAAACTTTTCTCAGTATTGCGTGCTAATGAAGGGATGCAGCTTTAATTCTGTTTTACAAAAGTACCTATTTCCGAGTTCTAGGAAAGCTATCACAGTCCCCAGAGAGTAGTTATGTGACTTCACTGTTTCTTAGAAGGATGGATTAAATTTCTCAGATTCCTCTTATGTGTTTCCTTATTAATATTCAGAATTGTGAATTTTATCTTATAATTATTCCAGTAAGCAATTTTCCAAAGTGGATGATCTGGAGAAAAAAATAAATATGCTTTGCAATTTTGTAGTATTTATCTTTAACTAAATATTTGGTATGTGGATTAGACAGTTCCCTTTTTTTTTTTTTTTTTTTTTTTTTTAATCCCTCCACCCCTCATCTCTAAGCCCCCCCCCCCCAAACAGCTGTCAGTCTACTTTCCATCAATGAGTATGTCTCTGTTTTGCTTATTAGGTCATTTTATTCATTAAACTCCACATATGAATGAAATCATATGGTACTTGTCTTTTTCTGACTGGCTGATTCCATTTAGCATAATGATCTCCAGGTCCATCCATGCTATCACAAAGGTCAGACTCCCTTTTATGGCTGAGTATTAATCCATTGTGTAAATGTACCACAAAATTTTTATCCACTCATCTGCTGATGGACACTTGGGCTGCTTCCAAATTTTTACTATTGTAAGTAACACTACAATGAACATAGGGTTGCATACATATGTGCAAAAACTATAAGCATTTTCCTTAAGATTGGGAACAACACAGTGATGTCTTCTCTCACCACTCTTCTTCAACATAGTATTAGAGGTTCTAGCCACAGCAATCAGACAAGAAGAAGAAATAAAAACTATTCAAATTGAAAAGGAAGAAGTAAAACTGTCATTATTTGCATGTTACATGACATCATATATAGGAAACCCTTAAGATTTCACTAAAAACTATTAGAACTAAGAAATTAATTCCTGTAATTAGCAGGATACAAAATAAAAATCTAGAAATCAGTTGCATTTTTATACACCAATAATGAACCATCACAAAGGGAAACTGAGAACACAATACCATTCAAAAAGAATCTTCTTGCTTCAAAAAGAATAAAATGCCTAGCAATAAATTTAACAAAGGATGTAAAAGACCTGTACTTGGAAAATTATAAGACATTGAAGAATGAATTAGGCAATTCAATGAATTAAAAAACTTGTGCCTTTCTTCTTTTTATAAAGATTGCATTTTTAAATTCTGTTTAATTTTTTAAATTTTACTGAATTTATTGCAGTAAAAGAATAAAATTATAGAAGTTTCAGATGTACAAATCTGTATTACGTCATCTGTATACTGTATTGTGTGTGTTGTCTATCACCCCAAGTCAAGCCTTTTTCCATACCATATATCCCCCTTTATTCACTTCTCCCTCCCTTTCCCCCACTTTTCCTCTGGTAATCACCATACTGTTGTCTATATTTATGTTTTATTTCTTTGCTTAATCCCTTCACCTTTTCTCATGCAGCCTCTAACCACCTAGCCTGACAGCTATCAGTATATTCCCTGTATCTATGAGAGTCTGTTTCACTTAGCATAATACTCTCCAGGTTGTTTTGATTACTATGGCCTTGTAGTATTATTTGTCATCAGGTAGCATGAATCCTCCAACTCTGTTGTTGCTCAAGATGGCCATAGCTATTCTTGTACCTTTTCCTTATATCTAATTTGAGCTCCCAATTTCATACTCTAAAGCATATTTAAGGAAGCATTCTAATGAAAAATATCATGAAAATATGTGGATTTTCAAGTTTACTTATTTCCAAAATTCATTATTTGTCCTCTATTATTTTTTATCTCCTAACCAAACATCTGCATAACTACATGGTATTTAAAATTCCAAAATATCTGGTACCTTTGTCCAAAATATTATGTTAGAAGCTATCAGCCATCTATGTTAAGGATTCATGAGAATGTAGTTTTAAATTATTTGTATTTAATAATAATAATAGCAGACTTTTGTGGGCACAAAATATTTACTAAAAATTTTGAGTGACAAAGGATCTTAGAAATCAATTAGCACACATCTCCATCTATTTGACTTTATGACCAAGACTTAGTATATGTACAAAAGCATAACTCCTCACATATAATTTAATTACTTCCAGTAATTAAATAATAAGGATGTATTAGATCCAGCATAAGTCTTTAATGAAGTGTGTATCTTCTTGACATCTGTACTTTACAAATATGGGAAGAAGAAATTGTAAACTTCTCCACCAGTCTTTAATCTAAAGGAGGCAATCAAAATTTTAAAGGCTAACCCAGTACAGCATACTGTTATAAAATTAATAGTGACAGCCCTGATGAAATCTTTTAATGTGATGACTAAAAAGATCCTATGAAATGAAGTAAAAATGTCACTTAAAATGCATTCTTGCCCCTAGAGAAATGAAGGTTGGTCAAATGATCTGAGTTTTAAAAACTTCCTTTCATTAATAATAGCTCACATTTGTGAACCCGTTTCAACTTTTTTTTAAGAGAGAGGCAGAGAGGGAGACTTTAATATATTGTTGCCTTTCACCTGCTTCCAGCTATGGACCTGGCTAGAGACCTGGCTGGAAACCTGGCTTGCCACCTGGTTATGTGTGCCCTGGCTGGGAATCGAACCAGCAACCTTTGGGTTCACAAGCCAGTCGGTTCCTTATTTATTGTGCCACCAGCCAGGGCCTCCCCTTTCAACTTTTTCAGAGCACTTTTCCTCCTTTTCCTTCATTGTGTCCTTACACCATTTCTGTTAAGCTATGGAGGGAATGACAATTCCCATGTGCCATTGAGGAAACTGTTTCTAATGGAGATTATTAAGGGACTTGCTCAAGGCCAAGCAAATCAACAGGGGAACTATTCCTGGAAGCTGTATCACATGACTCCAAACCCAGCCTTCTTCCACACATAGACACACCAATTCCAATGAGCAATGTTATCTCTTGCTCAAGAATATTTATTCCTAGAAAGAAGATTGTGCACTGTTCAGAGAGCTACTACTTGACATAAGAGAGGAAACTTGGAGATGGTTTAGAGGCCAATAAAAATGACCCAAGTTTGAGAAATACATGTTAGAAAGATAGTGCCCTGAAAGTAATTTGTTGGAAAATGTTAAATCTTTGGGGCAAAAGACCAAGGAAGCAAGGACTTGCTATCACTAACAATAGACAGCTTTCTCTGTCTAAAATTTAAGACAGAATGGCAACATACATTACACCAGAAGATAAGGTCAAATTGGGTCGCTAAGAGTATCCTAGGATATTAATTATGAGATGCCGATATTACCAAGTAGTGTTTGCCAATATGTTCCAGAGAGATTGTAAAAGCTGGGTAAAAAGTGCAGCCAACTTGGGTATAATAGATTCCAAAGTCAAAAAGATGCATTCAATAACTCCCTACATGCTACACCTTTATCAACTCTAAAGCAGACTTCAATCTACCTAGAATGAATGGAGCTTCTCTTGAGTCACATGGAAGCTTGTTTACTCTGCTCCACACATAGAAATATTCATACAAAATTTTCAGGTCTTAAACACTAACTAAAACCAGGAGGAACGTGTAGAATTTCCACAAATTTCTATCCATGCATGCTCACATAAGATAAGCATAAATGAGATAAAAGATCCTTCCATTTCCCTGTGGGACCATGATTTGTTCCAAAATTCTGTATCACAATGGTCCAAGGAACTAGTCTGGCAGTATCACAGCCCTGTACTTGGTGAGCAAGGGAGAAGGAGAAAGAAAGCCAACAATGCCAGAATCCTCTTTGCAGATGAATGAAGGAAAGAATGGAAACCACTAAGCACTCACATTTTTATCTGCCTTGTTCTTGTGAAATCTGGTCTTATGTGGGGCAGGAAGACTAGTACAACTAAGACAAACCAGCCACTAAGCATCACAGCTTAGATTCCAGGCTATGATAATTACTGAGTATATAGCATGAAGCATAACTTAGCCTATATTTGAGTGTGGAGGTATAAGGGTGTAATGGGGCCGAAGG
The DNA here is from genome assembly GCA_004026585.1 of Noctilio leporinus. Classification (NCBI taxonomy): domain Eukaryota; kingdom Metazoa; phylum Chordata; class Mammalia; order Chiroptera; family Noctilionidae; genus Noctilio; species Noctilio leporinus. The sequence goes on from PVIW01000011.1 coordinate 1,243,496, forward strand.
AAGTCTGTTCTGGTTAAGATTTATTTTGGGATCACAGAGAGAGTTCAAATTGGGTAGTGAGGTGCAAACTATGCCAGATAGAAGAAACACCACATATAATGAGCTTAAGGTTCAAATGACTTTCAAATAACTGAGTGTCAGTGTGAATGTGACATGGTAAGTGGGGAAGACTGTGTGGGAGGCGAGCTGGAGAGATCAACATGTCACACAGGCTTTCTAGACCAGGTCACATGGTATAGCGGCTAACTAACATTCTGTAGATGCTCACAACTGTGTACTGACTAAGAAATGAATGAACTATTTCTGGAAGCAAGGACCCAATTACTCACATAGGAATAGATTGGCTAAAGAACTTCTTTTCAGTAATTATCTTGGGGTTGGTCTGATTCACAGACTCTATAAGCTTCCTCTCTCCCTGTCTCCTATTTGCTCTATTTATTCTGGCTCTGGGCTCTGTTCTGTATCAGTATCTGTGACAACACTTAATAATCAGAGCAATTCAAATAGGTGACTAGTACAGTGGATATAACAGTCTCTGAAGTCAACCAGGCCCCTAGTCAATGTAGGCTTTAAGGACGGAAAAAAGAGAGTATAGGGGAAGGTAAAACAAAAGAGGTAAAATATTAATAATTATTGAAACTGAGACATGGGAACATACCCTGTAGATCCTTGAAAACCTCTAAAAACAAAAAGGTTTTCAGAAATCCAGTGCCATCACGTAAGTAGTTTAACCTTGGGCAAATTATTTAACTATTTTGAATCCTAATGTCTTGATTTAAAATGAGGGGAAACCCCACCTCACAGAGCTGATGTAAAGGTTAAAAGAAGAGAGAAAGGAAAAGAACTGGGCATGGGATCAGGTTGAGGAGGGAATGCTACAGGCATCAGCACCACCTAAGTTCAACATTTAAAGATGACCCAGCATGAAGGCCAACCTTTTGATCCTTTAGCTTTAGCCTTTGGTCCTAGAACTTTTCTGACCTGAAAGGGCACATAGAATACCTAAAGACTTTGTTCAAAAGCAGATTCTAACTCAGATACTCTTGAGGAGGCCCAAGATGCTGTGTGTCTAACAAGCTTACAGGTAAGCCTGCTGGCCACACATCCCACTTCGTGAAGCAAGCCTTGACCTCTGCTTCATTTCTGAGATTACATTTCCCTCGTACCCTCTTCTGATTGTGAAATTTCTGTCTGATCGCCGGCTAGACAATTCCTTCAAAAGTCTAATTCTTCCAACACTGAGGTCCTGGATGCGTGCTAACAGTTACTCTCAGAGTCTGAAAGCTTGTTTATAAGCTCAGGAATGGAAGTTATTTCTCCAGCAACCAGGCCTAGACTCCAACCTCCTTGGAGGGATTCATACTTCTAAAGCCACTTTTCCTGTATTACCTCGGCCTTGTTCTCCCTACCTGCCCCTGTCTTCCTTAAACTGTCCTGGGCCCCAAATACTGACTTGAAGCAGCACTAGATGTGTCTTGGCATAGTGTGGACCTACCCACTGAAACCTTTTCTAATTGCTTGCATCTGGGTTGTCCCTTGACTGTTTCTCAACCCCTGTGGTTAGTTTCACATCCATATCCTTCCCTGAAATCCCTCCCCATCAGCCTCTCTGGTAGCCAGTGCTTTCACACCTGTAGCAACAGAAGCCATTTCAATATTAAAAGAGACAAAAGAGACTTAACCCCATCAAAGAACATACATGTACACTACATTCAATAATGTGTTTATTTTCAAGTGGATGACTTATTTGGAAACCATCTTTCATGTATGAACATGCAACTGACGTAAAGTAGTTTATACAGAGCTGTAGAACAAGGATTAGGATTATTTTTCTAAACCACCAATAATAATCACTTTTGCAATTTCAATGAGCTAGATGTGTAAATTCTGAAAATTTTCTAGGAAGAACACTTCAGCTGCTCTGTTAGTTCTAGTTAGATTATAAGATTATATTTTGGCAAGGTTAATGGAAAGACTCATCTGCTATGTATATAGATTTTCCATCCCCCAGGAACAATCACAAATGCCATTAAATTCACAACAACATCAAACATTGAAAATAATGCATTCATGTTTAAACATGATGCTTCTACTTGACAGGGGTAACCTTGACAAACCACCACCCAGCAAAGCTTTCTCAACTGATGGGGTATTCCACATTTCTCCTGTAATATGAGAAGACAGTTTGCAAAATTATCAACTCACAATGAACTTGAAGGGAAGTTTCTTATCCCAATGAAAACTATCTTTTCAAGTTCATGGAATTCAAGAGTCACAAATGGTTACTGTTTTGTATAGAACTCAAACCTGCCCTCACCACTTCTGTATATATTTTTCCACCCCCATGAAGCTTCATTTTACTGTTAGAAAGTTTATTTATTTATTAGTTTTTCTGCTTGCTTTATTTTTATTTCAGATCCTCAGGGAAGAAAATATATGTAATCTAGGCTACAAATTTGATGGCAAATTCTTTCTAAGAAGTAAACTTTATAGATTTAAGTAGTAGTGATAAATATTCACCTGTTTTAGTTTTCCATTTTTTCATTTTCTTGTCATCTTTTGGGGAAAAAATTCTAGTTACACTTGGAGACAGGGTTGCCTCTGACCGTATGCATGGGGACATCTTTGGAGCCCAGCTGCCATTGATTTTTCTCCCTTTCACCTTGGCTTCAGGCTTGACCTGGCCACAGCGATGGATGCAAAACCATTGAGAAAAAAATTATGAAATATCTGGTGGACTCCAAGGAGAGACACAGGGGTTCTTTCCTGGCTTGAACATGAGAGAATATAAGCTAGAACTGCCTCAGCACCTTGATTGTCATCCGGAGGAAAGGCAACTTTGAGAATTCAACCAAGGCAGACAAAGTGAGAGTGAGAGGTGGAGATGGAGCTTAAAGGTTGCCTGAGCTCCTGGCCTCATGAGGCTGGCCCCATGGCTGAGCTTCTAATTACCTGGATCAATAAACTCCATTTTCACTTAAGCCAGCTTGAGTTGGGTTTTCTGCCACATATAGCCACAATGAATACTAATTAATGAATCATGTTAAATGAGGCTAGAATGGAGAGATTGCGACTACACAAGAAACATAATCCTTCCCATAAGATGCAAAACCTAGACAAAATCTTCAATGATCATTCTGTAGGGAAGATGCAAAAATAATATAATTACATCTGAATATTACTCCCTTTTACAATTCTACCTCTGAGCCAAAGGTCTTTTCAATTACCTATTTAAAGGCAAGCTAATTTATTTGGTATCATTTAGATATACGCACACATTAGTTATAAAAACAAATTGTGTAGAAATCACATCAACACAGACTATACATATAAACACATTTGTAGAAAAAATTTATAAGTTGCAAAATGTCATTTTATTTAAAGATTTTACCCATAATCAAAAGAAGCATTGAGCTAGTATCAACTTTTTGAATACTGGCTCTCATAATTATTCTTTTTTTTTTAACTTTATAGTAATATATTGTATCTCATTGCCAGTTAGTATTTATCAACATGTTTTATACATATTAAGATTCATTTTTTAAATAGAAGAATATTACATACACTCCATATCCAGTCCCCATCTCCCTCTTCCATCCAAGTACAATGTCCCAAATTTCATAATGGCAGATAATTATATTCAGGGGGTATGGAAATCAATAGACTAGTTTAGCAAAATGTGTACCTAAACCAAATGTTAGATGTGGAATAGCTTACCTTGCAGGATAAGACCACTACTTAGTGTAAATAATGTGCCACATCATTTCAGATCCCTAATATGGACAGAAGGAAGTCATTTAAGAGGATGATATGTATCTGAGATTGGTATAATCTGTTATGGTATGACCATGAATTTGGGACTAAACTACAAATCCATTAACTAGCTCAAGATAACATGATAATTTCATGTGTACATTATATGGGTGCTCAAATCCTTATAACATACAGAGGAGGAAGAGCTCAGGCTTTGGTTAGAGAGAGCTAGGAATCTGGCCATACCCACTTACCACTGTGTGACCTTGGGCAAGTTAATTCTCTAAGTCTTGTCTCCATCATAATAATGGGATAATTACTATAGCTAGCTAGAGAGTCATGCCTATGATTATAGTGTAAGATGCACCATATACGGGCATATTCCAATGTCTGATTATGGGGATCTGTGTCTCTTCTGGACTGAGACACAGAAGTCTCCTCCACTGGTACTGGTAGTTGGTGACTCTCAGTTGAGTTGATCTCTGGGAATTACCCTCAGCCGGACAGCTATCCATTTAGAAGCAGAAAGGGTGGGGGTTCTGTACATAATATTTGGTCAATGAGACAGTATAAAGTCACAGCCCCCTTGCATCACCTCAGTACAATTTCTAAGAGGCCAAGTACAGATCTGCTTGGAGGTATGGTAGAGTCCTCTGACTACACTCTGACTACACTGAAGCACAACTTCTCCTGCCTAACCCCACTTTCTTTATTCTCTTACAAGTGTTGATCACAAGACCATTCCCAATAAACTTCCTGAGCAGGAATCTCCACTTTAGAGTCTACTTCCGGGGAGTAGGCTCAACACACTGTTACATAGAAATGGTTCAATTGATACTAGCTTTGATGATGATGATGATGATGATGATGATGAAGCTGAAGGGCATGTAGAAACAAGAATTTGGCTATTTGAGTTTGATAAAATCAATCTTAAACATATACAAGAAACTGTTTCCTTAAAATATTTTCTCTAATCTTGTAGGACACATCTTATGTTCAACAAAATGCTAATAATTATGAATGGCTACTTTCCTCTAACAATCAGCTTAATTAGTAGATTGTATCTAAATTGATACTTCCATTTTAACTCGGTGATTATTTATGTAGCTATTTCTATTCTGGAGCTTTCATCACAGTAAATAAGTGTTGATCAAAAAAAATTTTAATACAATAAAATCCCCTTAAACAACAGTTTCCTTTCAGGACCTTTTACACTTTCATATTCCATGATTGTATAATTTTGATGATGGTAATGTCTGGATAATACATTTTTTGGGAAATAAGGTCATTAAAATACCAAAATTGCCCTTGAAAACAATGCTTCATAAATTATGCAAAACAGTGGGACTGTGAAACAAATAATCCAAGTGGCAACATGTAAAATGCAATTGAAAAACAAGGTGTCAGGAAAAATCATCCCAGGGTTGTCCTAACCAAACCATAGGAGCAATGATATAGAGGACTGCATAGCTGTGGATGCTAGGATAACATACAAACTGTAGCATAGGAAAAAGACATCAGAGATCACCATGTCAAATCACATTTATTCATAAATGAATATAAAGTAAAATGAAGCTACTGAAACCTGCCCAGGGCCATACACCAAGGAAGAGACAGGGCCCAAACCAGCTGTTTTCAAGTCTTCTCACCCTTTCGCCTTGATTCCTCCCATGAACTTTTTCTGCCTGAGCCCAGGCAGGTTCTTTTCTCTAACATTTCTTTATACAATTTCCATTTAGGAATTTCTCCAAAATAAATGCTTTTCTAACTGAAATAACTTCAGCTTTATTAAATAATATATGATAGCCTACTATATATATCCATGTGCTTTTAAAACAAATATTTGTTTCTGTATAATTTGTACCAATAGCAACAAAGTTATAGACCAGTCATGTTTTAACCTTTTTCACTTCATGGTGCTGATCACTAAAATTATGCAGCACACCAAAAAATGTTATATTCTTTGTCAATCTGACAAAAAATAGGTATAATTTTGATTCACTCACACCAGATGGTGATTTTTGTGTTGTCATTTTATTATTTGACAATCTAATGGAAAGACGGTCAGTGTCCCTGACTAAATTGTCAGCTACTGCATGTTCTTAAAATTCTTGTGGGCCTCGTGCAGCCCACCAGCTGAAAATCACTGTTGTAGACAAATGTAGTGAGGTTAAAACAATCTCCTTCATTTACAAATTTATTAATTTTGGGGAAAGAGAATAAAGAAAAGTATTTTACCTAGTTCACAAAACACTGTTTTAATGTTATTGTGGATCCCCGCTAGTCACAACCAATAAAATCTCAGGTTTTAGAAATGCTTTTCCTAAGAATTTTACAAATTTTGATAAGTAACACACTAACTTTAGGTTTTAAATGGTCCTCAAAGGCCCTTGGGTAGAGCCTTTTAAAAAGGCTCTGAGAAAATGTACTTAAAGGAAGCTATTACTTTTTTTAATTATTGTTTTTAGGATGAAAATGGTCTTCAGAAGTTTGATGAATGGAAATTGAAAGTCAGAAAGAGGATAATCGGCCCTGGCTAGTGTGGCTCAGTGGATAGGCACCAGCCTGTGAACCCAAAGGTTGCTGGTTCAATTCCCAGCCAGGGCACATAACCAGGTTGCAAGCCAGGTCTCCAGCCAAGTCTGTAGCTGGAGACAGGTGAAGGCAGCCATACATTGATGTTTCTTTCCCATCCCCTCTCTCTGAAAATAATAAATAAAATCTTTAAAAGGAAAGAAAGAAAGAAAAAGAGAGAGAGAGAGAGAGAGAATAATAGTAATAAACTGAACTTGAATCAAATCCTCTCGAGCAATGAATGTGTTTCCAATAGAACTGAAGAAAATAACACATTCTAAGTTAACCCATAAAAATGCTTTAACATACAGAATTTATCTTCCCTGAAGATGTCCTTTAAGGCACAAACGTAATTTAGCCTGGTGACAGTTGCAGAGGCAGGTGCTTCTTAATGGGCTCACAGTGAGTGCAATAGTTACATGTGCAGCAAGTTACATATTATATACATACTACCCTGTTTGATCCTTCAAATTACTGATAACCTAGCTCTTCTGAGTGTTTAATATTTATAATTAAAAATCACATTCATGCTGCAAATGAGAACAACATTTTACATTTACAGGTAAATCCTGTGGGAGGGAAACCTACACATCCTCTTCTTCTAATCATTTCATTTTATACTTTTTGTCAATTCTCAGACCTTGGCTTGTTTTAGAAGTAATAAGATATGGGGAGGAAAGGAGTCCACCCTGTCCTTATTGATACTGATCTACATACTGCCCAGGACACAATCCAGCAGGCAGGTAACTATCAGAATATTTGCACCCTGTTAAGGCTGAAGCTGTAGGGAACCAAAAAATTCACCACTAGTCAGATGAACAATTTAAATCTGTAGTGAGAGAAATTAGTTAAATTTGACCAAAAGTCAATAAACTTCAGTCCGATGACTTAATTAGGAAGTTAATTCTGTCAAAGCAGTCAATTTGGTAAAACTCCTGTTTAATTGGTGTACGTTATAGGTATAGTTTCGAATTTCTCACGTGTGTTTCCACTGACTAAATACACACACCTTTAAATACACACCATTCTTATATCCCCATAATAGTATAACAAGTTAGACAGTGCCATTCCATGTCCAAAAAAGTAAACTAAATGTAGAAAGGGAAGAAAAGGTTCGACCCCATGACAGACAAAGAATAAACACCTGAGTTGTGGTTGAAGCTCTTGGCTGTCTGGCTCCAAAGCTTTTGCCATTTTCTTTCTAATGTTGCACCTCTTTGCAGGTGATGTGGACAGACTACAAGAAGGTAAAAGTCTGTATCATGGCAGGTCTGCCTCTCCCCTCTCTCAGCACTTCCCTGACAGCCCTTCCCCAGCCATCCCCAAGGGAAGGCTGATATGGCAAGTTGGAAGGAAAGCCGAGTGCACACACACACACACACAAACACACACACACACACACACACACACACAGAATCCACCCATTTAATTTCTAGGGTATTGGAATATGTTCACCCTGACTTGAAACACAGTGTATCACAAAAAGGGTTGGAGAGCCTGAGCCCTCCAGTGTCAATTTCCCTAAAGGCTTAGTCAAAAGCTTACCCCATCAACCATAGGGGAACCTTAGGCCATCCTGTGCCCCAAGCTTTTTCAGGTTCTATACTCTAAATCAGTGTATTGCACCTACATTCATTTCATTTACAGATCTTGAAGGTTTTTAAGACTCTCCCAGGGACTTGCAGAATCTGGAGGAACTATGACCAAATATGTTGGGAGACACAATTTGGGAATACCCGAATCCTCAACCCTGTTAAAAGAAACAGGAGGAGCAAAATGAATAGAAGTGGGGAAAGCAACCTGATTTTGTTTTTACATTTAATACTGACACTGGTCATTCCTAAAAAGCAAATGTGGCTTACTGACAGTTTTCTACTTGAACACCGTGACTGTGTCACAGAATGATTAGTGCCTACGTGTGTGGCAGGCTGCTTGTCCTGGGTGGATGGGTTTAGGCATCAGTGTGTGTCAGAGTTCCCATAAAACATGGCTAAAATGAAGGATTATACTCTGATTAACGGTGGCCCCATTTCCCTTTACTACTGAATTCAATAGCAAGGACAGTGAAACAGAAACCAAATACATGCTGTTCATTTGCCTCTACAAGTGGAAGCAAACTATCCAGTGGTGGAAACATGCTTTGCTCAAAGCTGACTCATTAAAAGAGAGGCTGGCTATGTAAAACTCGGATTAATAACACCCAAATGACTGGCTGAGGTTGAATAAAATATAGGCTCATTAACATTAAACAGGACTGCTTAGAGAAGAGAGGACAGGAAAGAAAGATTAAAGTTAGATGAGGACAAGTATATTTTCAGTATTTGAGTTGAGTTTTTCAAGGATGCTGAGAGACTAGACATGAAAATGCAGCCTCCAATGACAGAATCCCAGGGTTCAAATTCTAGCTCACTAGCTATGCAACTTGAACAAATTCCTTTGTGTCCCTGTGCTTCAGTTTCTTCACCTGCCAAATAAAGCATATTGCCTAGGGTTGTTGTGATGGTAAAGTGATTTAGAATTTAGAATTGGTTTGATGATGAAATGAATTAAAACAGTACTTCATCAGTGCCTAAAACAACGCTACCTGTAAACTCATTACAGCACAGACCTACAGAACCTGAGCACTTGCGGTCCTTATTCTTCAATAATTTCAGCTACATTTAGTAATGTTTTGACTTCCAGAGTGTTCTATTTATTTATCTCTTTATTATAAAAGGTTTTGTGGCTCTTCTTTTGACAACCACAAAACATCCCTTTGGAACAAAGAAAATACCATCATAGAAGTATTTTGAAAAGCATTAAGTGCAATATAAGTGTAAGCAAAGCAATAACAAAGGCGAAAAATAACTCATGTTTTTGAAAATAATGACTTTTACTAAGATAACAATAAAAAGATTATACCACCTGTTTGTCTAACCAATAGATAACAACCCCATAGTGGTTTAAAAGCTATCTTCAAACAGGCCATTTCTAGGAAAGAATCATGCTATCTACCTTAGTGAAAGATAAACATTTTGGTTATCTGCCTTACCCATTTTCCAATGAATAACTCAGAATTTCAAAAAAACCATTCGATTGAAATGTTGCATTCCCTCTACCAATGCTAATAAAACTGCTGACAACATGCCTGGGATCATTGTCAGGAGTCCATTTTGCATCCTTTGAACATTCTCTTTACTTAACTGACTATAACTGAAAATAGTAGATAAGAGAGGAGGAGTTAGGTGATAATTGTGACATATGGAAAATAATGATTAATTATGACTGATATCTACATATGGCCAATATGTTATTTTAACACTGTGCCTTGTCTTGCGTGTACATTTATCAGAATTTTAGTAACTTTTTTCCATATTTGGAGACTAAGTTCACATAGTTGATATGAGCCTTCAGGCCAATTGAACTGCTACAACAAACTACCAAAGATGGGGTGGCTTACAAAGAACAGAAGTTCATTTCTCACAATTTTGAAGGTTGGGAAGCATGCATGAGGTACCAGAAGGTTCAGCATCTGGTAAAGTCCTCTTTCTGGTTCATGGATAACTCTCTGGCTCTTAGAGGACCATCTTCTGGCTGTGTCCTGACATGATGGAAGGAGCAGGGAGCTCCCTGAACTCTTTCCTTCATGAGGGCCCGAATCCATCATGATTAGGAGGGTTTCATTCCAGTCATCTAATTACCTTCCAAAGTGCTCTTGTCCCAATACCATCACATTGGGCAGTAAAATTTAACTCACAAATTTGGGGTGGACAAAAACTGAATATAGGAGATCAAAGAATTTTTAAAAATCAAACAATGTAACAAAAAGTATGAAGTTCTCTGGGTTTTAAGGTTCTTGTGATGAAAGCACACCTTGTCTTTGAATAGGCCACTCCCTAGAATACGCTCTTATCAGTGATTTTCAACTGCTGTGCCATAAGAATTTTGAGAATATGCAATACCTATTTAGTCAGAGGCATGACTTCTTTTCTTTTAGATTATTAGATTTAACAAATGATAATAAAGCTCTGGCTGGTGGCTCAGTGAATAAGGCACTGACCTGCGAACCCAAAGGTTGCTGGTTCAATTCCCCAGCCAGGGCACATAACCAGGCTGTAATCCAGGTCTCCAGCCAGGTCCTTAGCTGGAGGCAGATGAAAGGGAACCATACATTGATGTATCTCTCCTTCTCTGCCTCTCTTTGTTGTCAAAGACTTCCGGTGTGAAAGAATCAAAATCATACATATTTTCTATGTCAGATTGGCAAATACATATATATTTTGGTGTGCTGCAGAATTTTAGTAATTAGTTCATGTGTGCCAGGAGATGAAAAAGGTTGAAACTCTCTGTTCTATATGATTTGTCCCTGGGCCAGGTGACGCTTCACTGTACTGCACTAAGTCTTATTTATCCTCCCTGCTTTTATGTCCCAGCTGGCATAACACAGAATGGGAGGCAAAGGACAGAGTTGGAAATATTTTAAATTTAAAATTCTGGGACACAGCCAAGTGCATGCTAAGTCTGAGACATTTCGGCATTGCTTACATTCTAGGTCTTACTTATTTCTAGGCACTTTTTTGACATAGTTGCTTCTACACATACCTTCTTTCCATGCCCCTGCTATTTTCACCCAAACCACATCGCTGTTGGGAGCTGAAGAAATTATCAGAGATATTTTTCTGCTGCTGCTAACAGGCAAACAGGAAATTATACTATGCGGAAAGTAATTTCTCAACAACCTAAATAATGTACAAATTGTTACGGGGTTTTATTTGTTTCTCAGTCCAAAGAGAGGATCCTATACGCTCACATTTTTGGCAGCATCCTTTTCTACACCCTCAAACTTCAGCTGCGTGGAACAGTAACTCAGGGCCTCCGGAACACTGAGGTAATTAACACTTGGAAACGGTACAATTCCTACACAGGTGTAATTGCAGCTCCCACCTCTCAGCCCTGCATGATCCCTGATAGGAGATTATGGGCAGTGGCTACTGCTGGACCCCTTGTCCCCCACCTTCGTAAACTGATGACACTTTCCTATCAGTGGTGCTGGCAGATGTTCCATTCAAAGTCACAGAAAATGTTTCCTGGGAAAGCATCATTTGGAAATATGACTTACAAGGATGGAATGAAAAGAGAAAGTGACTTTCAAGTTCTTGCTTTCATTCCTTACTAATTTAGGTGAGTCTCTGCACCTCAGTTCCTTTATCCATAAATAATGTTTCTTTTTATTTGGTCTATTTAGTTCACAAGACCGTGAAGGGAACCACAAGAAATCAAACATGTCAGCAATAAAGTATACTAATCATCAGAGATGGTGATTTTTCTACCTCTCTCCCTTTCCTTTTTTTCAGAAATACAAACAGAGGCTTCATCACAAAACTGATGCTTTGCTGCTGAACAAAGGTGACTGAATGAATGATCCTGACACATCTGGATGCCACCCAGGTTGGGATAATTAACTGAGGTCCAGGGAACTCCTGAGCTGAGAACGCATGTTCCTTCCACAGAGACAAGCCCATGACTTCATTCAGGAAAAGAGGATAGGAAAGCAAAACCCTATGAACCAGTGGTCTCGAGTGTCTCATTTTGTTAAATCTCAGGCCTTTCCTTATACGAAATACAAGCTTCCTTTCCAAAACTATTCCCCAGCCCAAACCAGAGAATTATAGTGCACATAGTGGCAGGAGTAGAGAGCATCAAAGGACTAAGAAGACACACAAATAGTGAGGTTCTCCATAAAGACATTAGCTGCAGTAGGCATTTTGAAAGCACGTTGAAGACAAAATCTTATGTCATACTACTACACATCTTCACAGTATCTGAAACAGTAAAGATGGCATTGGTGTGGGCTCTATTTCACACTAGACTTTTCAAAGACTGTCAAAAATCAATTGTGGTTTGAATTTACTTTTGGAATTCTTATATTAAGCCTAATTTTTGCATATTTATTCCGTTTGCTGGTTTAAACAATTTTTCACCTGGAAGGACATTTTTATTACTACTTTGCTTTCTTGGGATGTAATTAAGCCATTTATTTTATAACTTTAAGCACACATACACAGAGACTCACACAACTATATTACTTGTAATATCATGGCAATACTAGAATAAGACATTCCAGGGATCTAGTTAGAACAGAAAGTCTTTTTTCCTTTTCTTTTTTTTTTTCTTTTGTCACATCTTTTCTGGATATTTCCTTTATATGAAATCTGATTTCCTTTTAAATTGTATTTGATAGTTCCTTTCCCTTGATTCCTCTATGTGGCTCTCTTTTATAATCCACTAGATTTCCTATAACTGTTTTCAACTCAATATACCTAACAGAGGCATTTTATTATCAGTCAAAAAGAAATAGTTTTCCACCTCTTTTCTTTGGTACTTCTAGTTTAAATGACAAGGTACTTTATAGAAATAAATGTCTCAAGGAGAACCAGTGGCTCCAAAACACCTTCTCAGAGGAAATACACACTTGAAATTAGATTAAGAGGAAAACAATAAAACCTTCTGCATCTTGGTAATAATGCAGCCAAGAACTCAGACTTCTTCCAATCTTCTGTTTGAAAGACTTTAAAAACTAACTACTTATGAGCAGAAATGCAGAAGAAGGACACACAGTGTCTTCATTTTCATGTTTAAATTCCATTATTATTTTCAAAGCACCTTCCCCATCCAGTGCAGCATGAAACGTGTGGAAACTCACACCTGGCTGCTCGGATACCCAGCAGTGGTTCTAAAGGGGAGCACAGGCATCTAAGAATTTATTTTCACTATTTCAGAGAACTTAATGAGCACCAAATTGTTTCCACGCTAAGGATGGACGCTGACTACAATGTCACAGGACATAATTTAACCTAAGGTAGTTATTTAGTTTCCCTGTGGTCATTAGAAACTCTGCATGCTATTTTTTTTTTTTAAGATTTTATTTATTATTTTCAGAGAGATAGGTGTTGGGAAAGAGGCAGAGAAGGAGAGAGACATCAATATATGGTTGTCTTTCACCTGCCTCCAGCTGGGGACCTGGCTAAAAACCTGGCTTGCAACCTGGTTATGTGCCCTGGCTGGGAATTAAGCCAGAGACCTTTGAGTTTGCAGGCCAGTGCCTTATCCACTGAGCCACCAGCCAGGGCTACACGCTATTTTATGTAGCAGTGGATTTAACAAAGAGGAGAGAAATGATTTATTACTTTATAACATTTTTTGTTTCCTAGGTACTATTTCTCAACATATGTCCATTCTGAAATACATAATTAAAGACTTCTTCACTGATAGAAAACTTGGAAAATGGTGGATATCCCTGAGGGTTGGTCATTTAACCTTACTTTGAAGTTCTTTAATTATATACGTATAAAACATGCTCCAGAAGTCTCTTGATTTGCTCCCCAACCATACCATATGTAGTCTTTCTTCAAACCCAGAAGATTTTTATATATTAATATCTCTTTTCTATCCCTTATGCAAGCAGCCTAAAGTTCAATATTCCCCAATTGTGACTACACATCAATAAAAACCAATTGACCTCTTCAAAATTCCAGGAAAAAAAAAGGTCCGTAATAGCATATGAGCCAATGTGCTATTTCATACCAATCTATTGTACTGGCTCAGCTACAGCCTTGTTTCCTATGTGATTTAATACTCTATTTTGTTCCAACCACAACACACATTTTTTTGTATTTTATTTATTGTTCATTATCAGTTTCTTGGCTACAATGTGCTTTCATGTCTCTTCTTTCCAAGCACTTCATCAGAAACTGTAGATCTTTTGACCATTAGCATCATAAACACCCTTTGCTAATCTATGCTTGGAACTCATTTTTTCTCTCTAAAATTAATAATATTTATTCTTAAAAGAAGTAACACAACATGCAACTTCGTGTCTGTGTATACAACGTTTCCCCAAATATCACCTCAGAAGTTACAATGTCTTAGGTTTTATGCCAATTTTCTGACTCTTGATGACACACTGCCCTTGTGAATATCTACATAGTGGCAGCTGACAAAGCAGAATCCTGCAAAGTGCGAAGAATCCTAAAATAATAAGAATGGCACTACAGAAAACACCTCGCTCCCACTGAAACATCTGAGACACAGCCATGAAAATAAAAGTCACCTCCAAAGTTAGACATGTCGATGTCAAGAGAAAGATATTTTTTCACAGACATCAGGGAAACACATTAATCTCAGAGCTGAGAGTAGCCAGGGTGGAACTGTAACTATATTGAAAATGTTATAATTTTATGAAAAACTTTTCAAATGCTTTTTATGTTTTAAACTGTTATAAAGATTTTTATTTCTTTTCAGAGTGAGAGGAAGGGAGGGAGAAAGGGACAGAAACACCAAGGTATAGTTGCCTCTCACTCGCTCCTCCTAACTGGGGATCTGGCCCGCAACCCAGTCACGTGCCCTGACTGGGAATCAAACTGACAACCTTTTGGTTCACAGGCTCAGTCCACTGAGCCACACCAGCCAAGGCTCAAGTGCTTTTTAAAATGATAAAGCAAGGCACCGGCCTGTGAACCCAAAGGTTGCAGGTTCGATTCCCCAGCCAGGGCACATAACCAGGTTGCAAGCCAGGTCTCCAGTCAGGTCTGTGGCTGGAGGCTGGTGAAACACAACCATACATTGATGTCTCTTTCCCTCTCTGCCTCTCTCCCTTCCCCTCTTTCTAAAAATGATGAAATAAAATCTTTAAAAATAAATAAATAAAATGATATAGCAAGACCAGAGATATGAATGAGGTATCTGAACACAAAAAGAAGTGCCAAATGTATATAGATCTTAAACCACAAAAGGCTAGTGGGAACTGTGAGAACAGTCAACTACTCAGAAGATGCCAAGGGGGATTTGGGACTCAGATGGAGCTCAGACCATGGAATAAATGATTTTGAGGAGGAGTTAGCAGATGAGACATACTACACAGATACTGTGAATTTTGATTCATTAGGAATCAAGAAAAACCAGTAAGTGTTCCAACACCATAGGGGAGTAGAGCTCCTGTGAAAGAAAATATCGTTTAGATAATGTGTCACCTAGTTGTTGTAAATAGCTGCCTAATTAAGTAACTCTGTTCATTTTTTTTTTTAAATTCATTATTTTTGAAGAGAGGAGAAGAAAGAAAAAGAGAGAAACACCAATGTATGGTTGCTTTTCACATGCCTCCAGCTGGGGACCAGGCTAGAGACCTGGCTTGCAACCTGGGTATGTGCTCTGACTGGGGAGCAAACCAGCGACACTTGAGTTTGCAGGCTGGTGCTCAATCCACTGAACCACACCAGCCAGGGCCAGCTCTGCTCATTTCAAAACTAGGGACTAATTGTGGCAAGCCCAAAAGTGACCAGTTGGAAAGAAGTGAGATCATCCCAAGCGTTTACAACAATGTCAAGGTCATTATTAGGATACAATGAAAATCAGAAATTGACCTGTTGGCAATGTGCCCCTCCTGGCACCAATGCACTAGCTTCGGGAAGAGCTGAGTTGCCTCATCCAGAGTCCCCTGCCTACCAAATGCCCCTTTTCCGCCCGCATAACAGAAGCTTCTGTCTCTTTATTGGTTTCATGCTCTGATCAGGTGTCGACCACTTGAAAATAAAAGCAAAATCCCTCTCTGAATGTGTATGCCTTTAATTTCTGTCCTAATGCATTTTTCTTTCTGAGTTCAACTTTGCAAAAAGTCATATGGGCTCGGCTTCTTTTTAACACTAACACAGCCTCCCTGACTCCAATCAGCAGCACTCACCCTGCTCTGAATCATGGCATTTACTTCCATTTCTCTCCCCTTTGACCATGGTTATTCAGCACCTTAAAAATTATTAAAGTCTACTTTCCTCTTCCTCCAAATATAACTTTCTGATTCAAGCTGTTCTCATCAGGAAGCCCTTTTACTTCATCTCCTTATATTATACTTACAGAAACTGCCTTCTTTGATTCCCTGTCATGGGGTCCTGACCTATTCCACTCCATTATTCACACAGAGCTGCTGAAATAATTTTCCTGAACATTTTCCATTTCATTCCTTTAATCAAATATTGCAGAGGTGATTTTTCTGGTTAAACCTGGCAAATTGAATACATGTGTTTACCTTTATTACTCCGTGAAGCTCCATTAAAAATGACAGTAAAGGCATTTCAAAGTATTATATAACTAGCAAGGACAATGAAAGCAAGAAGAGAAAAAGAGCCAGGGCAAGACATCTACCAATGCAGGCGAACTGGGCAGCATCGGACAACAAAGCATTGACTCTGGGCACTTAAGGGTTGTGAAAGATTCCAGTCAGAATTTCAGGAAGTCTTCATTAACTGAAACACAAATAAGAGGGAAAAGCAGGAAAGAGTGATTGGGTTGAAAACAAGGACTAGGTCTGAGCAGATATAACAAAGATAACTTAGACTGAGGGGCTTAAACAGCATTTATTTCTCTCAGTTCTAGAGACCAGGAACCCCAAGATCAAGGCAGCAGATGCTGTGTCTGGTGAGGGCTCACTTCCTGGTGCACAGATGGCCATCTTCTCCCTGTGTTTTCACATGCTGGAATGGGAAAGATGGCTTTCTGGAGGTCTTTTTAAATAAGGGCACTAATCCCATTCATGAAGGTTCATTCCATCCTTACAGTCTAATCACCTCCCAAAGGCCTCACCTCCTAATACTCTTACAATGGGAGGTTTCTATTTCAATATGTGAATTTGAAAGAATGGGTGATGTAACAATTCAGTCGAAAACAAAAACATTCAAAATCTACATAAGGAACTCAACTAAGTCTCCTCTCCTAACTAAGACATGAAACAGGATGAATAGACATTAAACAGTGAAAAACAGCAGATATCCACTATAGGAAACATACTTTAAAAATAAATATGTACTATTAACAGTTTTAAATATATTATAGTCCATTAGAGTATAATAGGATAGGTAGTGTCATCAACTCCAACACTTCTAGTATATAAATAAAGGTGAGGGTATCTAGGCTGATCTATGGATCAGCAATGTCTTGCTCAAGTCTACTGTTTAATCATTGACAAAATTAATATTTAAACATAGGCCTGGACTTGCAATCTAATGTTCTGAAGTAGCTTTGCAATTATATACTTCAAGATTTTAACACACGTTCAAATGAGAATGTCATCCTGGTATTTAAAAGAATAATAGAGGGTAAGAATGAGTGTTTTCCTCCAGCTGCTATAGAAGATGTTTTTTCAATGACTTTCTTCAGGTCTTTAATAGATAGAGTTTAGAATTGCATTTCATCAACTTACATTAGCAAGAAAAAAACAGCACTTTTCTCTGATGAGACAATGTGTGAGAAAAAATCCTTTGACCTACTAGGTCTCAAGCAAAGTGAATTTTCTACCATAAAATAACTGATTTGTGAGCCATTCTCTTATGACTTTGCTAGTATGAATCAGCTTGCCAGAGACTGGCTATCTTCACAAATGTCTGGTATTGCTTTATTTTGTACACTTGAGTAACAGCAGAAGTAAACAGCAATTGCAAACTGGCCCTAAAATAAAGAAAAAACTCTCACCCTGATTTCCTTCTCTCAAAACTGACCATATCTGTCTTGTGCTTTGGAAGCAACTCCAGTCTCCCCTCTTACTATTTCCCAAGAAGGCCTCTATCCTTTCAATAATAAGATTCATTCATTTCCTGCCAAAATCTTGCTTATTTCATTGTTTTCGTAACTTTGCTAGAGTTATCCTGCAATTTATTTGTGGTTAAATTCCAATTTATTTTATTCAAGCAGTGGAGTCTGCTAATTATTTATTTATAGGACCTCCCTCTGGAGGTGGAAGGCTGAGGTCAAAATCCTAACTGTCACTTACCAAATTCAACAAGTCATTTCAACTCATTGAGCACAGTTTCCTCACCTGTAAAACTGAAATGGTTTTATGTAATCCAGGTGGGATTTTAAAGACTAATGACATAAAGGGTATGAAAGTCCTCAGCACTAAACGTTTGATCCTAGAACTGAAAGTATAGTACGTCAGAATGGGGTAAAAATTCTATAGAAATTGAAAGTGGAAGACTATGTTCTTGAACAGGGTGAAAGATTTAAGGCAAATGTTACAGTTCCTCAAAGCTCCAATTGAAAAACACATTTTAACAAATATTTATTATGAGCCTTCTAAGAGCCTAGAGTTTTAAGACGCATTGATGAACAAAAATGGAAGAGGATCACTGTACTTATAGGAAGGGAGTGGCCATAAAACCTACCTCATGGCATTATAGTAAAGATTGAGAGAGGCTTTATAAAGAGAGCTGTGTTCCATTGATTCTGCCTGCCCTCATAGAATCATAAGCTGGACTGGATAACATTTTATCAAACAACCTCACTCTAGTGATAAGAAAATAGAGCCTGATCTGTGAAGCCCTCAATCATTCAGCCATAGATTTGATGCAAAATTTTAAGTCTTTTACCTATCACAACAATCCTCTTTCCCCTGCACAGTGAGATACCAAGTATGGGGTGCTGGGCAGGTAAGGATAATAAAAAAGAGAAATGTAGATATTTAAAGGTAATAAAGCCAACTAAAAATTGGTCTGCTTTATGGGTTCTACAATACTCATAGCATTTTTTTCCAACAGCCAAATGTTCATCAATGGATGAATAACTAAACAATCTGTGGTATGTACATATAATAGAATATTATTTAGCCTTAAAAAGAAATGACATTCTGATATATACATATACAACATGGATGAAAATTGACATTATGCTAAATGAAATAAGCAAGACACAAAATGACAATTCTTGTATGTTTCCACTTACATGAGATACTTAGAGTAGTCAAACTCATAAAGACAGAAAGCAGAATGGTAGTTACCAGCAGATAGGCAAAGGAAGAAATGGGAAGTTATTGTTTAATGAGAACAGAGTTTTCATTTAAGATGATGAAAAAGTTCTGAAGATGAATAATGGTGTTCAGCTGCACAACAATGTGGACGTACTTACTGCCACCGAACTATAATCTTTAAAATGGTAAAGGTAGCAACTTTTCTTATGTATATTTTGCCATGATAAAAAAGAAAAAAATGCTATTTTTTATTACCACCACACTCTAGTGAGTTTTAAAAACGTCAGCAAATATTCCATCCACCCAAAAACTTTCCTTTATAAAAAGTTTAAAAATATGCTACTAGGCCTTGGCTGGTGGCACAGTGGGTAAGGTGCTGGCCTGCAAACCCAAAGGTTGCTGGTTTATTTCCCAGCCAGGGCACATAACCACGTTGCAAGCCAGGTCTCCAGCCAGGTCCTTAGCTGGAGGCAGGTGAAAGGCAACCATACATTGATGTTCCTCTCCATCTCTGCCTCTCTCCTTTCCATTCTCTCTGGAAATAATAAATAAAATCTTTTTTAAATAATAAAATAAAAATATGCTGCAATATTTTAACTATCAATTTATACTACTGAGAATATTGAAAATAATTGTTATTATCAGAAATTCTTAGATCTGATAAATTCCAATACTTGATATCTTTAAAACTCAGAATGCTAGAAGAAATATACTATTCAACTCAATAAATACTGTCATAGCAACTGAAAAATAGATGAATAAAATCTAAGTTTGCTGCAATTTCTGTTGAAATTTAAGTAGAAAGATGACAGATGGAAACACAGTTACGTAGATGGATAGATGTGAGTATAAAAGCATATATATACTTATGTAGTAATTTATATAACATAAATATATGTGTGTACATTTTAAATTAGCACAATTTTAAATTATCTTTAAATAAGCTTTGCATTTGACATGGAAGTTAATTAAAAGAAATCTCAGGCAGTCAGCTTCCAACATAAGTGGACTTAGCTACATGTGTTCATTTTAAGAGTAAGTTCATAGCAATCAGATATCATCCAAACATACTTCAGGTATGGTTTGTTTCTCCAACTAAAATTTCTTTATTTAAATTTTAGATTTGGAAATGAACAATAATAGTGATTGTGAAGACAAAGAAATGGAACTTCAATTCAATTCTATCAGTCCGTATGATCATTTAGAGTTTCTATTTATGCTTAAGGTTTTGAAAGTAAAGAAGAATTTAAACCATCAGTTATAAAATTTTGCTTAGTAGGTGCAAAGTTCAGTTATATATGTATATTTGTTTTGTTTTACTTCTTCATTACTGAAAATGATGTTGAAATATAGGGAGGGGTGGGTGGTATTCAAAAATATCATATATTAACTTTGTTAGATATAAGAGTACCTTAACAAATCTCTAACAAATGCAGTGACTGAATGAATGAATAAACTCAAAAGGCAAAATTAATGTCAAAAATATATCTTGTAACCCTCAAATCAGTAAACAAACCATGTACTTTTGGAGAAAATTACTTTAAAATAGAGAAATTTTGTCAGGAGACAGGATCTCTGAAGCTATAGGTATTAAGTGTCACACACAGAAACACAACAGAAAGTAACATTTGAATGACTGGTCCCTAGTCAGGTGATATCTGTTCTGAATTATCAGCCAGGCACATGAATTCTCAAGCATGTCTCTATACTAGAGAACACACACACACACACACACACACACACACACACACACACTCCACACAAATTTTTCTACCAAGGTTCCAGTCCCATCTGTTGATAAAATAGATTTTTTAATACAAATTCTGTTTTTCACCTAGGAGAAAACAAGAAAGTTATCTTTCTTGGAAGGACTTAGGTCAACTTTTTCTTTTCAAAATAAGGGCGGAAATTGGGCTGCCCATGGATAGAGTGAACATCCTTTGAATCTCATGCTACACCTGCCCCTCAAACATGCACACCAAAATCAATTTTATTCAGTTAAAACAATACATAATGCAAATGACTGGGTTTCATTTTATCTTCTTAAAGCATAGAGTAAATGAATATGTATTAATTCCTTTTTTCTTTTTAAAGACTATTGTAAGAGAGGAAGTCAAACTATATACAGATCGCTTAACTGGAATGTTTTTGTTATTCTCTTTCATAGCTTCTGTTAACAGCTATTATTTAACTATTGGGACAAGCTCACACTGAATGTCTTCATCTCTTAAGACCAGATAACATTGCTCAGGGGATCACTGTGAGTTGTGTGCACAATAACTTCTATGTTATCACCCCACCAGGAACCAAATCATCTTTATTCATAAAACAGTGTGTATGCTTACTTTAAAACCACTAGAGAGACAAGGGTGTCACAACAACTACAGGCTTGCTAGGTTTGGTATTAATGTGAAGAACAGTATGTTAGACAGTGTTTGTTTTTTGGCCAGGGAGGGGATTTCTTTCATTGGTAATCCACAGAGACCCAAACACTGATTTATGAAGTGGCTTGTTTTGTTTGGATCTTTTTTTATTCTCAAAGAAACACAGAGACTTCTGGTCAAGATAGAAGCATAGACAGACACACTTCACCTCCTCATGCAACCACAGAGAAAATTACAACTATATCTCAAAACCACTAACAACCAGAACTCTCAGAAAATCAATTTGTATGGAAGTCCAAAGATTTAAAGAAGCCACATTCATCCAGATGGATAGGAGGGGTAGAGTCATGGAGACAGGCAGAAGGCATGGAGATGCGGTGTGGCATGGAGCATGAGCAATTCCACATGTGTGGCTGATAAAAATCAGGCAACATACTTTGGGAGCAAGTGATCCCAGCCCCAGGCCAGACCCCACATCTGAAAGATACATCCCCATACCTTCTGGCTATAAAATCCAGTGAGGGTTGGGGCAGCAAAAGAAACTGCCGTATTTTAGGAAGAGGGCCTTTAAAGGGCCCCACCCAGACTCAGAATGTATGCAAACCCACCCACTCTGGGATTCACCACCTGGGCAACAGCTGGAAGGGTGCCAGTGATTCATGGGAAGTTGGTGAAATGACTGAAAATGGGACAAGTACCAGACAAACTCTCAGAAGCCCAGAAGTAGCATCTCTGAGCTCTCAACCCAACAGAGCAATGAAGCAGTGGAGCAGGTTGCCCTCCCCTGGAGATTACCTAAGCCCCTACCCCCCACCTACACACACAATGTACAGATGCCTTTTCTACAACAGGCCAGGCTGCTAAGACAGGAAGTAAAAGCAGCTCTGCCTAATATGCAGAAACAAACACAGACAGGCTGCCAAATGAGGAGGCAAAAAAATATGGCCCAAATAAAAGAACAGAACAACCCCCCCCCCCCCAAATGAAACATAGATAACCAAACTACCAGATGCAGAGTTCAAAACACTGGTGGATCAGGATACTCAAAGAACTCATTGAATATGGCAAAAACATAAGGGAAGAAATGAAGGTTACACTAAGTGAAATAAAGAAAAAGTCTACAGGGAACCAACAGTGGAAAGGATGAAGCTGAGAATCAAATCAACTATTTGGAACAAAAGGAAGGGAAAAACATTCAATCAGAGCATCAGGAAGACAAAAGAATTTTTAAAAATGATGATAGGCTCAGGAACTTCTGGGACAATGCTAAATGTACCAATACCCAAATCACATGAATACCAGAAGGAGATGAGGAAAAGCAAGAAATTAAAAACTTATCTGAAAAAGTATTGAAAGAAAAATCCCCTAATTTGGCAAAGGAAACAGACATACAAGTCCATGAAGCACAGAGTCCCAAACAATTGGACCCTAAAAGGACCACACCAAGACGCATCATAATTAAATGCCAAAGGTTAAAAAATAAACAGAGAATCTTAAAAGTAGCAAGAGAAAAGTAGGGAGTTACTTACAAAGGAGTTCCCAGAAGACTATCAGCTGATTTCTCAAAAGAAACTTGGCAGGCAAGAAGAGACTAGCAAGACATGATGAAAAGCAAGGACCTACAACCTAAATTACTCTATCCAGCAAAGCTATCATTTAGAATAGAAGGGCAAATAAAGTGCTTCCCAGACAAGATAAAACTAAAGGAGTTCATTCATTATCACCAATCCATTATTACATGAAATGTTAAAGGGACTTAATCAAGAAAAAGATCAAAACTATGAACATTAAAATGACACCAAACTCACAGCTATCAACAACCAAATTAAAAAGAAAAAACTATGCAAACAACCAGAATAGGAACAGAATCAGAAATATGGAGATCATCTGGAGGGTTGTCAGCTGGGTGCAGGATGGGAAAGAATGAGGCAAAATGCACAGGGACTAAGAAGCATAATTGGTAGGTACCAAGTAGACAGAGAGTGTCAAGAATAGTATAGGAAATGGAGAAGCCAAAGAACATACATGCACAACATGAACTAAGGAGGGATTGCTGGAGGGAATGGGGTACTGGGCAGAGGGGAGCAAAATGGGAAAATCTGGGACAACTATAATAGTATAATTCATAAAATATATTTAAAAAAGAAATAGATGACACTTTTTTTTATAAAACTGAATGAACTCACAGTTCCTGTGGTGCATTTTAAATGTTTTCAGTATTTCCTCCAGAAATTCACAGAGTGTAAAATGATTTGCACAGCTTGAGTTTCATTTTTTATTGACATAGAATTAACTCTGTTGACTTGATAAAACAAAACTAAATTAAACTAGAATTACATTAATTTTATTTTTTAAGAAAGAGCTGCTTCGGTTAAGATAGCCTTGGTGAAAATATCCATTTTCTGCCTTAACTCTATGGAGTTCCTCTCTCATTTAAGTCAAATGCTTCATTTGGATTTTTTGTTTACTTATTGGTTTGGCAAAGAAGCAGTATGACTGTTATGTTTGGTTTCCTTTTTATGAGGCTTAACTTCCAAAACATAATGATCATTTGGGCTAATTAAGACACACATTCTAAAGAAAATGTTTATAGTGAAAATGGAATTTTAGTAACTCCCATGACTTGAACGCAAAAATTCTTGTAAATATATAATCAATCATACACATAAAGCTATGCGGGAGGTCACAACAAGTGTGGACAACATATTTGAGGAAGTTTATCATGGATAAGAATTGGGGAATGGACATTGGTTTTAGAAAAATGGGGAGCCAAGGTCAAGTTTTTGGATTTTTATTTTGTTTTCTAAGTGGGTTATATTAAAGCAGTAGTTCTCAGATTTTGTCTTAATCAGAATTACCTGGTGCACTCATTAAAAAATTAAAAAACAAAATGTATAGGCCTTAGAGAATGAATAGGGCTGGGATGAAGTGTGAGAATTTGCATTTCTAACAAGTTTCCAAAATTTGCATTTCTAACAAGTTCCCAGGTAATACTGAGACTGTTGACCCAGGGACCACACTTTAAGAACTTCTGGTCCAGAGAGTGTGTTTATACTGCAGAAAACAGTCTTATGTCAAGACAGACATTGGTAATGTAAGAGAGGAAAAAATTTAAGAGCAAAGTTTCTGAATATGTGTGAGGGTCTAGGATCCAAAGAACAAATTGTCCTTGATTATAACAAGGACACTCCTTATATGGAAATAACACACATTTATGATCCTTCAGCACCTCTCTGGAGCCTTCTTCTGCTCCTAGACCTAAATTCAACCTGCATTGGACAGATGAGATTAAAAAGACTAATCTGCTTCATCATGCAGGAGTCTTAGTATAAGACTCTTACTCCAGGAATCATTTGACCTTCTGCCTCTTACCCTCTTTCCCCATCCCAGCTTTGGCACCTGCACATCTGCCATGTTCCTTTCAACTAAGAATTTATATACTTGCACAATGGAACTTTAGAGATATTAAGAGAGTATTTTGAGAGTTGCAGGAAAAAGAGGTGAAGACTTTGATGATTTCAACCAGAATAGCTCTGCTGTCACCTAACTTACATATATTGGAGTTCTGAAGATTTCATTTGAAACAGCAATAAAAGATTTAAAAGCTAGTTCCACATAGATGACTGCCTTTAAGTTCTAGCTATTCTCTCAAGCATGACTTCCTAACTGCATAACCTCTGCTCCAACATGGGACACTTGCCCTTTAGCTTTTCTCGGTGACTGGAGTCCACCCCTAGAGTCCACTTTTTCTATTTGAGACATGACTTCCTGCTGCTATCTGCCTGCATGAATCTATGCATAGTCAATGCTTCTAAACTGTATGCCCATGGTCAGTCTAACTGAAAATGGATCCATATATGTCTTGGGTGGACCTTTGAGATGTTAACAGATTGTCTGGATAAATGACACATTCTGCTTTATCATTATACTTTCTCGGGTCATGCATAGGCTGAACTTGTTCCTGGATCTTTCTCCCTAGTATTTTCTCAGCTAAAATAGATGTGGTGTGTTTATGATATCTACTTCTCTACTAGCGATCTCAACAACATGGCATGTCTATGTGGTCCCAACCACAGTTAGCCCTTCAGTGTCATGACACATTAGGACATGGGCCAGCTAGGAAATAATCGATGATTTGGGGCAGAGGTTATATAAGAAATATGTTTATGGAAACATATTTATTTGACTATGTACAAGATAGACAAGGGTCAGGAGGTGGTAAGAAAGAAAATGTCTATCAATGAGGCTAAAATAATGGTCTAGGTGAGTGGTTAAAAAATGCCTAACAAGTAAAGTGAGATGTGGCAGGAAAAGCAAATTAATCAGGAGATATGACTACAGAGAACACTGTGGCAAACATTACTTTTACTTCCTGGAACACAAGATGGTTTTATTTAATGCCCTGTGAAGGCAACTGTGCCATATGATTTGCTTCAACTAAGCAAGTGTGGGTAGAAATAATGTCTTTAAATTCCAGTTGAAAATATTCAAAGCTGGTGAGAGGTTTGCCATGTCCTCTCTGCCTTCACCAACCTGTAGGTATGTATTGTTTGCAGAAGTGTGAAATATTGAGCCTCCATTAGAAGTTTTTATGGAGAGTCATTCAGATACCCTTTGAACGTTGTACACTTCGACTCTTTGGAGGAAGAGGCGGGAGGAGGAGGGTGGTTTTCTGCAGCCTAACTTACCCTAAGCTGTGTAATGCAAATTTTATCAAAAATTGCTGTACTTCTTTGTAAAGACCTGGAATATAAGCAATAACCCCTCCACCACAAGCTTCTCTCTCATTTGCTGAGTCATTGGCTGTTTCTTCTCAGAAACCTGGGAGCATTACATACACACACATACATACATTTTCAGTGCCCTAGATAAATCTTCACATTGAAGGTTTTAACACTAAGTAGTGTGAGTTTCCCTATTTTTCTCTACACAATCATTTCTGATGTAGGACAGTGTTAAATATTTCCAGGATCAGGATCAAACCTACTAACACCTGAGAAATAGAGATAAAAAAGAGCTTATTTTCATGGTTTCTTTTCTTTTCCAGTTTCTTTAAACTAAAGTTCAAAGCTTGGCCTGGTAGTTTTTATAATAGCTTTTGTCTTTCCCTTGGGCAATTAGTGACCTGAGATCTTTGGGGTTTGAAAGAACCCAGAGTTTCAGATATTCTTCTAGGGCTAATTGTCTTTGTAGTTAAAGCTGGCAACAAATCCTTTGTTAAAATTCTTATTTGGTTGACTTTAGAGGGGATTGGGTGCTTGGGGAAGGGGACAGAGGGGAGTAAAAAAGGGGATGGATGTAATGCAATAACAATAAAACTAAATTTTTTAATTCTTATTTGGAAAGAACGCATTTTTGCTAGACAATAACATAGCTGATGGACACATGAACAAAAATCCATAGTTATCCTCTTCAAAGCATCTTGACCATGTATTTCTCAGAATACTTTGTAGTTCTTTTTAGGTTATGATTGAACTGTATGTCAGTGCTTTATTTCACTAGCTATTTCAAACACTAGAAAATGTTTAGCATTATGCATTAGAATTATTTTCTAAATGTCAAGACATTGTCAGTTGACAAAATGGTTAAAATAATGACACAGTGTGTATCTGCAATGGCTAGAAAAATAGCAAGTAAAACATTGGAATAAAACTGAGAAAAATGCAACACAGAATTTCTTTTGATTAAAAGTGCAAGTTGATTTTCATGAATGGCCAATGTTATAAGTATATACATCATTTTAAATCATGTTCTAAGACTCCCTAAAACCTTAGAAGAAAGATCTTTTACTTTGCAGCTATAGATCTATTTATCCAAAAACATGCTATGAAGATTGCATTATAAATGCACATAAACTCAGAAGTGACTTAATAACCACTTCTAACACTCAGTCATTTACTTAAGTAACACTTATTCTTGGAGTGAATGTAAGAATGTTAAAGGATTATATGTATTTGACCTCTTCCTGGCTACATTGGCTGTGTAAACTCTGATAAGAATTCTGAGACTCCCTATTATTTTCAGGCAATCCCTGTGGTTCCCACAAGGATTATGGTGTGTCATGAGTAATTATGATATTGATGTGGTCAAATCCCATTTACATATGATATTATAGAAGAGGGCACAAAAGCCCTTCTCAAATACAGAAATCTCAGAAGGCTGCATTCATTTTCACAGTGCTTTTCAAGTTAAAAAATAAAACAGAGTTCCGTGGACTTACAGAATTCATGAGAAATGACTATGTTGCAGCATGTACATGAACTTCAGTCTGGGTTGGTTGTGAGATTAGTAGAGATGAAGATAGGGATACTAGCAGTCAATTTTATAAAGGGAAGTTTCTGAAAGATGTTGGCAAGGGGCCAAGCCCTTGATGTCAAAATGTGGTGAAACAGTAAGATCATCATCATCTAGGAGCTTGTAAGAAATGCATAACCTGAAAGAAACTTCCCTAATTTGGTGAAGGAAATAGGCATGCAAGTCCAGGAAGCTCAGAAAGTCTCAAATAAGACTAGCACAAAGAGGCTCACACCAAGACACATCATAATTAAAATATCCAAGGTTAAAAGAAAGAGAATCTTAAAAGCAGCAAGAGAAAAGGACTTAGTTACCAACCAGCGAGCTCCCCCACCAAAAAAAGTGCATAATCTTGGGTATCATCCCAGACCTCCAGAATCAGACTTTGTTTTTTAAAAGGATTTTCAAGTGGATGTTAGGTACAGCAAAGGGAATATAGTCAATAATATTATAACAACTATGTATGATATCTAGAGGGTACTAGGTTTATTGGGGGAAACACTGTAAGTTATATAAATACATTAATAAGTATACTGTACACCTGAAATTAATATAATATTAAATGTCAACTGCAATTGAAAAGTTAAACAGTAATAAATAAGTAAATAAGATCCCCAAAGTGATTCCTTTTTTATTTTACCAAAATATTCAGTTTTTACTTCTGTTTAGTGGTTAAATATTCTTCCCTTTGCTTTTGTGTATTTTCTGAAACATGATTATTTCTGAAACAAAGAAAAACAAGTTATGGGTAAAGTAACAGTTATTCAATGTCATGAGTCTAGCAATCAAGGTCTGGCCCAAAGTGATTCTTTATTACATTAAAATTTGAGCAGCATTCAGTTGAACAGAAAGAGCCTTCAGGATTAGGGCTGAAAAGAAATCATGTTGCTCCATGTGAAACTTTAGACCAAGTGAGAGTTGATGGCTCTAACAAAATACATACGTAAGTTACCCTTATGCTGCTGGTGAGGTTGGCAAGGTACTCTACTTCAGCTTTCATCAGTACCTCTTTGGTGTCCATGCTGTGATGATAATGACAAAGGAGGTGATGCTGATGTACCAAATTTTCCTTTCCCATGAACTACTTGTGGATAATGAAATTAAACATATAATGTAAGGGACAGAAGAGAGTCAACATACTGCAATCCTATATCATTTTCATGTTCCATGCTGAACATTTTTTTATTCATTCATTTACCCATTCAATCTATTTACTCAAAATGTAGTACATGTCAGGCACTGTGCCAGGCATTGGGAATGTAGAGAAGGAATATATGCCCCAGTATTATCTGACATCCTTCCCTGTTTAATATAAAAAATGGATAGTTCTTTAGGATGAGGGTTGTAACCCTAAGAGGGAGCCTTTGAAGATCCTATTACTAAATGGGTTATTTTTGTCCTTTGAAACATTAGGCCATATATTTTTAATTGAGCAACTGGCATAGAATTTAGTATTTCCTATCACTTTGGGTATATTGTCTTATTAACTAAATTCTATGTTCCTTATGGAAGAGTCTCCTTCTGCCTTTGCCCAAGTTTCCAGCACAGCATCTAACTCAGTAAGTGCCTTCAATGATGATCTAAACTGGTTTCTCTTCAAGAGTGCTAGAAACCTGCCTTTGGCATGAGTCAATATTGACTGCTCTGATGTTAGACACTCTCTCCAAAGCAGCCACTTGAATAGTAACTTCATGGCTAGTGACAATGTCTTGGTACAGTGTTTATAATTTCCTTTACAGAAATGATGTATTAATTAAAACAAAAGAATGGCAATAATAGCTACCATGAGGCAACTATTAGTTTTCAACACTTCACAATGTTATATGATTTATAATATAACGCATCTTTTACACCTGCTGTAAAACTTTAAAATCATTTTTTATAACTGAAGCTAAATTTGAGTGATTTGCATTTTCATAAAACTAATGAGGGACAGTGTTACTATTTCATCCAAGGTTTGTCTGGACCCAAATACTATGCTAAGTAACTTTACACACCAAAATTGATACCAGCAATAAGGATGACCACTGTATTTTTTTTAGTATATTTTATTGATTATTCTGTTAGTTATCCCAATTTCTTTTCCCTTTGCTTCCCCACTGCAATCTCATTTCTCACCTTCCTTAGTTCATGTCCAAGGGTCGTGCATAAAAGTTCCCTGATTTCCCTAATATTTTTAACTTCCTCCTATCTTATACCCACCAAATATGTTTCCTAATCCCTGCACCATTTCCCCACTTCTCCCCCTTCCCATTCCATCTGATAACCCTCCCAGTCACCTCCATATCTATGATTCTGATCCTATTCTGGTTGTTTGTTTAATTTGCTTTTATTTTTTAGTTTTTGCTGTTGATAGTTGTTAGTTTGTTATCATTTTAATGTTCATAGCTTTGATGTTCTTTTCCTTAAGTAAGCCCCTTTAACATTTCATATAATAAGGGTTTGGTGATGATAAACTCCTTTAGCTTTACCTTGTCTGGGAAGCACTTTATCTGCCCTTCCATTCTAAATGATAGCTTTGATGGATAGAGTAATCTTGGTTGTAGGTCCTTGCTTTTCATCACTTTGAATACTTCTTACCTGCAAAATTTCTGTTGAGAAATCAGGTGATAGTCTTATAGAGACCCCCTTGTAGGCAACTCTCTTTTCTCTTGCTGCTTTTAAGATTTTTCTTCTTAACTGGAACCTTTGGCATTTTAATTATGATGCATCTTGGTGTGGTCCTCTTTGTGTCCATCTTGTTTGGAACTCTCTGTGCTTCCTGGATTTGTATGTCTATTTCCTTCACCAAATTTGGGAAGTTTCCTTTCATTATTTTTCCACACGAGTTCTAATTTCTTTCTCTTCTTCTTCTCCTTCTGGCAATCCTATGATTTAGATGTTGGCACATTTAAAGTTGTCCTAGAGGTTCTTAAGCCTCTCCTTGATTTTTCAGTTCTTGTTTCCTCATTCTGTACTGGTTGAATGTTTATTTCTTCCCTATGTTCTGAATCATCGATTTGAACCACAGTTTCCTTCCCTTCACCATTGGTTTCATGTGGATTTTCCTTTCATTTACTTAGCTTAGCCTGCACTTCTTCCCTTCTCTGTTTGCTATACTTAAGCATATCTGTCAAGTCTGTGAGCATCTTTACCACCAGTGTTTTGAACTCTGCTTCTGTTAGGTTGGCTGTCTCCTAATCGCTTAGTTCTCCCCCTGGAACCTTGATCTGTTTCCTTTTTTGGGCCATACTTCTCCATCTGCTCAATTTGACAGGCTCCTCTGTTTGCCTCTCTGTCTTAGGTAGAGCTGTCACACCTGTATCATTTCACTTGTATGTTGAATCTAACAACAGAATAAAGTGAATAAAACTGAAACAGACTCATAGATACAAAGAACAGACTGATGGCTGCCAGAGGGGTGGGATCTGGGGACTAAATAAAAAGATGAGGGGATTAAGAAGTATAAATAGGTAGTTACAAAATTAGTCATGGGGATGTAATGTACAGTATGAGAAATATAATCAATAGCATTGTAATAGTTACATATGGTGAGAGGCAGGTACTAGACTTATCAGGGGAGTACTTTATAAAGTATATGATTGTCTAACCACTATGCTGGACACCTGAAAGAAACTATTACAAAATAATATGAAATCTAAACTATAATTGAAAATGTATTTTAACAGTGCTTATATAAACTCCTTGGCTTTTAATAAAGCACAGACCTGAGAGCTGTGTTTGTGAGCTTTGGTAAGCTCCTTATTCCCTCTGTACCTTCCTTTCTTTATCTACAATATTGAAATAACAGTAATTCTTGACTCCTCAATTTTTGTAAAGATGGCTGAATTAATTTATGAAAATCATTTGGAATAATGTCTAGCAGGTAGAGAAGTATAAGTGTTAGGACCATTCCTTAGTCAACAAGTGCTGTTGTTATCCACTCAAGAGGGCACATTTCTACCTGCAAGGGCTTCTGTAATAAAGAAACACACTGGGGAAAAACCAACAGGGGAAAATCAAACCGAACAGACTAAGTAAACTCTTCCTCTTGAAGTAGGAGTAAATGCTAAGAAGAATAAGAAATTTTGATCAGACCCAAAAGAGTGAATCAAGCAAAATTCAGTATGGCAAAGTTCTGCCAGAACAGGCTGAGTGTCAGAAAGAACATGCTTTAGAGGATGTTGAACAATAAAAATTGAGTTTTGAGTGTTGAGCCAAGTGTGAGTGACTCAGCCCACAGTCAGGCCCTGGTGTCAGAGCCTTTGCATTGCTGGGGCCAAAGGTTTTACTTTAAAAGGTCATCTCTACCATTTGCCATAGATTATACTTGGTTTTATTCTGAACTAAGAATTAATGGGTGTTCAGTCCATGCGTTCCCCTTAATTTCCCTGAGCAATTACTCTGAGTGAAGTGTCTTTTCTACAAATGCTCACTATTCAGGGAGTCTGCTGCTGTTTTCTCTTTGGCTTATCAACCTTCTGAGAGGTCAATGGGTCTCTGGTAGCCACTCAAATGGAAAATGTGAAAAACACCCAGATGAATGCATTAGGAAATTTTGAGCACAAACTCCATTTGGCACTGCACATTCATCAACTTCCAGAAGAGCATAAAAGAAAATAGGAAACCAAAGAGGGCGCTTATTCACATTTTAAGGTCTAAGAGAGCCCAGGATTATGAAAATGCAAACCTCTTTTTGCCTACATGCACACTTTTCTCCCAAGGCATTATTTCAACAATTTCATTGCCTTTTTGCTCCTTGCTACCTGGAAAATTCCTATTCACCTTTCCATACCCAAGTCAAATGGCACCTGTTGAATCATGTCTTTCACTCTCCCAAAACAGAGTTACGAGCATTCTTCACTAGGCTGCTTTCAGAATCCATATTTCCTCTATTACAAAGTATAATGCTATGTTTTGATTTACCTGGAAGACTCCACCTTTAGAACATTGAGTGTGTCTTGTTTTATCTCCAGTGCCTGTCGACATACTCATGTGGGCTCCCAAATCTGTAATAATAGATTGAGTTGATGGAGTCTTGCTTGAAGCTGAAATTCGCCTTGGGCCTCAGGGATCTGAGTGTATTCACCAAGTTCAAAAACATGGCTTCAATATCAGAATTCACAGACTATAACAGCCTTAGGCAGCACACTAGCCCACTTATCCTGTAAGAGCACCACACTTCTCTTAAAAAAATCTGAAGCCCTCCCTGGCCACTGTGGCTTAGTTAGTTAGGTGTCATCCTGCAAAGTAAAAGGTCGCTGTTTCAATTCCTAGTCAGGATACATGCTTGGATTGTGGGTTCAATCCCGATCCAGGGTTCCAGGTGTGCAGGAAAGGCAACCAATCAGTCTTCCTCCCTCACATCAATGTTTCTTCCCCTCTCCTTCTGCCTCCCTTCCCCTCTCTCTAAAAATAAATAAATAAAATCTTTGGAAAAATAATAAAGAGTATACACATCTGAAGTCCTTCTTCTAAGACCAGGGTGTATGGTTGCAAGATCTGGAAGCATTTTGCCTCTGTTTCCCTCAGTATTAAACTATCCATTGTTATTCTTGCCTATTTTACCCACTCTCCTTCTATTTGCAATAATTCCTAAACTCAGTACATTTTCATGGAATGAAAACATAAGTAATCAAAAGAACTCAGGAAGACCTAAGTCTCAAGTCATCTTGAGGGTATGTAGTTAGAAAATATCTTTGCAAATTCTGCTATTGATGTAGTCTTTACAGTTAGAGAACTAAGAAAATAAAACTAAGACTAATATTTATAACACACTCGCCTGGAAAATATTAAATTTCATATAAGAATTTCTGCCTTGAAATCGGCACATTACCCCTCCCACTTGAAGGCAGACCCCAGAAAAGCCATTACTCTGTTTTGCCCTACCCCAGAATAGTCACCGTTTGTATGATGGTCATATCTGTCCAAACATCAGGGTTAGAGGTCCAATAACTGAAGGATTATGGATTAAAATCTAACATTGAGTATTCTAAAAGTATAAAAACACCCTTAAGTCAGAAAAGATTTCTGCTGTATTCCATACATGTTAGAAGGAGAGATTTTCATTTCCCTCCCCAAGTCTGAATTTATACTAGATCCTTAAAATGTTTTTTAACACTGACATAAATAGCTTTTCAAGAAGTTCCAAACTCTTTAGCTTTCTCTTGTTTTATAATGTCAGTGATGAAACGAGAGGTCTTTTATTTAATTTAGCATTAACACAGTAAATTGTCTCATTTGAGAGAACTCGGTAATTTTTGTAACCAGAAACCAGTTATTCTCTCTTTTGGAATCACATTGCACCAAATAACAAAATGCTTAATTTTTCAACTAGTTTTCTTGCTGCCACTGATTTACAGGCCCTTTCAAAATAAACCTTCTAGATAAACATTCAACTATATTTAGTTCCATTTGAAAATTAGATTTTTAGGAAGTTGACTTATTAGGTATGAAAATTTTTTTTTGGCATTACTGGGGAGCTGGGAACTATCATCCCAGGTGTAAGAGTAAGGACAAAGCTAATTATGTGATGTAAGAATCCCACATGAGGGAAGGCATGTGTAGAAGGTCCTACCACTTAGGTGGTAGGACCTTCTTCTAAGTGAAGAAGGCTTCACTTAACATGTTTCCACTCCCTGTTCTCTGGTGAGAGGTCCTGTGGCACAGCAAAAAGAAATATATGGGCACTTTAACTCCAGTTTAACTCCACATAGGTCTGAGTGGTGTTCCACAATATCTGGATAAACTGAGGAGTGTGACCTGCTGGAAACCAATTTTCATAAGCGGCTGACATCACTTCTTAATAGGAATTCATCATGGCAAAGAGAAAACCTGGCACAATCAGCCAGATGTAGCCAGGAGTCTAGCCTCATTCCTCAGAGAAGAGAAGTCCCAATCACATCCTAATTTTGGAGGATGGCATTTGTCCTCTAGTCCCCCTTAACATACACATAATTCAAGACAAGAGGAAGAGAAGCCAAAGGGAAGAAGGAAGCAGTAGACAAATGCTAAAAGAAAGTTATCCAGTTAAAACTCTGCAAAATGCTGGGATGGAAGTGGATCTCCCTTGATAGTACTCTCAAAGAGCAAACCACTAGAAAAGAAGAGGGCTCAGCTCCTAAAATGACAACTGAAAACTGTATGCTCCAAGTCATTTTTCAGAACCCCCATGATAGAACAGACAACACCTTAAAATGAGGGCAGACTTCACAGGAAAACTAAGAGGGAATGAAACCATACTAAAGAATGAAGAAGACTACAGGTCTCCCACAATTCCTTACATTATGGTGTTTGCACTATGCATTTTACATGTATAGGTATAATGACTTTGGGTAGAAGAGTGAGTGCTTTATGGAATAAGTTTCTAGATACTGGTTTAATAGATGTTTTATTAATTATTATACTATTCTACAGAACATTCCTATAAGTGAAATTTATTATTTTTAACCATATTTACTAATTTCATTTCAGGTAAATAAATTGACTTTTGGGATGTAGAAATTAATCTCTTAGCAGAAGTCACAACTTACTACATAATCCCACTGACATCAAATATGTAGAATAACCAGATCTATAGACAGAAAGGACTTGCCAGGGGTTGGGGAGGAAATAGAAAGTTATTGCTAATGGGAACAAGGTTTCTTTTTGTTTTGTTTGTTTTGTGGGTGGTGCAAGTGTTCTAATAGACTATGGTGTTGGTCATATAACCCTACACGTAGACTAAAAAAACACTGAAGTGTATGTACACTAAGTAGGTGAACTTTATGGTAGGTAAGTATCTTAATGAAACTAGTTTTAAATGGGCTCTGTTCTGTAAAATAAACACAACTTCAAGTTAAAAATGTTTTGAAATTGCACTAATGGTACTTATCATATTTTTAGCAAAAATCACAATTATAGTTTGTTTTATTTTTTGGATTTTTTAAAAAAGATTTTACTTATTATTTCCAAAGAGAGAGGAAGGGAGACAGAGAGGGAGAGAAACATCACTGTATGGTTGCCTTTCATCTGCCTCATGGCTGGAGACTTGGCTTGCAACCTGGTTATGTGCCCTGGCTGGGAATCAAACCAGTGACCTTTGAGTTCGCAGGCTGGAGCCTTATCCACTGTGCTACCAGCCAGGGCCTTACAATTAGTTTTTAAAAAATTAAAAGTGCATCCCTGACTGGTGTGGCTCAGTGGAATGGGTGTTGTACTCTAAACCAAAAGGTTGGATTCCCAGTCAGGGCACATGCCTGGGTTGCTGGTCAGGTCCCCAGTAGGGGGCGTGCAAGAGGTGGCTGATGGATGTTTCTGTCCCACATCTATGTTTTGCTCTTTCCCTCCCTTCTCCTCTAAAAATAAATAAATATTTTTTTAAATTAAAAATGCAGTGTCAATGAGAATTGTAGTTCAAATATCAAGGAATAGTATCAAATCTAATTTTGGAATTGTACATATTTAACCAAATAGTTTCTTCTCCTAGTCCCTATAATTGAAATATAGTAAGTTATATATGATATTTAAAATATGATTCATAGTATGTCATATTTTATCATCATATGGAATTAATTATTATTTAAAATTTCAAAAGAGGAATTAGTAGAACTGCCCTAATACAGTAACTATTTGGCACATGTGGCATTTACACTTACCTTTAAATTGACTAATATTAAATAAAATTAAAAATTCAGTTTTTTTATTCCATTAGCCACACATCAAATGCTCTGTAATAGGCCACATGTGGCCAGTGGCTATGATATTAGAGATGAGAGAATATTTCTATCATCACATAAAGTTTTGTTGGACAGCACTTACTATAAGTGTTCAGATTTATAAGATAATTCTACTTTGGAATTTAGTCTTCCTTTTGTAATTTTCATGTTTTGAATAATTTAGTATAAATATGTTATTGTTTATTAATTTAAATTACTTTATATTTGTACTAATACTTATAAAATCTCACCAAAATGCAAAAAATAATAGTATTTCTGACCATGCATATTATAACTATTTGTTAATGAAATTATTTTTCCTAAACCTGATCATTTTCAGGATTGATGTTCATAAGAAAAACCCCAGATTCTGCCTGGGAACCCTGACATCATCCTAGTCTCTGAGATGATCACCGGCCAGGCACTAATGTCATTTCAACTCTATTTCACAATGATTCAAGAGCTCAATCTCTTCCAGTGATTTGTGAGGTGGAAATCAAGAGAGATCATGAGGGAGGAAAATAAAAACACATCAGTGGGTTGGAGAGAAAAAAAGCTGAAAACGATAAAATAGTCCCTGATTTCACCTGTAACTTCAGCCTCTTTAGAACTGGGGCCCAAAGTGTTCTCTTTCAAAAAGTGAAGGATGGATAGTCTGTTGAGTTTTTTTGACCACAGGACCTTTCCAAAATAACCAGTGAATCTCATCACACTCATAAGATGCTTTGATCTATAAGCAAAGTAGCAAAATTTGGGCTTTATTTATTCCTCTATCTTTTCTAGTTGTTCCTGATCAGCTATTCCCAGAGGCTGTTTTGTCTTTTGACAATCTGATGCATCATTCCATAGCAGAAAGCCAGGTCTCCCAACTGTTCTGAAATTAATTGGAAGGATTCTCTACCTATGGCTAAACCCCTTTGTCTTTCTGCCTTTCATCACTGATGCTGTTGTGACTATCGTTCAGTTTTGTTTGTTTAGTTTTATGATGTTACCATTGGTCTTTTTTTAAGCCATAAATACAAAGTTTACCCCACTATAAATGCACCTTTCTCCTCCAAGAATGAATAGTTCAAAGGACTTCAAACAGTGATTGGCTCATAGTGAGATTCTATGCAAGATAGATAAATAGACAGACAGGCAGAGAGACATAGACAGAAGTAATTCACTTCTCCTTGTCAAGTACAGTTGGATGATATGGAACATTGTGATCCTGCCCCAATCATAGGAAGTTTCTCAGCAACTCTCCCATTCTTTGCCTCAGTGGAACAAGATCAAGGGTACCGAGATTTCTTGTAGGGATGGAAGTAGGTATATTTCCTAATAAGCCTTTCCCTCCATCCCAATCACACTAGGCTAAAACATCATCTTACATCAGAACAATTAATATGAACCAGATCTCTCTGATGTCTGTATACTTAGGAAAAGTTAGGATTGTTATTAATAAAGTCACTAGATTAATTTAGCCCATTATAGACATGATAATGAGATACAATTCTTCAGCTGAAAATGTTTATGTCTTGGCAAAGATTCTCTGGAAATTCTCAATGACTCAAGATACTATCACCGATGTTGCAAAAATAACCCTAAATAAAAATTTTCTACAGTAAGCTAATTCAGTCCAATCAGACTAAACATTACCAGCTATATCAAGGCATTAATAATGAAGCGTGTCATTGATAGCATGAAGCTTGGAAGTCCCTACAGCCAATTCCAGAGTTCTCATCATTGGCAAAAGGAAGAGTGGCCTTATAGATTACTGTGAATTTCTAGTTCACATTATAAACCGGAATATTGCCAATAATATTTAATAGCTAAGCTTCATTATGTTCCAGTGATTTACCACTGATTCTATACACTGGGTCAGCTGTTTCTTTATATGTATTTATTTTCTGATTATTTTCATTTAGAGTACTTATGAACTCAATCTATCAGGGAGAATCAAGTAAGTGGAGAGAGTAAGCCCATAGATAATTATTTTTGTGGTTGAATCATCAAACTTTCTTGGTTATAATCTCCCTACTAGTTTTTTTTTATTTGTTTACATTTACCAGAGAGTGCTGCCAAATTATTGTTTAATTTGAAGCAGATGATAGACTTTAAAGTAGCACATTAATATCATTGGGTTGACTCATGAACTGGCTTAAAATTACAATTAAAATGTGTTTATTATAACTGCAAAATAATATGGTATTAATAAACCAGTTTATCCATTCTTCTGCCAAGCTAAGCATAAAGAATGTAATCAACATTTCTAAAGATTTCTAAAATTAAACTGCAATTGTAAATAGAGAAGCTAAGTGAAAGACAGCCAAAGGGTGACTTGGGAATACTGATTGTTCTCAGGGTAAGGTCTGGAAAGGAAGCCTAGCTTTCCCAAGTCCATATAAGTACATCTTGGGAGTAAATCTGATCATGCTTTTATGTGCTGAAGGGTTAAGGGATGGGGGACACTTGAGTTCAGGAAGAAAAGGTACTTTAGGAAGTGGAAATGGGGAGCAACCCTGGCAAGTAAGACAGATTGATTGTCCCCTCCTGGGCAGCCTTGTCAGAGAAAGCATTGTCCACTCTGGAATGAGTAGGTCCACTCCCTGTTTCAGAGATTACTGAGCATTTCTTTGAAATGGAACAGAGATCCAAGTGTTGCTGTAAAGTTGGGCCTATTTTACAAGAAAAATAAAAGTACAGAGTTTAATAGGGGTTGATCTATATTGCCACCCAAGCAGGCCAACACTTGTGTTAGGTAAACAATTGCAATGCAAGGAGGACATTCCCTTTATATTCTATACAGTCTTTGTATTTCTAAATACCCTCAAACATTGAGTTAAGGAATATCATGATATACAAATTATATGAAAATGTTCATGTTACATTAAATGAAAAAAGCAGCTTATACAGCTATTTACCTATCACTGTATTTTGTAATTAGATATTTATATATTTGTTTTAAAAAATTCAGCATATAAGTAAACAAGGTTGGTAGAATACCTGGGAATATGGATGATTATATTTTTATATAAGTATGTAAAACCTTTAGGATCTGCAGGAAAAGCAATAAATATTATCTTCCTGTGGCCTGTCATTATCTTTTTAATTCTTATCTCATTAATAGGTAGCTTCTGGGAATGGAGGCAGGAGTTAAAAAGCTTTGACTCTTCTTTAGCTCTGAGAACACTTCCCAGAAAGTCCTGAGCATAAACACATTACAAAGACTATGATTTTATGAGGGAATTGGAAAGAGGAAGAAAGACACTTAAAAAATAAATAAATAAAGTGACAGGTGAAAGAGTGAGTGACCAGGGCAGGAAAATGAAGGATTAGGTTAAATTAAATTAAATTAAATCACTGGCCTAATTGATTGCTGACACCTACAATAATATTACCTTCACTTTAAGGCTCACTCCTTTCAAGAAAGCAATTGCTTAATAGTTTTTCTTTACTTTTAAAAATTCTTTTTATATTAAGAATTATTTTAGAGAGGAATTGCAGAGAATAAAAAAAAGCATACACCTACCTATCTACCAGGCACACATACTTAACAAATGTTAACATAATTAACCATAGTTAAAATAATCTTTTATTGAATCATAGCATACAAAGCGAAAACTGCTTTCATTTGACAGCTGTCAAAGGGGTGGGGAGTTGGGGAACTGGATGAAAGAAGGTGAAGGGATTAAGAAAAAATATATATATAAAAACGGTCAATGTCAACAGTTGTGGTGATAGTGGGAAAGAAGAGGTATGGGGTAGGTGGAAGTAGGCAAAGGTAGGGAAATAGGAACTGAAAGAGACTGCTCATCACAATGGGCACAGGATGCAGTGTGCTGATGATATTTTACTGAGTTGTACACTTTAAACTTGTATGTTTTGTGAATCAATGTTACCCTGATAAATTTAATAGAAAAAATACATGTAGGTAAATGACATCCCATAAAATGGAACAGACCCATGTAACCACCAAACTCAAGAAATAGAACAGACACCCAGAAGTACTCCCTGGGTGTCCCCTCACTCACTGCTACGTGTCCTTTCACTATGGCAGTCCCTCTCCTGCCTTCTGATAACCCAGAAGATTTCTGACTGTTTTTAAAATTTGTATTAATGGAACAATACATGTCTTTAGACCTGGATTATTTTGCTCAAAATTCTATAAGTGAAATTTATTTAAGCATTGAATACTTGCCTGTAGCAAGAGTTCATTTTCATTTCCATGTCTTATTCCATGTTGTGAATGTGGCATTCTTTTATTCATTGTCCTATTCATGTACATTGAATTATGTCTAGTTAACTACTGTGAATACTACTACAATGAACATTCTTGTACATGTTCTGTGGTGAACATTTCACTTGCTTACATAGAAGTAGAATTGCTGGTTCATAGACTGGGCATACAGAGAACTCTGTTTTGACTTGTGTAATATACAGAACTTACTAGAGTTATCAACACCTTTTAAATGAAGCAAAGTATATGCACCAAATTTAATTTTACTTACCAGTTAACCTAATCCTTATAAAGAATCTCCAAGATCCACTTCCCCCCATTAACTAGCACTGAAAACTTCAAAAAGTCACTGTGCCTTGATTGTCTCACTCATAAAATGAGATGTTTAGTCCAGAATGTCTCCAGGGTTCCTTCTAACTTTAAAATCCTACA
The DNA here is from genome assembly GCA_004026585.1 of Noctilio leporinus. Lineage (NCBI taxonomy): Eukaryota > Metazoa > Chordata > Mammalia > Chiroptera > Noctilionidae > Noctilio > Noctilio leporinus. The sequence continues at coordinate 1,284,593 of PVIW01000011.1, forward strand.
ACTCTATGAGGCATGTGTTTATTTCTGCTTACATCTTTGTTTCCTGAAGTACATTTTCAATAACAACCTCCAAATGATAGCCATCCAGACACTTTATGCTTAAATCACCCATCACCGGATATCATTCTGAGGCCACTGAGCATCTCAGGGGGACAACAGATGCAAGGAATGTTGTCAGACAGCTCCCTTCTGAGCTAAAATGGCTAATCATACCTGCTGTGTGCAAGCAACCATCCAGCCCCAGGCACAAAGCATTTTCCAGTGATACCTGTGTTCCAACAGGCTGTGAGCAGCATAAACATCTTATTACAGGATCTTTTGGAAACCAGCTACAGGACACCCCTATGTATTTCTTCTCGTTAAGGATGCCATACTTCTTTACAGGCAAATCAGCCTTGATCTAGGAAATGAAAGCACATTTGTATTGATTTGATTTTTCTTAAATCAATGACTTCCAAGGGAACCACTTATCTATCCTGAACACACAAGAACTTCCTCCCTCCAAAAGTCAACAAGTCTCTGGCTCTATCAACAGGCTCATGAAAGAAGACATTGAAATGTCCAAGCATATGAAAACTCAACTTCTTACATAACCAGAAAGATGCAAATTGGATGCACACTAAGATGCCACCACAAAATCCAACAAATGGCTACAATGATAAAGACTGACCATGCAAGCTGTAGGGAGGATGAAGGGCACTGGAATTCACACTCTGCTGGTGGAAGTAGAAGTTGGGACACTCCCTCTTGAAAACAGTTTGGTAGTTTCTAATAGTTTTGTACACACACTTTCCCTTTAACCCAGCAACTTTAATTCTAAGTATAAGTCAAGAGAAATGAAAAGGCATGTCCACAACAAGACTTTTAAAAGAATGTTGATGTACTTTATCATAACAGTCAGGCACTGGAAACAACCCAAATATCTTTTTTAAGAGGTGAAAGTAATGAAGTACTAACACGTGAGTCAATGAAAAACACTATGGTAAGCAAAAGAAGCCAGACAAAAAAGACACACTGTATAGTTTATGGGTCTCTTTATGTGATGTTCAAGAATAGACAAATTTAATCTATGGTTATAAAAGTCAGAATAGTGATTATCTGAACAGGTGAAAAGCATGGACTAGAAAAAGGCATGAGGGATCTTTCCAGAATGCTCTATATTTTGATCAGGTAGTAATTACAGAGGCACAGAAGTATGTAAGTACTCACTGAGCTGTATATTCAAGATTTGTGTTATTTAGTGTATGTAAATTATACCTCAGCTAAAAAAAATAAACACTTTGGTTTTTTTAATAGGTATGAAGAGTGGATTTGTTTCATGTAGATCCTGCACCAGACATGTGATTTTCCTTCTTGAAGCAGAACCCCCAAACAAGTTGGACCCTATTTGCTCCACCTCACATTAAGAGACAGCCACAGTTCTGACCAACTGGAATTTCATGGAAAGATCAAAGGAAATATCATGTATGTTCTGGTTTCTCATTCCCAAACCATCCTCAAAGGCACGTACTGTAATATTAACTCCATTTTCTAGAGGAGAATAGCTAGTTAAATAGCCTTCCCATTTAACACAACTACTAAGTGGTGGACCTGGGACTGGAATGGAGTTTTGTGTGACTATGAATCCCTCATCTTTTTAATGCATCCAGCCCTTTTACACATTGAAGTGCTAGAAGCCATGGAACCCACCAGGGGAAATATCCATGCATATTCTTTCTTTGCTATTTTGAGGATGGCTCCACTGGGCCTCAATAAGGCTACCCAGTATCAAAGTATAAGCACCTCAGGTGTTAGAGGAAGCTCCCTTGCATGAAGTGAGAAGAAATTAATGAATCGCCCAGGCTCCCAGTGGCCAAGCATGGTCTTCACACCAGTTTGCTGGGAAGGAAAGAGCAACAGAGATTATCTCTCCTTCACCCACCCTCTTCTCCCCTCTCTCTCTCTCAAGTAAAACTTAAATCTTTATGAATGTGCTCTTTAGTGGCTTCGCAAGATAGGCATTTTTCACTAAAAAAACATGACAACGGTATTTCCACCTATAACCCTCCTTTTTCTCCAATCCAGGCTGCTATTCAGGTCAAGGGACTTTCATGTCTAAAATAGTTTCAAACCAAACAGTTCCTTGGAGCTGGATTGCTGTGATTAAACCTGGCAACTGTTATGAGCCATATGAAAGGAATCCTGAAATTAATGCTATTATGCTACAAATCTCTGCCATTCTGCTCTCTGTGCCTTTGCAACAACTTTTTTAAAGTTATTATTAAAAATATATTGGGGCTGAGTATAATTAAAAACAGAGAAAAATAATGAAAGCAAAACACATCAAGCATCCTCCATAATTTGAATATACCGCCGCCACTTAAATGTATGTGCTGATAAATGCATAATAAAAGGCTTGACTTTTTAAAAAGATTTTAACCTTTTGGTTATCATCTGATGTTTAGCAAAAACCCCATGGTAATATAATAAGGAGCCAAAATCGAGTGCTAATAGCATCTTGTGGCTTAAAAATCCAGCTACAATAGCAAAACACAAGAAAGAACCTCAAAGCCTCATGCAAACAACTATACAATCATTATACTTAGGTCACTACAATTCCTATGAACTAAGATTGTAAGTATGTGCCAAGCCTGTTTAAAGAAAAATTACCTAAAATAATAAATGCTGTCGTCAGACAGACAAGTTCATGTATATGAATTAATAAAATAAAAATTGTAGAGCTCTGGCTGGTGGTGCAGTGGATAAATGCCAGCCTGAGAACCCAAAGGTCGCTGGTTTGATTCCCCAGCCAGGGCACATAACCAGGTTGCAAGCCAGGTCTCCAGCCAGGTACCCAGCTGGAGGTAGGTGAAAGGCAACCATACATTGATGTCTCTCTCCCTCTCTGCCTCTCTCCCTTCCCCTCTCTCTGAAAATAATAAATATAAATCTTTAAATAAATAAATTCTAATCATTTCTCAGAAATACCATGTACTAATCTCTATAGATGTTTCTCAGAAACACTATGTACTAACCTCTATAGATGTATCTTCTCAAAAGAAAAAAAAAAAGCTAAATAAATAAATAAATAGGCCCTGGCTGGTGGCTCAGTGGATTGAGCATGGCCTTTGAACCCAAGGGTCACTGGTTCGATTCCCAGTCAGGGCACATAACCAGGTTGCAAGCCAGGTCTCCAGCCAGGCACCCCTCAACTGAAGGCAGGTGAAAGGCAACCATACATTGATGTTTCTCTCAATTTCTTCCTCCCTTCCTTCCTATCTCTCTCTAAATATAATGAATAAAATCTTTTTTAGAAAATAAAATAAACAAACCAACCAACAATGTATGAGTGGCCATTTACTAGATTTGTGACCTCTTAACCTTTTAAAGGCCCATTTTTCTTATCTGCCTAGAAAAGATGAGACTGAGGATAAAGGAAATGAAATCAAAACAAAGGAATGTAACAGGTATGTGAGTGGAGAATACGAATGCTTTGTTTCACCAAGAGCTGACGATGTCATTTCCAGCACAAAATATGGAAACCAACTCCCAGGTGGGTGGGCTGGGCCCCTTCTGCACCTGCCTGGGCTACCAACAAAACCACATTTTCTTTTTCTCAGGAGAGCCCTCCTCTCCCAGGCCCCCATTCATCTGCAAACTCAGGGACACACTAATGGCTTTAGGGAAATGAGCAGAACAGGTGACCACCAACCCCTGAAAAACAAGCCAGGCGGTTCAAATAAATTACAGACCTGTCTTTGACACTGCGAATCTTACACGGAATTTTAATCACATTTTCCTTGTGCTGTAGACATTATTTACAGCTGACTGGAATCTGACTAGGCAAGTTGCAAACTTCCTACCAAAAGCCCATTCTTCCAAAAATTCTAGAACAATCTAGCATGCCCACTCTGCCTAGACAAAACACCCGGTGGGAGCTGGTTGATGACATACAGTATTTTACTATTGTCTTCTCTTTCTCTTGTTCACCCCATCTTGGGAAGTTATTCATCAACACCTTTTCCATCCATGACCCACTGGGTGGGGCCTGTCCTTTTCCAAAATCCCTCTGTCCCTCCTGTGAGATCAATATATTTGATTACATAACACCTGCATTTGAACAAAAATACACCACCTACCACAAACACAGGCAGCCATTCACAGAGACAAAAGGCTGTTAAAAATAAGTCAGCTGCATCAAGCTGGCCTGGCTCCTGCAACTTACAGGAACACAGTGCCTGCAAGGAAGAACGCTGAAAATTGCAGCCATTCATTCTCAGGCCATTTGGCACTTTCCCTAACCTCACAGATCCACCGCAGCTACACAAGGACAGACTAAAAGCTGTCACTGAGCTGGTGAAGACTCAGCTCTCTTACCTCTCAAAGGACCCACAGACTCGACTCTCCGAGCCCGGGGCTGGGGGGACACAAATCATGGCAGCTGGGAACATGACATGAGGTTACTTTCCAAAAGGCAGTATCTTTTGTATACATTTATTAGTTTAAGTTTATTAATTCTGGGTTCCCGTTATACTATATTCTTACAGATACTCTTGTCTACTTTTTCATTCTTTATCTGTGTTTCTGAAAGAGCTATGCTGAATTCTCCCTAAGTGCAATTATTTTCATTTGATGGCTCATGAATCCTGCCTAGGTTGTTAAATGTATGCAAGTCTTGAGAGTTATATATATTCTTAGTAGACTATTACTTTTCATACAAACTGATTTTCTTTTCTTTGTAATCACTTGTCTATTTTTGGTTTTTATGTGCTTTACATTTTCAAAATTCCTCCAGCCTTAGAGTTCAGGTGTCAAATCTTATTAAAAACAGATAGCCGTGTCTTTTAAAATTTTATACACACTCTCATTGTTTTAACAGATAAATTTAATTATTTTACATTTGTTGTACTACTGTTATATCTGGCCTTGACTATATTTCCATGTAGATGTTGTAGCTTTGTCCCTACAATATATTAGGGATATCAATAAATTGTTTCCAGAGCTAATATTTTCTCATTGTCTTATTTCATCTTGTTTAGGTAATGTTTACATCAAATAAAAATTTTAGTTATATTCACAAATTCAATACAATATTTGTAATGAAGTTTGATAAGTGGAAACTCTTAAACTATGTTCTAAATAGATTAGGTACGTAGAATGACGTAGTCTGTGTATGAGAAGCCGTATCAAACACACCTCAAACCTTTCCCACCAAATAATGGGAAGGTTGTGCTTTTGGAACCAGATTCCCATGCCCATTGTTTTAGGGTTGTCCCAGGGGCATCCCACACCCACCACCTCTCTCTTAGACAAGCTCTCATGGTGTGAGAGAAACTGTCAGTCAGTATGTGAGGCACTGTGTTCCCTTCATACATGTGAACTCCAGTGGTCTGAAAGGATCAAATATAGAGCATCAGTGATCTGTCTATAGCCTGGATTGCTACTCCTGTGAAAATCCACCATGTGGTCCTTATGTACGTATTCTATACTTTAATTAAAAAGTTTACTTAAATATCATTCATAGGAAATATATGAATGATGAAGAGGGTGTCATTTCAGAAAAAAAGAATAAAGACTGAAATGCCTTACACTTGAGACCAAAACTGTTTCCCTGATAATATCCGGCTGAAATTTCAAGGTGACCTGATCTGTTAATGCTAGTCTCATCAAGAGTCATGTCTCAGTGCTGACATTACACAAAAGTCCTGCCAACTGCAAGGATGATGCTGGCCAGACAGCTCTAGTCATGCTTACAAATATGATTATTCATTTGGTCACTCAGTCACTTGTTCATCCATGTTGGCTGAGCACTTAGTTGGTTAAATACTAAGGGTGGTACTGATAATGAAAGGATCAAGTTCTTCCTCAGCTCATAGGCCAGAAAGGTTAGCTACATAGCCAATCAAGTGTGGTCGAGACCCTTAAAAAAAAAAAAAAGCAGCACGAACATCAATTTTGTCCCAGAAGTTCAGGAATGTCATGAAAGAGACATTTAAATAGGATTAGGGCTCTGATGAGATGAGAAAGCAGGGAAAAGGGAGAAATGTAAACAAAGTGGTGAGGCCACGTGGTACCTTCCATGACACTGGACACAGCTGAGGGTGGCAAACTCTAGACCTCAGCATGGGTGGTGGGAGCAAGGGGTGAAACTGATAAGGTCGGTGGTGTCAGATGGCAAACTAGGCATTACGGTGATAGGAATTTATGCTGTACATAAAGCAAAATTAGAAAAGGTTACTTTTAAATGAGAGAATGACATCAGACAAGCCAGTGTCTTAGGAAATTGAAACACTAAGTGGAGGACGAGTTGGAGTGAGAAAACTGTAGAAATGCAGACAATTGAGCAGCTATTGAAATACTTTCAGGGAACATGATGAGGACATGTATTTAGGAGTGTTTTGAGGTAGTATCTCTATGAATGTTTAACTTTCACCATCAGATGTGCAGTCATGGCCCCAGGCAGGCATACAATGTGCAGTTCAAGCAATAAGCACCTTGTTAGACAAATAAAGGAAGAAAAAATGCTCTCTAGAAATCTATAACTCATCTCCAGAGGTGAGACAAGGCAAAGAAGTACAATTTAAACATCCTGACATAAAATCAAGTTAAGACAATAAAAGAGAAAATAAGCAAATAAAATAGAGGTGCATGGGTAAAGAAATGATAAGGACGTTTCCAGTGGCTAAGGTGTTAACCTGATACAAAAAGAAAATCAAGCTTTTGTAAGGGAAAAGTCACTTGGTATACAGTTTAGTTTTTATTAATATTACAGAGAAAAAAATAAGTTATAGCAAATTGGAGAGTATAATAAGCACCTGTTCTTGCTCAGAATTGCAGAGATGTCCAATTTGTATGTATAAAACATGCAGACTAATTATCAAAAGTCAAATTATAAATTTCCTTAAAAAATAAAACTTCCAATAGATCAAGCTATCTTCTATGGATAAAATTAGCAATTATATGAAGGAAGTCTAGGGGACAAGTCTAGGGATATTTGATGAAATCTATTAATCACGAGAACACACACACACAACTACTTGTATTTCGAGATATGTATTAAGTGCTTATTATTTTCTAAGCACTCTTTCAGAGGTGGTGACATGGTGAGGAATAAAGCACATACAAATCCCTGTGTTTGTGAAACACTCATTCTCCTTCCCTTTACAAGTGATCTATTCCTTACAACCCCAAGATACAAATCTGGCCTCACTGCTGCCCCCTGCTGAACCCCACCAGGGATGCCCCAACACTACTGTGCCCCACACAGCCCCATCCCACCATGCACTTCTGTATCTCACTCACTTCAGTTTCATCTACCCATTTCCTTGCTTCTGATAGTCCCACCACTCTGGTTCTCTTTATGTTCTTCAAACACTTCAAGCTCATTCCCATGTAGAGCTTTCCCTTCCTCTTCCATCTACCTGGCAAGTTTCTCTGAAATATTCACATTATGGCTCTCTAAGCCCTACAGTGTCTCAAATGTCTTCTCTTTGTTGACATTTTTTCCAGCTGCTCTAGCTCAGAGTGCTTCTTGCTTTCAAGTCACATCATTAGTTTATAGCCTCTGAGCTCTAAGAGAGCAGAAGCCATGATAATAACATTCAACAGCACATATGCCCAGTGCCCATAAGCACTTGACAAATAAAAGGTGTTCAAAAATTTTTTCTGGTTAATGGTGAGTGTGTGTGTCCATTGGTTAATGGGAACAGGTTATCAGACTATTGTAACTTAGCTGATTTCACAACTATTAGAATCTAAAGCAAGATAGGTTCTTTCTACCAAGTCATGCTACTTATGCTCTGCCCAAATTTTGTGGGTTCTCAAACAGCTGATGTTTGGTGGCAGGGTGGCAGTGGAGATTTTGGCGATGATGATGACACAGCCCTGCAGCCAAGGCAAACAAGTCTGTGCATAGGCCAACAACCTCCACCAGCCACCAGCAACTAAAAGATCAGAAAAGGTGAGAAAGTGAATTATAGTCTGTTCCTGGATTTCAATTGTGACTTGCGATGCACCTGTTCTACCTAAGCATAAGGTACAGCCAGTCGTGCTACAATAAAATATGTATAGCAATATGCAGGCATATCATTCATTCATTCATTCATTCATAGAAATTTGGAGCAAAAGTCCCAAGTTTTATCGACACTCATAAACCTCATAAAAATCTTCCAAGACCAAAAAATTGTCAAGGTTGACTCTAAAATCATTAGATATGCTATCTTGCCTTCCATTTGGTTTGGTGGCAGTCAGGGCTCAGGTAATGTTTGTGTGACCTTTTAGCCCCAATAATATTTAAACTACAAAAACTGAGAATCATATATACTGATATAATACAGTACAATCTGAATTTAGGAAAAAAAAAAACACTTCAATCATCCCATTGGTTGCAGAGTGGTGAATTCACATGGGCTAACTTTTCAATCAACCTTTTTTTTTTTTTTTTTGTCTCTATCATCTCAGAGAGACAACCCAAGCAAATAAATATTCCTGACAATTGACCTATAATGTACTAAGTTGCTCGAAACAGAAAAAGAAAAAAAAGGAAATATATCTAAACTGCTTTTCAGCTTTTATTTTTGTAACAGGAGAGCTTTAGATTCATTGAGCATTATTACTAGCAGAAACATAATATAAAACCAAAATATAAAATATATCATTTATTTTACATTAAAATAAAGGACATCCAGAGCAAGTGAAAATAGCTCACTTCTACAGGGGCCATGAAAAGACGACATTCATGTCAGAGATATAACCATTCTACCTCTGCTCTCCTCATAATTAGCTGAAAAAGCATTTGCCCAGGCCAAATGCTGCCCTAGAGGTGACAAATGAGCCCACAGACCCAAAGGGTGGGCAGGAGAAAAACTCCACACTGCTGGAAGTGAAGCTGGCTGTGTGAACCTAGATATGTCACTTCGTGGCTGAGCCTCTATGTTCCCATCTATGAAATGAGAAATATGAAGATAGGCTCTATAGGTCTTGTCAATTCTAATATTCTAGCAGTTTGTCTTTTATAGCCTTCCAATTGTGCTGCTTTACGGCTCTTACTTTTTAAAGGAGGAGGTAAGGGTTTTCTTTAAGAAGTTATGTTGCTTTTGGGGAGACCTGAAATACATCACTTTTTCAATTAGGAATCTGAGACTATAAATATTTTATGTGTACATATTTTAAAACTGATGTTTATAACATATGATATGCAGATTATCTGCCTTATGACATCTTGATGTGTAACTCTATATAGTTTAATTAAAGTGAAAATTGCAATAGCAACCAAAGCTTACATTTACCATCGCTGAAACATTGCTACTTAAGCACACATTCCATTCTCAGGATGTACCAAGCTGATCTACAACACATATACACAAAGAAAACACTTATTTCATAATTTACTCTTTGTAGATTTTTCTTAGTGTTTTTTTTCTTTTTTCTCCAAAGATTCTATTTATTATTTTCAGAGAGAAGGGCAGGGAGGAAAGAAGAAAGGGAAAGAAACATCATGTGTGGTTGCCTTTCACCTGCCTCCAGCTAAGGACCTGGCTGGAGACCTGGCTTACAACCTGGTTATGTGGCCTAACGGGGAATTGAACCAATGACCTCTGGGTTCACAGGCCAGCACCTATCCACTGAGCCACACCAGCCAGGGTATTCCTTAGTGTTTGAATTCCTTTTGCACTTTACTTGAAATGGGTAACGCAATGGTTGGCCCATAGAATGAAAACTTCTCCCCTCAAATCAATAAAATCTTTTATTGCAAAATTAATGCCTGGTGATTTGAGGCAACATGAATCAACAGTGAAAGACAGTGAACTTCCCGCTCTGAAATTAAACTGCCCCACTTCGAGGCGTGCATCTCCTCCAAGGCAAAGGAAAAGACTCTTGAAGCAGATTAAGAGCGCCAGGCCAATCCAGTCAGTGATAAGGATGACATTTTGCCGATGGAAAAAAATTTTATTCCACTTTATTACAATCAGATGATGTCAATTAACATGCCTCTACAGAAGACAATTAAAAGAGGCCTGATACCACTGGCACCACCAAGTTTTTAGCTGACCAGGAGGATTGGTGGGCCCTGTCTGAGTTTTGGTACCAGGCAGAGTCAGTTCTATCTGCCACCATATTTCACACTTTGCTCTGGATGATAGGAAATGTGAGCTTATTTTTATGCAGTATTCTTTGTCCAGAGTTTTGTTAAAATATTTCTCTGCTTTTCCTCTTTAGCTTGAGAGGATAGGGATGAGAACTGCAAACCATAAACTGGGTAGGAAATTTTGTATCCTTCATTCCATATAATCTGCTCAACAGCTGTGTAATATAGCTGCCCAGTGTCCTTTTATACCAATAAAACTGATGTGCAGCCTTTCAGTAATTTCACAATTCTTATATAATGATTTTTTGCCTTGCTATCTTCAAGTTTTTATTGTAAGATGCTACAAGCCTTTTTGGAAGGGAAAAGGATACCTAAATAGTGTAAACCAGTTAGTAATTTCAAAATCAAAACATCATTTTATTTAGTGCTGAGCCAAGGAAGACTGGTAGAATTTTGCAGCCAGAAGGAACTCAATCATCTGCTCAGCCCCATCCTTTGACGAGCAAGTCCCAGAGAGGTGACCTACATGACTGACCCATATATTTGGCCCTTAGCTATAGTTTGGTCTTTTCTTATTCAAAATAGAATGGGAATAACCTTCCGTGGCTCATTTTTATTTTTATTTGCTATGCCAGATCCCACCGCCTATTAGTCTCAGGATCCATTAACTCTCAAGGAAAGAATGAAAGTGAGATTTAAACATATTAATAAAATAAAATTGTACTAGAGTACAATGCAACTATACAAATAATAAATATTTAAACTGTATGTGCAAAAGTCATTCTTACTATTCTTCAATGCAGTATATTTTAGATTAACTACTGTTGTCATCATAATAAGATCTCTAACCTCCAGGAGTATTAACATTGTTATTTATTTATATCCTTGAGGGAAAAAAATAATATAAATTGATCCATACTATGATTTAATATACTTCTAGAATATATCCTAAGGAAATCAACAGGATTATGCACAAAAATATTAATTAAAATATTTGTTTTTCTAAATTGCCATATTTAAAGAAAAAGGAAGATGGGAATAATTGAAGTGCCCATCAATAAGATTTAAGTGATCCATCATACAAAGGAATTCTAAAAAGCAATTAAAAATCACCATGCACACCTACATTTATTGATATGGATAAAGGATAATCCCGTTTATCTAAACAAGCATATTGCTATCTGTTTTTAGGCTTATCAAAAATACCTAGAAGGACATTTTGAAATGGAATTGGAGTCATCTCTGTATGTTAGAACCATATTTTGGTCTATTTCTTATCTCCAGCACTGTAAGATTTAAAATAAATCTGTGCTATCTTAAGCCACTGAGTTGGTAATAAGTTGTAGCAATGGAAAACTAATATAAGTCTTAATGTTTCATATGACTTTAAAGTTAAATGTAAAGGATCTGCTCTTTAATACTAATTAATACTTGTACATTATTGTCATAAATACTATTATAAAACATTATCTTGGATAGAGGAGTTACCTTTTATTAAATATTATTTCACCTAAAAAGCTATGATGCATGTGCGCACACAGCTTTCATTCATCGTTCATTCATCTTTCAAAGAAATTATTTTAAAAGTTTCCATTGATTCCCAATACTCCGATCTCTTACAGACTAAACTTGACAAGTACATTTCTCTAACCTGCCCACTAATCTCCCCTATCATGTCCCCAGTTCTTGTTGTGCCAAGTCTGACCAGAGGAGTTTCTGATCCTAGCTTCTCACTGGCAAAAAATAAGACCGTTAGAGGAATTAGAATGCACCTCCTGATGCAACCTCAAGGGGGAAAACTATCCTAAAAATGGTGCTTGGTTTGAAAGGGAGTTGGGAACAAAGTGGAGCTTTGGTTCTTAGATTCTGTCAGCACCATGAACTCTGGCATGCCACCACTCACACAGGTTCACCATGTTGGATGGTCTTCCATGGATCTCCAGCCTTGGCCACCGCCTACTACAGAATTCTTGGCCAGAGTGAGCTAAGTAAGCGTGTGGCCACAAAACCAGATCTTGGAACCATATATGCCTTCCCTCTCTTAATCTCATCCTAACAGAGTGAATGAAGCTGCTTCTTTTAAACCTTATCATCTTTCCTGATTAATAATTTCCTAGATCCCCTTTCTACTAGTAGAAAGTCTAACTGCTTCCAAGATGCCACAACATCCTGACTCCCTTCAGAGAGGAACATTCTGGCTCCTCTCCCTAGAACAAAGGAAAACAAACAGACAAATAAAAGCAAAAGATAAGTCTCCAGAGTGCTCCTCATTACATGTAACAACTAAAATAATTATGTTGTTTTAAACACCAGTTCATATATCCCCAATTGCCTAATTGGTATTATTTCAAATTAATTGTGTGATGTTTCCTTTTTCCTTTTAATAGAAAACTTTTAGCCCTGGTTGGTAGCACAGTGGATAAGGTGCCGGCCTGCGAACCCAAAGGTTACTTACTGGTTCGATTCCCAGGCAGGGCAACATAACCAGGTTGCAAGCCAGGTCTCCAGCCAGGACTGTGGCTGGAAGCAGGTGAAAAAGCAACCGTACATTGATGTCTCTCTACCTCTCTGCCTCTCTCCCTTCCCCTCTCCCTGAAAATAATAAATAAATTAAAAAACAAAAACAAAAAACTTTTATTTTGTCTTTCTGTTAGACGTATGGGCTAAGATCATCTCACAAATAAGGCAATGCTCTTCTGTCTTTGCTTGCCCTGTTTATGAAGAAAGAATGTTTAACAGTTGAACCTTTAAATACGTCCTTTGCTCCTTGTCCCACCCTGTCTTTAGAAACGCACAAGTGCAAGTGATTTTTCTCAAAAATCAACAAGCTTAACTTTCAAATTAAAAGCATTCTACACCTGTATCATATACATGTCAAAGATTTATTTATTTTGCAAGTGAGGGAACCAGCAGGGTGGTAATCGGCTTCCAACAGCATCCAAGAAACAGAAGTTTACAGGGGTTGTACAGCCTGTCTCAGGAAACCTGCTATAATAGCTTTGCTGAGAGGAAAGGCAGGTTAACTTCTACAGGGCAATGCAACCATAACCACTGGGTTTTTTCCTACGCATCTGCCTCTGTACCAGAAATCATTCGCTTTTCTCTGAGAGAAAAATCTACCCATTAACATGTCATTGCACAGAGTCTAGGCCACAGATGCCAAACACAAGGCCCACAGGCAGAATCCCGCCCTCCACCTTCTTTTATCCCGCCCTTCACCTTGTTTCTACCCTGCTCGCTTAACTGTTAAGGAGCAGTTACATTTACACAGTCCTAACATTACATCCGACCCTTTGAAGGCAACCTAGAGGCTGATGCGGCCCCTGGTGAAAATGAGTTTGACACCCCTGACCTAGGCCATACTGGATAGTAAATAGTAAAACAAAGCGATGTTATCACAGAACATAAAATAATCCTTGGTTGGGATTGTTATGTTCAGGTAGGACACAGACTACATGCAGTTCTGTTATTTTCAAGTTTTTAGTGATTTATCTTATCACAGCTGGGTGGGAAATCTCCTGGTACCAATATCACTCTTCACCCAGGATTCTTTTTCTCAATTAATGTTTTAAATTTCTACCTCTTTGGTCTGCCCTTATTATTAATGGTGAATTCAGTCACCTAATATGTTTTAGCACCTTCCACTGGCCAGGCTATATTCCAGATACTTTGAATTACAGTTTACACTTAACAAAGTGCCTTCATAGCAATAATCTCCATTTTCTTTAGTATTTAAGGAGCTAAAAGGTAATTCAGTAAGAATTGAACAAATGTGCCTGGCTGGTGGCACAGTGGTTAAGGTGCTGGCCTGCAAACCCAAAGGTCGCTGGTTTGATTCCCAGCCAGGGAACATAACCAGGTTGCAAGCCAGGTCTCCAGCCAGGTCCATAGCTGGAGGCAGGTGAAAGACAACCATACATTGATTCTCTCTCCCCCTCTGCCTGTCTCACTTCCTCTCTCTGAAAGCAATAAATAAAATCTTTAAAAAAAAAACATACAAAACATTTTAAAAAAAGAATTGAACTGCAAAAAAATTATTATTCAGTAACTAGATTTACATGACTATAAAATGGTTGCCTTTTATTTAATCCTCACAAGAACCTTAAAAAATAGGTATTTGTTACAGACCAGGAAAATGAGTCCAAAAGAAGGTAATTTCTTTGTGCCAAGTGAACAAAAAGGTTCCAACACCTGTGGTTTTCCCACTAAACTTCACTGCATTAAGCTATTATTTTTTAAGCATAAGAATTAAGTTTTTCATGTAAAGTTTAGGCTTATCTTGTTCCTAGTTTAAATGATAATCTATGATTTTAAAAAACTAAGCAGATCATGGAAAAGCATTTAAGTATAATTCTATGACTGATAGTTCTTTAAAATTATAACTAGGGTGAGAGTCCCCCCTTAAATAATTGCTAAGAAGCTGCTCTTTTCTGATATCTGTTAAATCTGTACATTTTGGGGAGATTCATGGGCCAATAAAACTTTCCTTTTATCATTTAGTTTTTAATTACTGTCAAGTCTGAATTAATTAATCTCTCTAGGTGTCTCTCCTGATGTTTCAGCATCTCAGAGCTCCTGGAAAAAGGCTCCTTCCCTCTCTCTCTCTCTCTCTCTCTCTCTCTCTCTCTCTCTCTCCCTCTCTCTCTCACACACACACACACACACACACACACACACACACACACGAATAAAGAGGTGTTCAGATTAAATAGACGTCTGTGGAGGGAAGAATAAAATTTCTCCAAACTCTGAGGATGGTCTAAAAATGTATCTCCTAAATGTCAATATATTAGGGTGCATACATTAATGATAGAAGGGAAAGTGAACTCAGCATAAGGTAGAGGCTCAATTGTCATTTTAAGCCTGGAATTTACTTCATCCCTACTGACCTTATTTACCTCTATGTGAGAGGAGGTCATTGTTAAGTAATAAGCTAGATATGCATGAGAAAGCACTTAATAAAATGTAAAGAGCAAAGCAATGTCAGATGTTATTCCTCAGAGAGACAGACTCCAGCATACTGAACTTCTTCCAGGCCTTTCAACTTGCCAAGAAGTTCCTGGTCCCTGAGACCTGACCTGTGTATCATCTTCTCTTGCCTGGGACTCTATACCTCCCCTTCCTTCTATTCTCTGACTCCTCCTGCGCTGGGAACGTCCTCGGAAAATTGTCCTTTATTCCTAGCTCTGGTTCATTGCCAATATGCCCTTTATTTCCATCAGAGTGTTTATCTCTGTAGGGTGCCTGCTTGGCAACTTCACCATTAAAAGGAAGCTAATAGAAGGGATCACACCTACCTTATAGCTACTTAAGTCAGTTCACATGATACGGTGGACGCTGAATAAATATTTGTGGAATGAATTTTCCACTGTCAAATGGCATATCTCCAGCTCATTTCATTTTGACAAAGGGTATTAAGCACCCAATATTTTGTAACAAGTATACGTAATATTTAAATATGGCCACTGCTTAAAGTGTTGAGATAGAGTGATAAAAGACAATTATAGAATAATGACTGCATGCTTATGAGTAAGTAGAGGCTATATTAAACAAGTGTTACTGCATGTAAATCTTCTTTTAATGGAAGTGTTTTATAGGTGCTAAGGTAGTTTGAGGCATTGTTTTGTAATAGCCTTAAATCATTGGTATTCACAACTATAAACTCAAACAGAGCCCTCTTAACATCTCGGGCAGGGCCCTTGGTAACAGGACAAGTGCAGGACAAGGCTGTGCAGGAGCATACTTAGTTTGCAGTTATTTTTGACATTGTTTCTTATTTGTCGCTATTTGCCTTATTGTTTTACTATTTGGCCTCTCTTGCTGAACTCAAAGGGATTCATTCTCAGGACAAAGGCTGTTTGTCAGGTCATTATTTTTATACAAGCAAACCTTCCAGTACACTCCTTGTGCTGCTTTTTAGTTCCAAACATCCTTCCCAGGAAGGTCCCTGGTTCATTAGAACTCTCCATTTATCTCAGTGCCACTGAATAGCTTAGAAACAAATTATTCTCACAGTAGCACAGCTGAAAGAAAACTTATAATGTACTGGATTCAGACCAATCCTTCATTGTTTTGGCAATGAGGCTTACTAAATAAATCTATCGCTGTAGCTCTAAAATAATTTTATTGTAGAATCTGAAAGAAAGAAATCTGACTTTAAAGCCCTTCTTTCCTCCAAGGCTCAGGTAAAACAATCACTTTAGTGGATTGTTTTGTGTGGATAGTCACAGGCCTGTGTCAAGTAGGCATGTAAATTTTGGTTTGTGAATGTGTGTATACAATAACATTTATGTGCATATATTAATTTATATATACACACCATGTACATATACAGGGTGTGCACTATCAATTGGCAAAAACTTTGCATTTCCTTATTTCATGTGCTTATTAATTTTGAAAAAATATGTTTCTAAGGTTATGACTTAATATCATTGTGTCAGACATAAAATATTAAATTCTGAGAGCTACCATCATGACGAAGGAATACAATATTAGAGCAACCATAGTTTCTGGACTGCATGCAGGGCCAACTGCTAAGGAAATTGCCAAATTTAATAACATCCCTTTACCTACAGTTTACAATGTGAAGAAGGTGTATTGTGCTGATCCTAATGATGCCACACCAACAAGGAAAATGTATAACTTACACAAGGATCACACAAGTTCATATATTGTACACAGAATCCAGGAGATCATCAATGAAGATCCAGGATGTTTACCTTGACATTTTGAGAGAATGAATTGTACCATGGATGAAGCAAGTCGCAAATGATGTCATTTTATCTTCCAACAAGATGGTGCACCAGCACATAGGCCAAAAAGGTGCAAGAATGTCATAGTGTCAATGTTTCTGAATTCTGGTCAAAAGAAATCTGGCTGCCTAGTTCACCACATCCTTTAAACTATTATGTATGCAGCATTTGTGAGAGAGAAGTTAATAAACAACCTCATTCCAATAAAGAGGTAGTTAAAGCTAAGATTGAAAACATGATGCTGTCCATGGATAAAGAAAAGTTCATTAAAGTGTGCTCAAGATTCCGAAGGCCAATGGAGTCTATTATTGCAGCAAATGGAGACTTTTTTGAACAATTTAAAAAATTGTTAATGTATTTACATATAAGAATAAATTTATTTCAAAATATAACACTTTTGCGGTATGTTGTTTTAGTAAAATTTTGCCGATTAATTGCACACACCCTGTAATCTGCTTTCTAATTACATGGGCCACTCCTTGCACGTATGGCCATAGTATTACATCTGAGATGCCCAGTATGCTCCATTTTGCATCCCACAGTAAACATATATATCCAGCTGATAACAGCATCCTTAAAGAATGAATTATGTTGCCAGAAGAAGGATCTATGAAATGCAGCATTAAAGTATTTCTATCAAAAAGAGCTGAAGCTTTATTTAAAAGTTATTTCCCCAGCACAGGTCTGTTTGCCCTTTAGAAATATGCAGCATCCCAACCGTAGGTTATCTATGTGTGCCCAAGAGTCCCATAACAAATATTTGTTTCTTTTCTTGAATCTTTCCCTTCTACCTACAGAACATCTGGCAATGCCTAAGGGAAAGTAAACTTGTTAGGTCATTTAAAACATTCTGTCCTTAATTGAAGTGTAGTGGTACTTAGTAAATTTGCATTCTGATTTTAAAGTAAAAGTTGCTACAGCTAAAAAAGGGGAGGATTTGCAGAAACATTCTGGTGCATCAGAATCTATGGCAAAGGGCCTAGAAATCAGCCTTTTAAATAAATGTTTAAGGTCTGTACTTCTCAATACACAAGCTGATTACCTGGGGAACCTGTTGAAATCGATTCTGACTCAACAAATGTGAGGTCACACCAGAAAGTCTGCATTTCTAACAAGTTCCCAGGACACATCAAAGCTACTGGGGAAAGGACCATGCTTTGAGTAGCAAGGCCCTGACTAACTGTTCCTGACTGTTATGAGAAATAGTAGTCTAGGCATGAATTCACAAAACATCTGACATGAGCTTGCTTGAACATTGTTGATTCAAAGTATAGGAGGTAGTATTAAAAAGCAGGGAAGAGGGCACTCAGGAGGAAGCAATCTCTTAACCTGTTGTTTTACACACCCTGGCAGTCACAGTAAAAGTCAGTGAAATCTGACCAGCACTTCTAACCAAGCCTTCTAGAACTTCACTTCTGTAGTCTATACAGCCTTATAGTGTTCTCTGTTAGGTTGATTGTTGGGTTTTCTGGTTCTTTTTGTTTAATTCTCAAAGGGCACCTTTACTTCTTAGAGTCTTTTCAGTCTGCATGTGCTGAGCACCTACCATGTGGAAGGTCCTGGACTGAATGGTGCTGGAAGTCACAGCAATAAACAAGACGCAATCCTTGTCATCCAAAGCACATGCAGCCTAAGTGGAGCAGCCACATTAGTTCAAGGTAGGATGTTATCTCATTATAACTGAAACTCCAGAGCTATGGCTCTGAGAAATCATAGATAAGATCTTTTCTTTTTCTTTTTGAAAACAGGGTCAGAACAGAACCCAAGATTTAAACCCACGTGTGCCTGACTCATCCTTAACTAGGTTGGAGAAGGGAACTGGGGCCCAGTTGTCAAAGCCACCAGTCACTGACCTTATCTTCAGGTAACTAGGATGCTAAACTTGTGTAAGCCTAGCAATCATGCCCTGAGTTTGTGAGTACAGAAAATAAGCCACGCTTTTCTCCTTGGGCTAAGAAAGGCCCTGAGGGAATCACTGTTGGATGAATATAATTTTAGTGCATTCACTTAACATTCATTTCTCCACTGTGTAATCTTCATCTGTTGACTTTACCCCTCCCAAAAGTATAATTTTTAATTACATATTTTAGAACCCTAAAACTTTTAAAGTTTTTTTTTTTTTAGTTAATCCTCCTTTTAGCAAATTGATATGAGACAAAGTTGTTGCAAGGACTGCAGTCACTTTGGATTGCTCTATTCAATAATGGCCATAATTATTTTTGATTCTATAACAAAAGACTATGAAAGGAAAGTATCACATTATTTTTAGCATAATTCAAAATATGCAAAACAAATCTAATTTGTGCAAAACATTTTGACTTCTAATTTTACTTTCAAAAGAAGCTTTGAAAATAGGCTATAATTTTAAAAGAAACTATTATACCAAGAGCAAACAGTAAAACAATTTACCAGTTCTATGACTTGGAGGGAAAAAATGTCAGTTTTATTCTCTATTATGCACCTAAATCTGCATAATTCTAAAAGTGGACCATTAAAAGTTCAATGAAATATAGAACCACATGCTTTGGTACATGAAGCAACATATATTTATGAAAGAAAATATATGCAAAATTTTTATCAACAAAAAGCTGTCATGAAATTTCAGCAACATGATGATCTATTTTGACAATGGTTATTTATGGTTTACCTGTGTATTGTGATAAAAGAGAAAGCATCCATCTTGTAAACAATGTCCCTTCTCCTTTTGCAAATTAATCATCCTTAGTGCTCCAAATCATAGACAGATAATTATCTTTGATTTTTGACAGTGTTAATCATGGGATTTTTCTGTAACTGTATGTTAATCAAGCAAAGTCACCTGTCAGAAGGAAAATCAGTTTGAAAGCTAATTCCATCACATTCATACTATGATGGATAAACCATCAGATTGATGGCTTGCAAAATAATGTCATTCATACTCTGGCTTTGGAGTTAATCCTAGCACAACTTATCATTGTGATGGACACTTACTTTCCATAGCTTTAACAGCCTTTTTAAAAAAACAGTAACTCTGGAAAAGAACTCCTGCCAACACTGAGGAGCATGAAGGAAAGCAAACAGTCTCAGCACACTGTTAAGATCCTGAGAAATTCTTTCAATCATTCCCAGTAGATGCTCAATAAACACCTGTGGACAAAAGAGCCCTATGATGCTATATGCTGCAAACTGTCCTTTTTAGTGCCCTTAAGTAAAGCAACTTTACCTAAGCCAGGTTTATGTAAGGTTCTTATTGACTCCAGCCACCTACCAGCCTAATATGCAAGGAAGCCTAGTGAGGTAGAAGACCCTCCAACTCTATGAATGTGAACAATGATTGGCATCTAGGGGTATTATCCACCATGTGTGGAGTAAGATAGCCCTAGGCTTCCCTAGAAAAAGATGGAATTACCTTTCTAATTGCCTCTGTAAAAAGGGTCCCAAAGGAAGAGTTTGAGAGAAATGGAAAATTAGAAAAGGTACAAACATTTGTAAGTTTAGATAGTTCTACCATATAGGCCTTAACATAGAATAATTTTTTTTTTTTCTCAAAAAGGCTCCCTTGGCAAAGGAGTTATTATTCTTAAGTCTTTATGAAGTTGTGATTTTTATTAAATAAATAAAGCAACTGAGAATATTTCATGATATTTTTAAGAGAGGGAAGGGGAGGGGTAAAGAGGGGAAAAAAACCTTGATTCATTGACTCCCACACACACACCTGCAACAGAAGACCTGGCCTACAACCCAGGCATGTGCCCTAACTGGGAATCCAACAGGTGACCTTTTGTTCTATGGGATAATGCTCAACCCATTGAGCCATACCAGTCAGGTTCACTCAGTTGCCGCATCTTTGTGTGTGTGTGTGTGTATATATATATATATATATATATATATATATAATAATGTTATTATTTTTAGAGAGAGGGGAAGGGAGAGAGGCAGAGAGGGATATAGACGTCAATATATGGTTGCCTTTCACCTGCCTCCAGCTGGGGATCTGGCTGGAGACCTGGCTTACAACCTGGTTATGTGCCCTGGCTGGGACTCAGACCAGCAACCTTAGGGTTCACAGGCTGGTGCCTTATCCACTGTGCCACCAGCCAGGGCCAGTTGCCGTATTTTTAAAGAGCCAAACTATTTGAGGAAGAAACATTACCATAACACCAAGCAATGGGAGTTTTAATGTTTACTGAGGTCGTGTGACAGAATCAATAGAGGTTTCAAATTTTAGCATTACTTTAGTCATTGTTTCCAGAGATAAGACATCACCATTGCATCATTGGATACGATTGTAAAGAAGCCTTTTAACAATCCTCTAAAAATGCAGGAATTATAATAAGTAGTTACCTTGTGGAAACCATTTTATCTATCCATGGGAAGAATGAAAAAACCAATAATGCTACTGTTATACATATGGACTCTTACAGCATAGCATTATCTCAGTTTAGATAACAGTAAACATTATATTGCTCCGCTGTATAACTGATCAGTGAGTCACAAAACCTGATAATGGTGATCTTTAAAACTGCTATGAAAATTGCATGTAGAAGTTCAAATAAAATTGTTTTTGAAACAAAATTGAAAAGATGAATATTCAAAACTGATGCTATTAGTGTATGTAATATTAACTATTCACATATGGTAGGTATATGTCCTTCACTGCCTGGCTATTTTGCTTAGCACAATACTCTCCATTTTCATCCATGCTGTCACAAAAGGTAAGAGTTCCTTCTTTCTTTCTGCCACTCAGTATTCCATTGTGTATAATGTACCTCAGTTTAGATACCATATGATCTTACCTATAAATAGAACCTAATGAACAAAACAAACAAACAAGCAAAACAGAACCAGAGACATGGAGATAAGCAATAAACTGACAGTGATTAGAGGGGAGGGGAAGGGCAATACCAGGGAAAGAAGGGGGAGGGTTTAGTAAAGGAACAAGTATAAAGGACCCATGGACATGGACAACAGGGTGGGTATTGACTGTGGGAGAGGGGGTGGTAGGAGAGAGGGAAAACTGGACAACTGTAATTGAATAATAATAAAATAAACTTCTGGAAAAAATTTTAAATATACACATAAAGAAATTAAATATTATACTAATGTAACAATTTCATCTACATCACTTAGAGGTTATATTTCTGTGAGAGCAGAAATATTTGTGTTTGTTTACTGTTGGATCACATGTGCATCAGACAGTGATTGGCATTTGGTGGGGGTCAATAACTACTTACTGAATAAATAAATACAGATGGCTTAAAGCTCTTTTAATCTTCTCACTGGCAAAGAGAATTTCCTTATGCTCATGATATCATTGTATTCAAACATATATTGTAATAACATATTTTTGTTGGGTTTCAGATATGGAAGGAACAGAAATGGGTAAAAGTGTTACATTAAGTCCTGTTTATGGAACTATTGATGATGACTCCTTTCTATAAATATGTTAGTACCATTCTCAAAATGCCTTAGTCTTCTTAATATGAAATATAAAAGCTTGAGTTAAACCAATAAAATCTATTAGGTAAAGGAAACCAATTACATATAGACAGGTATTCAAGAAGGAGACAAAATGGGCCCTTCAAAATTTGTTCTTTTTCATGGTTTTCACAAAGGACAATGGTCTTTTCTATGTTATAAAAGCACTGGCTTAATTACAGGTTAGGCCTATTTGCTTCCTCACATTGGAAGGATTTCCTGCCAAAATTAATGAAGTGGACCAACTGTTAAGACAACTTCAGGGAAGAAGAAAATATTGAGATACAGTTTTCTCACCAATAATAAAAAAGGAACTGAGATAAGTACTTTATGAAGATCATTTGTGCTCTTAAAATTTTCTGTACCTTTAAGTTACTTGCTAGCATTCCCATGTATATAAAATAAGATGTTTTATTTAACTGGCTAGGTGTGTCTTGTCCCTTCAACATTGACTAACTTTGAGGTTATCCTTTACCCTGATTTAAATAAGGACTGACAAGTAATTTCCACTAAAAGCCAACCATCCTGCAGTCACCCAAACAAAAAGTCAATGACTTTCCCTCACATTGCACAAACGAGAAAGGTCCTGACTGCCTTAACTTGTGTATTTGCTCAGCATGTTCCTCAGCTTCAATAATTGTCAGAAAAATGAGAAAGGCTTAGATTTTCATGTTGTCACCGAAATGATTGCTTTTCACATAGGACTGCTCCAGGGGACCAGTTTTGCAGCAAGCTCCTATATCTTGAATACCCCAAGGAAAGTTCTGTGCATTCCAAAAAAGGAATCCACAGTTCCTGAGTGATATGTTCTGGGACTGGAGCTTCTCTTTTCTTATTTGATTCCCTTGCGTTTGTAGAATGTCAGTAACATTTAGTTGCATGTAGAAAAGTGACAAGGAGAACATTGCATGGAGAAATATGCCAGGGCTCTGGGAGTTAGAATTATTGAATTGCATGGGCAAATTATACTAAATTGACTCCCGGATCTCTTCTAACTCTCAAATTTCATGATGCTTTCTCTTTCTATTTTCTTAAATAATGAAAAATTAATGCAGCAATACATGTAGCTGTTGTTTCACATTTTGATTCTTTGGTCTTTGTTTTTACACTAGGAATTCCTCCTCCAAGCCTCTCCCCTAGTAACCTTCAAGAAGTGAGACAGGCAGGCCTCCTTTCTAACCACACCTCAGGTCTAGATATATGATCCTGCCTCTCTGTTGTCATAACAACGTGGGCACACATCTATACTGTATTACTCTTCATTTTATTGACTACAAGTTAGCATTTTCTTATATTTTTATACTCATAGCCTTGTTGGTTGACCAATAAATTTATGTTAAAAAAAACAAACAAACTTTACTGCCCTGGCTGGTGGCACATTGGATAAGGTGTCGGCCTGCGAACCCAAAGGTCACTGGTTTGATCCCCAGCCAGGGCACATAACCAGGTTGCAAGCCATGTCTCCAGCCAGCTCTGTAGCTGGAAGCAGGTGAAAGGCAACCATACATTGATGTCTGTGTCCCTCTCTGCCTCTCTCCCTTCCTTTCTCTAAAACTAAATTTAAAATCTTAAAAAAATAAATAAATAAAAACTTTAGAATGCTGACCTATCATACAAAATATAGGCAGAATCTTCCATCTAGCAGTTTCAATCTATATTGGCCTTCATTCTGACTAGCTTCCACTTTTTAATATTTGTGGGGCCTACCAAATATTAAATCACCCAGACACTGGAATGTATGATTTAACAAAATGTGTCTGAGGAGCTTTCTGGAGGAAAACAAAGCCATTTTCTATTTGCATCATTTCAAATTCAAAAATTTGTTCGGCAAACCAATTACGACAATTGTTACTGTGATTGTCGTGGTGGTATTGATGCTGTCTGTCCCTGTCATTCCTGTCATTGCCAATAACAATAGCAGTAATAGCTGCTTCTAGCTCTATCTTCTTCTACTTGTTAACATTCTAAAGGGCAGAATATTCTTTGGTTTGTTACCATATAACCTAACAAGTGACCAGGATAAGTATCCAGTTTTTCAAATATTCATCCTAATATCTCATGATGTGAGAGAGTATAAATTAATTGCCTGTACTGCATCCTTAGCTTTTTAAAGATTCACTATGCATTCATTCATAAACATTTATTGTTTGCCTACTATGTACTGGGAAGTATGCTAGATGCTCAAGTTCAATTGTAAACCAAAAAAATGTGATCACTGACCCCTTGTACCCCACAGCCCATTTGGAAATACAACAAGTTCCTGGATACCTATATTACATAGTGGAAATTGATACAGGCAGGGTCTATAGGAATACCTAGAAGGAGTTCTTAATGCACATTGAAATATCAGGTTTAGTGAAGGAAATATTAACCTAAAATATTAGTAGTCAAGTTAGAGAAAAAGTTTGCTGGCTTTTGAGCTTAAAGGTTGGCTACTCTAAAGGCCCATCATGGCTTCACTCATGTCCAGCAGTTGTCTGATGATTGGTTGGGTTTCTCCCTCTTCTTCTGCATGGCTTTTCACCCTTCAGGCTAGACTAAGCTTCCTCAGAACATGAGAGCCTCAGGATTTCAAGTGTGTGAAGGCAGAAGTTGCAAAATGCTTCAGAAGTCACACATCACTTTCATCACTTCTTTTTATTTTTCACTTCTATTAGAGTAAGACTCAAGACCAGCCTAGATTAAAAGTGTTGGACAAAAAACTCCTATCAGTGAACTGGGAACATGGCAATGCTCTTCTGCACTGCTGTATTATACTATAAACACTGTTCTAGTTGCATCCCATAAATTCGGATATGCTGTGTTTTTATTATTTTAATGATCTGCCCCATTCAAGAATAAAGTGCCCATATCCTGACTGAGATATATTATACAGGTGTATAATTTATCAAAAATTGGGGAATGGGTGGGTGGGGAGGGGGACAGAGGGGAGCAAAAAGGGGATGGATGTAATACAACAAGAATAAAAAAATATTTATTGAACTTTACACTTAAAATGTGTGCATTTTAAACAATATATCTCAATAAAGTTCTTTTGAGAGTACTGTGGAACACCATGGGACTGGAGAGCCCAAGAAATGGCCAGATATATCAGTCAGGTTCTCCAGAGAAACAGAATTAATTGATTATATGAGAGAGAGTATGTATGTTTGTGTATGTAATATTAAATATATAATTACATATATTCAATAGAGATTTATCTTAAGAAATTGGCTCACACAGTTGTAGATGTGAGCAAGTTTAAAATGTGTAGGGCAGTCTAGAAACACAGGCAGAAGTTAATGCTTCAGTCTTGATGTAAAATTCCCTGTTCACTGAGAAACCCACCTGATTGAATGAAACCACTCACACTGTCAAAGGCAATTTCCTTTGCTTGAGGTGAACTGATCTTTAGACAAAATTGAAGGAGCGTCTAATTGAATCTTCAGCTGATTGATCATTCAGAATAAAGATCGAACAGTTAATTTGGAAGAATTCACGGAATTGGGCAACATTATTGTAACAAAACTCCTTCTATTCCCAAGGTTTCTAATTACCTGCTCATATAAACATTAAATTTTTCTACAAAATAAATTCTGTCTCAGCCTAAGAATAAGAAATATTCATTCATTAACTGATTTCTTTAAAAGTGGCCACATTCTGATTAAGAGATGAATTTCCAAAAAATTTACTTTGAGTGTTTTGTAAATATTTTTAATTGCATTTTTTCTATTTAGTCTGTTTATACCCGCCTTTCCCCCTGCAACCACCACATTGCTGTCCATGTCCATGAGTCCTTTTTCTTTTTTGTTCAATCCCTCCACCCACTAACATCACCCCCACCACCACTTTGCTGTCTTCCTGCTCTGAGTCCGTCTCTATTTTGCTTGTTATTTCAGTTTGTTCATTAGAAATCATATGGTGTTTGTCTTTCTCTGGCTAGCTTATTTCACTTAGCATCATGTTCTCCAGGTCCATCCATAATGTTGCAATAGGTAAAATTTTTCTTCTTTCTTATGGCTGAGTAGTCTTCCATTGTGTAAATGTCCCATAGTTGTTTTATCCACTCTTGGGCTACTTCCATATCTTGGGGGTTGTAAATAACACTGCAATGAACATAGGGGTGTTTGTGTTCTCTCAAATTAGTGTTTTGGGTTCCTTTGGATATATTCCCAGAAGTAAGATCACTGGGTCAAAAGGCAGATCCATTTTTAACTTTTTGAAGTATCTCCATATTACTTTCCACAGTAGCTGCACCAGTCTGCATTCCCACCAGCAGTGCACCAGGGCTCCCCTTTCTCTACATAGTCATGCATTTCTCTGATGATTAGTGACATTGAACATCTTTTCCCAGGTCTATTAGCCTCCTTGGAAAAGTCTCTATTAAGGTCTTTTGCCCATTTTTTCATTAGGTTGTTTGTTTTTTAGGTGTTGAATTTTGTAAGTTCTTTATATATTTTGGGTATTAACCCCTTATCAGATGCTTTTACCTTATAACAAGTTTTAACTATATTTCATCAAAACTTTGAAGCTGTAGCTCGGGCCAGGTGGCTCAGTTAGATGGAGCATCGTTCTATACACCAAAAGCTTGTGAGTTCAATCCCAGGTCAGAGCTTTACCCGCCCCACCCTCCCTCACCCCATCAGCCCCAGCTTTCTCTCTTCCTAAAATCAACAAACATATCCTCAGGTGAAGGTTTATAAAAAAGTGACTGACCATAGATGATGATCATATCTGCAAACCACCTTCACAGCAATACCTACATTAGTGTTTCAGTACCACAGCCTAGCCAAGTTGACATACCTCAAGGCCCAGGCTTACAGAGACAAATTACTGAAACTGAAACTGACTCAAGAAGACCTACAATATCTAACTAGAATTATATATTAAGAAAATGAATTAGTAATGAAAAGTTTTCCCACAAAAAAAAAAAAAGAAAGAAAAATTCAAGGCTCACATGGCTTCACTGGTAAATTGTATCAAATATTTAAGTGAGAATAATAACTCAGAAAATAAGAGGAGGACTGAACATCTCCCAGTTTACAAGGCCATTATTACCCTCATGCTAAAGCCATACAACAATGACACAAGAACAGACAGTAGTGGTGGCAATGCAATATAATGTGGTAGAGCAGGGAGAAATCAATCTTTTATATATCAGTTAGCGGTTCCCCCAAAGAGATGGAAAGAACTTACACTTGTTTGCATTCATAAATACACTAGAATTGATTTCTGAGTAATTGTTCTATACCCAGCACTGTGCTAAGCATTGGGGGATCAGGGGCAAGTGACAGTTCCTATCTTGAAATTGCTCCCTGTCAATAAAAGAAGACAAAAAAATAATAATAATAAGTTGCTGTTCTGAGGTCCCTAAAACTCTCTAATAATGCTGTGGAATGCAATGTTATATAAATGAAAGGTTCACTCTCAGTGGTATTAAAAATTACTGCAGAGCATAACAAACACTCGAGCAACCCGGAGAATTTTTAAGAGAACACTCATTTATCTGGTCAAGAATTCAGACTTAGGCCCAAAGGGTAATGTTGTGAAAATGTGGGAAATCACTTTTCCTAGAAATAACAACTAGAAGCTGTGTGGCACAGACTAGGAACCTTAAACGAAAGTGGTTTTCTAAAGTTTGAGAACCCTATACTTAGTAAAAAGTTGACATCAAAGGGTTTTGCAGGTGTTTAAAGTAATATGAGCTTATTCTTAGTCCTCACTTGGCCTCTGCTAAGTCAACTCTTCTATCCAACTAGTTTCCTCCTCACTATTCTTAACTTCTTCAAACTCCTGGTTCCAAAAGCACACTATGACCTTCAGTGGTCTTATGTCTTCCTCCAGACCATCTGATCTCCACTCTCTTGGATTTAACTCCTAAAGATCATCCTAGTAAGTGCACATTGACTCCTTGACTTGCTACCCAAGCCTATTGCTTTTCCCACTAAAGATCCATAATCATCTTTACAGTTCTACTTTCAGCAGATGTCTTCCTGTATTACCTATGAAATTACTGCCTGGTGATTTTAATAGTCATGTATGTGCAGGGTTAAACAAAAATACCTTATATGGCAACATGAGGTGGGAGATATTTGATAATAACATAAGAGTGATCAGAAAATGACTTCTATTGGGGAGTGGGAGGCAGAGAGGAGCCCTTTCACACTCATGTGAGATTAAAATGTGTGTTTCCATCAAAGGAAAAATTACTGCTATTTATAACACAAAAGGAAAGATTTCAGAGATGCAAGCATGCAGAACAAAGAGAGGGAGCAAATCGTGATTAAACCCTAAAGCGAAGAGGCCTCAGAGGGATCAATAGCAGCCATTAGAAAAGCACATTTCCTCAAGGTCCAGCAATGAGTTGCAACTTGCAGTGGGTATTAATCAGAGGAGACAGCTATGCATATCCAGCTGATGAAACTACAATGTATTATCAACACGAAGTCTGAACAGCACGGACAAAGTGCTGGAACATCTCTGCAATTAGGATGAGAAAGGAAACCATTCAAACATGGACATCGTGGGACTTAGCACAGATGGGACTGAGAAGAGACTCATTGAATGACTAAAAACCAGAACAAGAGAAAAACAGTGGCAGGGCAAAGCTATTCCCTGAGATTTTTAACAACTATTTAATGGAAATGCACTAAACATTTAGCATCAGAACCATATTATTTGGGTGGGGAGTGCTTTGTAGTATACAAGGTCTGTCCAGAAAGTATCAGCTGCACAAACTATTTTAATTATACTGACATTGGCTCAATCCATTTGGAACAGGCCTCGTATGAAGTCACACTTCATTGGACTGCTAGGAGAACAGTCATTATACATGTCACATACAATTTTAGTTATGTGAAGTCCTCTTATTGTCTTTAAAAAGTCTTGATTTAAGATGTTAAAGATGAATTGCATAATTTTATATTGACTTAACTGGCAAAAGCAGTTAAGTAAGACTCAGTTATCAGAGCTAGAAGGCCAGATACACAGCCCCCACTACAGAATGATGTCTTATTGGGGTCTAAACTGTGATATGGGTCTCAGGTCATATGTTCACCCTCAATTCACCTCAAATGCCAATAGGAAGTTCAAGCTCACTGCCCTGAGTTTTCACTGAGACTCTCATTCTCACCTTAATGTTTTGTGTGAGGCACTAACTCTGTGGGCACTTCTGGTTTGTGTTACCTGTTCTTTGTGGAAAGCCAGAACCTCTAAGCAATTGGACCAATAGAATATGGGTGGTTCAATGGAAGTGATAATACATCCTGGTCCTCATCTCTGGGGGAAGCTGGGCTAGGCAGAGGTGTTAGAGAAGTAGTTCTCAAATTTTAACAGGGCTTGTTTAAAACATACACTTCTGAGCCTCAGTTCAAAGTTTTTGATTCAGCAGGTCTGGAGTAAAGCATAACATTTTGCATTTATTACAAACTCTCCTGCGATGGTAATACTGGCTACCCAAATAACTTAAATGAAGAATTATTGTGTTGGGAGTGAGGTGATAGCAGCCTAGGTCCATGGGGTTACAGAAGTGGAACTGAGTAAATGCAGGGAGACATAGCCATCGGATCCGATGGAGACATGCTTCATTCATTCATAGCATCCTCCAGTTGACTGCATATAAACTAAAATATCCAGAAGTGTATTATGAAGTTTGATCTCAATAAAAGCTAATGAGACTACCCTTTCATCCAAGACACGTTTATTTAGTGCCTACTGTGTGGCAAATGCTGAGCTAGGCTCTAGGCATTCAGAAATGAGACCAGATCCTTGCTCTTGTAAAGAACATTCTATTTTGAGATGTTTAAAACAATGATTCTTCCATCCCCATAAGTCATGTTGTATCTGGCTTCTGATGCAATGGCTTATTCACATCTGAGAAAAGCCAGACGCTGCCTAGAATACAGAAGTCATTATTCAGCTGTATACTTCAAAAACCATTTTCTTAGTCCATAGTATGACAATAGTCTTGCAAGCCCTGACTTTGGTTAGAGACAAAATAGTCTGCTAAATTTCCAGACCTTAATTTTGCATATAAATAGAAAAGCTTGGAAGTCTGAGCAGAGCACTTGAGTGTGTTGAAAAGAGAGAATTTGGTGGAGATGCAGATGCTGACACAGAGCAAGGAAGAAAAATTCCTCTGGCCCCTAGGAGGAGGACACAATTTAAGAAAGAAATTTCAAGGAGACAAGATCAGGATAAGGTTGCTGGTTCTTTAGGACTCAGTGCCCTAATGCCCTGAACATGAGCCCAGAAGGGCAATTGATTCCCAAGGACAGAAGCTCCAAAATGATAGAAACTCAACAGTAACAATCCCATATAGCTTGAAGGAGAATCCAAGAACATCTAAATTGTTGTTCCACTTGCCTTCCATCATGTCCAATGTGTTGGATGAATGCTCAGGTATCATTTGTAGAATAAGGTGTCTAGGTGATGGTCCCTTTTTCCCTACTATTTTCCTATAGTGTGGGAAAGATTCAGAAATCCTCATAGAGCTGTATGAAGGATGCAAAAGGTTAGCTGAAATTTTGAGAAGCAATGTGCCTACTGAAGGATCATTATGGCATAGGGCAAAGGGATCCTACAGTCTAGACTAAGGACTGGACAGTTCAAAACCAGGAGGGACATGGAGCACTTGAGTCACAATAGGCTCAGTAGCACCTGATGAGGCTGAGTCAAGGAGCCAGGTGGCAGTCATGTTGAGTGTAACCTTGTCACAGACATCAAAACCCAAGCCCTGAGTTGAAATAAGCTATGCCTCAACCAAAACCCATCAACAATGTCAGCACAGAGATCCAAGGACCCCACCACCAACAATGCGGCATTAGATAAGATTTCCCCTACATGCTGATGACATAGGAAAGGGGAGAGAGGGAAAGCTCTTGAAAGACTGGGATGCTGCTCAAAAAGAAATTGAATTTATCAAATCATGAATCCTAAACTGGAAGAAATAGCTTAAAAGACCTTAGTCAACAGAACTATTTTAGACTGGAAGACACCAACTTACCTTTATTTATTTAAAGATTTTTTGTTTGTTTGTTCATTATTTTTAGAGAGAAGGGCAGGGAGGGAGAAAGAAAGGGAGAGAAGCATCAATGTATGATTGCCTTTCACCTGCCTCCAGCTAAGAACCTGGGTGGAGACTTGGCTTGCAACCTGGTTATGTGCCCTAATGGGGAATCGGACCAGCGAACCTTTGGGTTTGCAGGCTAGCACCCTATCCACTGTGCTACCAGCCAGGGCTACTGTTTAAACAGGGAGAGCTCAGGCTCCAGCTGAATTTGAGACCTCTAGGTAAAGCTTAACAAGGAAATGGAACCCAGAGTTGAACATGAAAAACACAGTCTAAAAAAAAAAAAAAGAAGTATCAATCAATGGAGCTGAACAGGTAGGGTAGAGGTTAGACAATGATGACAGAAGCATACAAGGCAATATGACATAATTAGAAATACTGTGATCAGCTATGTGAATGGCATGGATGACCTGGCATGTCATAGGTATTTATTAAGTATATTTTAAATACATTATTAGAAGGTAGAAAGTAGAGTATAAAATTATTTTCTGAGCACTAGAGTGTACACACTTGGAGCACTTACAGACTTCACTTAAGATCATGAGAAATCTGAAAGGGAGAGACCAATAGCTACTAGCCACTTCAACTACTCTCAACCATATCCATTTTCCACAGGAAGTGGTTTGTGGAAAGTATGGGCTCCTTCTGATGGTGGAAGGCAGGATCCTACCACCAACCCTCTTTTGGCTGTATTTTCCCAATAAATACAGCACTGAATATTGTCTATGAATCCAGCACCTCCTGGTAACCTCTTCTGGTTACAAAGTCACATTCCTAGAGCAGTCACTGGGACACAGTTTCTGTATCTTATTCAATTAAAGCAGCAAAGAATATGATTAATCTCCAAACAGGGAAGGAGTAAGATTTCAAAGACCGTTGGATTATGACTATTGTTGGCTTAAAGAACATCCCACTTTCAACACTGGCTACTAGCATTTCTGCTGTTCTTAATGAGCCCAGGCGTTTCAGGCAAGAAAGAAGGATGGAAACCACAGTGTCGGGACAATGCTTTTTTTTCTACCAACACTCCTTCCTCTCACCCTCTCATTTTGTCTCGAGGATCCCACAGAAAATTAATAGCATTAATAACTCCACCAGGTTATCCCTGTGACAGGGAAAAACATTTCCCAGGTTTTTGACACTGTGGCCCAGAGCTTAGCATCGTCAATCCAGAATTTGAATAAACATCTCCTTGATTTCAAAATTTTACATTCTCCATGTACGCCATTGCTCTCCTCCACAGCGCATCTGAAAATTCACACCCATCTGACCGAGTTGCTATTATGCGAGTCATGTATGAGAAGAACCAGCAGGCTTT
This sequence comes from Noctilio leporinus, assembly GCA_004026585.1. Classification (NCBI taxonomy): domain Eukaryota; kingdom Metazoa; phylum Chordata; class Mammalia; order Chiroptera; family Noctilionidae; genus Noctilio; species Noctilio leporinus. Next base: position 1,317,235 of record PVIW01000011.1, read on the forward strand.
CATTTAAAGCCTTCCGCATGTTTTATCTGTTTTGCCAAAGAAGTGATTAAATGAAGTCTGAGATAAATGTGTCCCAGGAGAGAGCTCACAATGTCTGGGGACACTGAGGAATTGAGGACCCTGCCAGGCTTAGTTTTTTAAGCAGAATTGAGTGTGTGTTAAGGTGGCAATTAAAGCCTAGCCACCGATGAGCCACTAGGAAAAGCTGAAGGCCACGATAAGTAGCCAGAAGCTACAAAAAGTGGTCAAGGTCGAAGCTGTGGCAGAGGCAAGTCAGTGTTCAGATAAGTATCCTTGAAGACAGTGGCTGGGTGAAAAGGAATTCAACAGTCCAGGTTCTATTTCAGCCTCTGGCACCCATTCCTAGGGTGACCCATGAAAGGCAGCACAACTTCTCCTGCTTCAGTTTCCACAACTGCAAAATGAGGGCATTGAATTATACAGCCCTTTAAGTTTTACTAAGCTTCATCATGCTCTGGGAGTCCATATAACCTGTGTGGTTAGCATACCATCTTGAATCTTTCTCAGTTAGAAACTTACAATACCCTGAGTATCATTAATTAGAGACTTCATTAATAGCGCCCTTTTTGACTAAAGTTCTGCTTTGGGAAAAACACATACATTGTTGTTGTTTTTTCTAGTCTCAGTTATCCAAAGCTAAGAAAACAAAATTTGCAAATTCCTTGTCTCTACCATCTGGGTGTTCTGTGGAAAATAAATGCCAATTTTATGTATTATATTGAACTGCCCATTCCCACTGTGATTTGAAATTTCCAGCCTTTTGTCATCCAAAAGATATCTCCCTGATTACTACCAAAGTGACACAAGTATTATCGTCAGAAATGCTTTTAGCTTTTGCCTTGGAAAATGTATTCATAGTCCCTGATATACAAGTTCTGTCCATGGGTACAACAGCAATCAAAAGAAGTGGGAAATAAATAAATAACTTGTTCCCATAATAATGTGGAAACTGTAATGCTCTAATTATTTCTACTCACCCTTAAATAAAATCTGTGACCAAAATGTCCCTTTGAACTCTGCAACTTGGAAGTCCTAGCACATATACTTTAATATCTGGTTCCCGTTGTTACCTTGCCAGACCCCAGCCCTTGCCCTTGCCGTGTGGTCTGGTTGCACTGGGGAGGAGCACATGTCATAGGTAAGTCCAGCCATGGAGCGGCTCAGCGGCTCACCTTCCATCTTTTCCAACAGCTGTACTGGCCGCACTTCTGCAGCTCTGCCTGAGCAAGGCAAATTGTAACACTGTGTACTTAGCTTGCAAATCTCCCTTAAAGTGTGTTAGCTTTAAATCCAGTTTGAGGCTGGGAGCAAGCAGACCCCCGCTTCCACCTACTTTGCAGCCACCTAGGAATCTCAGGATTGTCATTTCTAAGTAGATTCAGAGACAATGGGGACAGACTTTTTTGCCCTTGGAATGGGTCTGGCACGTTCAGGGCATTTTGCTGGTAGATTGTGTTGCTTTGCAGCCATTTGAAACTTAAATTTTTCTTCTTGCTAATAAGCCTAGCCATTTATCAAGGATGTCCATACATGCACACGAATGCTGAATTGGAAAGATGCACATTAAACACACTTTAAGTGGGAACATGAGACAATGCGGATGCCACAGCAAATCACCAGACACAAGTGGCTTATAACAACAGAAATTTATTCTCACAGTTCCGGATTTAAGAAGTCTGAAGTCAAGGTACTGCTGGGCCAAGCTATCTGTTCAGCATACACTATTAAATACAATTGTACTCTGATCTTTATCTGTGTTTCTGCAGTTGACATTCAAGCCTTTTACTTTAAAACTGAAGGTTCAATTTGTTAGCTCATTTATCTTTTTTTTTTTTTTTTTTCTTACTAGATGAAAAGCAATTCTACTAAGTGCCTGCAGAATCTTCTGAGAGGGCTGACCAGGCCTGTCCCCAGCTCTACAGTCAGGCCCTTCCAAAGATAACCTAACTTGACGCCACAATCAATCACTATATTGATATCAGCACTTCAGGTATAAGCCACCCAGCTTTCAAACTGCTGCTTCTCAGATATTAAGGACTTTTGCTAGAAGATAAACTGAGTTGAGGTCAATGATCCCAATACCCAAGTTGGGTACATTTCAGAACTTCTTGTTTATCAAAGTTAATGCTAAATGGTATCGCAGTAATAATTTTCATTCACTTATCTAAAGGGCAATAGGATATTCTTCAAATGAACAGAATAAAAATAATAATAAAACAGGAAGGCAGGGTTTCCTCAATGATATAACAAGGAGATCAATGGAGACTCATCCCAGCAAAACAAAAACTGTAACTGGTGAAAATTATTATTTTTAAGTCTGTAAAATGTCCTAAGGAAATAAGTCAAAGGGAAAAACACTCATTCATAATCTACTAAACCTTGGTAAGGATACTGAGAGCCTGTGGTACATCAGTCACCACTGTCTCAGTCCCTCACGTCCCACCCCTGTCCGGCTGTGTGCCGCAAACCTCTCTCCCAGTGCAGGCAGCTGCAGCCAAGGTGATAGTAGCTAGAGCAGCCAAGTCACTAAGCAAACAAAAATGAGGCAAACAAAACAACAATAACTCCTAGGGGAATCTGTATCCAGAATTGCTACATTACCTAAAATGTTCAGTTTTCAACCAAAAGTTATATGACATACAAAGAAACAGATCCATATACACAGGATCCATATACCGGAGCAAAAAAAAAAACAAAAACAAAAAAAACAAAACAGGCATTAAAAACTGTCTTCAGAGAGTCCCAGGTAGCTGACTTAACAGCCAAAGACTTCAAAGTAGCTATTTAAAAGATGTTCACTGCCTTGGCTGGTGGAGCAGAGGATAGGTGCCGGCTTATGAACCCAAAGGTTGCTGGTTCAATTCCCCAGCCAGGGCACATAACCAGGTTGCAAGCCAGGTCTCCAGCCAGGTCCATAGCTGGAGGCAGGTGAAAGGCAACCATACATGGATGCTTCTCTCCCTCTCTGCCTCTCTCCTTTCCCCTCTCTCTGGAAATAATAAATAAAATCTTAAAAAAAAAAAAAAAAAAAACTTCCTAATTTCTTATTTTAAAAAGTATGTTCAAAGAACTAAATGACCATTTTTAAATTGGGTTGTCTGTCTTCCTGGTGTTGAGTTCTTTATATATTTAGGAGATCAAACCCTTGTCTGATCATTGGCAAATGCTTTCCCATATGGTCAGATCCCTTTTTATTTGGATGATGTTTCATTTAGCCACACAGAAACTTTTTAATTTGATGCAGCCCCATTTATTTCTTCCTTTATTTCCCTCGCTCTAGGACATACATTGGCAAAAATATTGCTATGTGGCATATCTGAAATTTTACTGCCTACGCTTTCCTCTAGAACTTTCATGGTGTAACAGCTAATGTTTAAGTCTTTTACCAATTTTGAGTTTATTTTGATATAAATGTAAATTGATGGTCTAGTCTCATTTTTTTTTTTTTTTTGCATATACCAATAGAGTTTGCCTAACACCATTTATTTAAGAGGCTATTTTCCCTCCACTTTATGCTCCTGACACCTTTGTCAAATATTAACTGACCATAGACACTTGGATATATTTCTGGGTTCTCTATTCTGTTGCATTGATCTATGTGTCTGTTCTTATGCCAATACCAGACTGCTTTGATTACCGTGGCCTTGTAGTATACTTTTATATCAGATGTTGTGATCCCTCCTACTTTGTTCTTCTTTCTCAAGATTGCTAAAACTATTTGGGTTTTGTTGTTGTTGTTCTATATATAAATTTTTGGCATATTTGTTCTAGTTCTGTGAAATATGCCAGTTATTTTAATAGGAATTGCATTGAATCTATAGGTTGCCTTGGGTGTATGGATATTTAAAGTATGTTAATTCTTCCAAGCCATGAACATAGTATATGCTTCTATTTATTTGTATCTTCCTTAATTTCTTTCTTCCATGTTCTGTAGCTTTCCAAGTATACGCCTTTTACTCCTTGGTTAAATTTAACACTAGGTACTTTATTTTTCTTGTTGCTATGGTAAATAGGATTTTCCTCCCTAGTTTCTGTCTCTGATAGTTCATTGTTGATGTACAAAAATGCCTTTGCTTTTTTAAAGATTTTATTTATTATTTTCAGAGAGAGAGGAAGGGAGAGAGGCAAAGAGGGAGAGGGACATCATTACATGGTTGCCTTTCACCTGCCTCCAGCTATGGACCTGGCTTGCAATCTGGTTATGTGCCCTGGCTGGGGAATCAAACCAATGACTTTTGGGTTCACAGGCCAGTGCCTTACCCACTGTACTATCAGCCAGGGCACCTTTGCTTTCTTAATGTTGACTTTGTATCACACTATTTTATCAAATTCACTCATCAGGGTGAGTAGTTTCATGGTGGAGTCTATAGGGTTTCCTATGTACACTATCATGTCATCTGCCAATAATGACAGTTTTACTTCCTCCTTTTCAGTTTGGATGCATTTTATTTCTTTTTCTTGTCTCATCACTGTCACTATGATTTCTAGTGCAATGTTGGATAATAGTGGTGAAAGCAGATACCCTTGACTTGTTACTGATCTTAAGGGAAAGGGTTTTAAGTTTTTGCCCCTCAAGTATAATGTTGGCTGTATCTTTCTCAAATATGGCCTTTATCATGTTGACATATGCTCCCTTTATTCCCACTTTGCTGGGTGCTGGATTTTATCAAATGCTTTGTCAGCATCTATTGATATAGTCATGTGATTATTGTCCATTTTGTTTATGTAATGTATTACATTATTAATTTGTAAATATTATACCATCCTTGCATCCCTGAGAGAAATCACACTTAATCACATTGTATGATCTTTTTAATGTCTTGCTCAATCAGATTGCTAATATTTTGTTGAGGATTTTAGCTTGAATAGACATTTCTCCAAGGATGACATACAGATGACTCATAGACATATGAAAAGATGCTCAACATCACTAGCCATCAGAGATATGCAAATTAAAACCACAATGACAAATCACCTCACACTGGCCATCATTAATGAATCTACAAATAACAAGTGCTGGCAGGAATATAAAGAAACAGAAACCCTAGTGCATTATTGGGGGGAATGCAAGCTAGTGCAATCACTGTGGAAAACAGCTTGGAATTTCCTCAAAGAAATAAAAATGAAACTGCCTTTTGATCCAACAATTCTGCTGCTAGGAATACACTCTGAGTATCTCAAATCACCAATCAAAAGAACTTATACACCCCTACATTCATAGTAGCAATAGCCAAGTGCTGGAAACAGCTTAGATGCCCACCAGTGAACGAGTGCATCAAAAAATGGTGCACATAATGGAATATTATGCAACATAAATAAAAAAGCAACAGCATGGATAGGACTGGAAAACATTATGCTAAGTGAAATAAGCCAGTCAATAAGAAACAAATCCCATATGATCTCACCTATAAGAGGAGTCCAATGAACAAAATAAATTCATGAACAGAATAGAACCAGAAGCATGGAAACATGGAACAGAGTGAAAGTGACCAGAGGGGAAGAGGAAGAGAGATAATGGCAGAAAGAAGAGGAAGGGGCTAGACAAAGAGCATGTATGAACGACCCATGGACATGGGTAACAGTGTGGAAAATGACTGTGGAGCGGGAAATGGGATGGGCAGAGGAGGGCAGGAGGGGGGAAATGGAACAACTGTAATAGGGTAACAATTTTTAAAACTAAAAGCAGAACTAAATGAAACTCTGGCTTAAGGAAATAAAGGTATCATAATCATGTCTCCTCAAATAAAAATTAATAAAAAGTAAAAAGTATTTTTAAAAAGACCCAAATAGAGAGATGGGAAAGTATAAAACCAAAATCAAAAATTCTCTGAAGGAGCTCAGCAGTTGGCAAAAGACAGAATCGGTAAAACTGAAGACAAATGAATAGCGATAATGTTATTTGGAGAATAGAGAGGGGAAAAGTATAAAGGAAAAAAAACAGCATCTGCAAAAACATACATATAAACAACACTAGGCATACAAACCAACCAAAATACAATGGGTAAAAGAAGGCGAACAAAGGGGGGAAATTTTATTCAAAGAAATAATAGCTCCAATCTTTCAAAACCTGATTTAAGAAAGCTAGTAATTTGCACTTGCTGAGCCACCATGAGGTGTCTGCACTACACCTGTCTCCTTACAGAGTCATCCACAGCCGTTGGAGGCCTGATATCTTTGCCTCTGACTCTCCAGCATCCACCCAAAGCCATTTTGGGTGTCTTGTCACTAACTGCCTTTCCAAGCCCATATTGGGCTGGCATTACACAAATCATCAGTTTCGCTTTGTTCTACCCTTTTCAGTCTGCCAGACCACTTCCTCGTCCCTCAGTGGTACTCAGTGCCACCCCTAAATCAGAACTGGAAGAGAGATATTTAGAGCTACACACTGTATTAACTCTAACTTCCTGGGGGAGGGGGAAGACCCTGAAAGTAGGTACTTTCTGCCCACTGCAGACATTATAATATTTAAGTTTAGACAGATTAAGTATTGGCCAAGGGTCACCATACCACTAAATAGCAGTGACAGGATATTATCTATACTGTCCACCATATGCACCCCCTCCAGGTCTAATAGCAAAATTCCTTTATTCTTTCCATGGTGTTTCTGGTTTAGAGGGTCTAACAGTCTGCTGTTGCTACTCTAACAAATTATCCACAGACCTGTGGCTCAGCACAAGGCAGATTTATATCTGATAGTTCTGGAGGTCAGAACCTTGCTGCAGGTATCACTGGGCTAAATCAAACTGTCTGTGGACAGTGCTGCATTCCTCTGGAGGCCCTCAAGGAGAATCTGTTTCCCTGGCTTTTCAGCTCACAGGCAATGCTTTGCATTCCTTTGGATTCAGACTCCATCTTCACCACCAAGGAAGGGCTGGTCAAGTCTTTCCTCCATCACCGCGCTGACATGGGCTCCTCTCCCATGCGTCTTTTAAAGACACGTTTATTACATTAAGTGACCTGGATAATAGGCTAATCTCCCTATATTAACATCTGCAATTAGCAAGCTTGATTCTATCTGTTACCAAAACTCTCCTTACCATTAAGATAACATATTCAAAATGAACAGGGATTAGAACATCGGGGACCATTATCCAGCCTACCACACAGAGGGGTAGTCACTACTGAGGCAATCCCAGTTCTCCTTCTGCAGCTCTCTTTTTATCTTTTCATCCCTTCTCCTCCCTACTCTTTTACTCTCATCCCCTATTAGGTTCTATCTTTTGATACATTTCATAGATTGCTTCACGTTCCATCCCTTCTCTTATCAACCTTTGCACATTTCATATGTGCAAATGACCTCACTCATTCTGATTTCCATCCACCTTGCAATGGAAAGGCTATGTTGAACCAAATGTATTATTCCTGCCAGAACACACTGACATTTTACTGGTGTCCCCACCCTATGCAAAAGAGTAACCATACATTGATGTTTCTGTCACTTTCTTCCTCTCTCCCTGCCCTTCTCACTAAATAATGAATAAAACCTTTTAAAATTAAAAAAAAAAAGAGAGAGAGAGAGAGAGAGAGAGAGAATAAGTAGATTCAATCTAATTGCAGGCCCTTTCTGGAGGTTCCCAATTGGTGAACATGCTCTGGGAGATCAGATTTGAGCAGAATACAAGTTTTGTTTAAGTTTGTTAGAGAATGCTCAGGGGCTGCACCAGTTAATGGTTTTTATTCTCATTGCCCAGTGCCAAGCATGGGCTTGGTAATTTTAGCTTTTGTTCATTTTTGGCTGTGGCCAGGAAAAAGTAAGGAAAATTTACTGTAAGAATGCAATGGCTCTGAACCAGGAAAAGTTTATTAACAATACAATAGCTATGAACCAGGATTAGGAATAGAGCAAAAACAAGAGAAGAAGGAACTAATAGAGGACACCTATCGGAAAGAAATACTTCAAATGTCAAAATAAAAACTTGGTTTGTTTTTATTTCTTACATTTTTCTCAGCAGAAAGACTGTAAGTCACCCGCTGGCCAAGTTTAACTTCGTGCCCTTCTTGGCTCTACTATGGCAGTGAAGGAAAAGATCTGGTGATGAGGAGACTAGGTGCTAGTAGGTCACCCCTTCATTTTCATTTGTGAGGAAGCAGAGATGGAAAGGTGTATCACCCAAGGTTCAACTAGAGGAGTAGAACCAATAAGAGGGTTATATTAATATATGTATGCAAAGGATTGAATTACACAATCAAGAAGGCTGGCTTGGTAAATTCGATCTCCTTGGAGCATTGGGAGGGTGGCCTGAAACTCTCAGCACAATCTGAAGCTGCTGCCCACAGGGAGAATTTCTTCTTCCTGAGGGAAGCCTATGCTTTGCTAATAAAGTCCTTGTGCTGACTGAAGCAGGTACACCCAGATTTTTTTAAGTATTCTTCTTAAAGCCAGATTATGGTCTTTAATGACATCGACAAAATACCTTCACAGCATCTAGATGAGCATTTGATTAAATAACTAAGGACAGGAGGGTAGCCAAGTTGACACATCAAAAGACCGTCGCAGAAGACTAATAAACAGGGCATGTCCATTTACAAATTCACCAGACACTACCCATAATATGGGAGAGAGAATTCACCAAAGGCAATGATGAGAGGGTGCTGGGGAGAGTCAATGAATTCTGGGCAGCCACAGTCAAATACTCCTGCAGAGGCTGGAGGTGAGAGTGCACAGAGGAAGTGGACAGTTTAGGATGGCAAAGGGGCTCTTCCACCAGCCTGAATCTGCCTCTCCAACCCCGCTCTGTCATGTGTCCATCCAAATGAGCCCCTCTATCCATGAGGCACCACAGACTTCTTGTTATCTTTAATCCCTGTAGGGCAGAGCAACTTCTGTAGGATCATGGGGTACACAAGGAGTTTAGTTCAAGAAATTATTTTCAAGGCATAGATACCAATGGAAACCCTCAAGTAACCTATTGGAATTTACTCTTTCAGCCTATGATCAGTGATAACTCAGGTTGGAGAATCACTAAGGTGTATCAATCTTTCTATTCACAACATACCCAAGAATTCACCACAGCCAAGAATGTCTAAATTTCTTAAGATTTCTTAAAATGCAGAGGATCAGGTTGAGCCAGGGCCTTCCCTTTGTCTGTTCCAACACCTGTACTATTATTTTCCCTTCTCCTACCATTCACTTTGGAAGTTTGGATAAACTCTCTTTTTCTTGGCTGCCTATCACCTCTCCCATTTCCATTTCTTCTGCAAGCACTATTTCTGCTGCATCTTCAAAAGCTTATCTCCTCTCCACAGCTGTCTGTTCAAAGTTGAGAGCCTCACACTGATTTAAACACTTTAAATGGCTCTGAAATAAATTCCTCAGGTCAGAGACCAATTTCTTAGCATTGTCAATAGCTGAATACAGTGTTGGTGCTTCCTAAACACTTGATGAATATAAATAACAAAGTCTAAAAATAGGGAAGTAATTTTGGTATATTATGTAGTTAAAATCTTTTGCTTCGGGTTGAACTCTAAAGACCCCAAAAAAAATTTTATCAGAAGGTGGATGCTCTATTCTACTCTATTGGAAATAGTGCTTTACAAATGGAGAATTGCAGGTCCATTGAATGTGATATCAATATCCAGAAAAGGTGACTTCTTTAAAATTTTTATTGATTGCTTTAACAAAGAGAAAGAAAGACACATTGATTTCTTGTTCCACATATTCATGAATTCATTGGTTAAATCTTTGTACATGCCCTGACCTGGAATCCAACCTATGACTTTGGTGTATCAGGACAATGCTCTAACCCACGGAGTTATCTGGCCAGGTCCAAAAACCAACTCCTTGTTCTACTGTGCTTATGATAGTGAATATTATTTGTTCACAATTATTCCTTTCCTTCATGGACTCCCTGTAAGTAGAATGGACTTCCAAGTCTACTGACTTTAGGTTTACCCACATGGTTTGATTTGGCTAATGGAATGTAAGTGGACATGGCATGAGCAGAGATCTTATGTGTACACACATATTTTGCTTTAGCTTCTAGAGCTCCCAATTTTCATCCTGCATTTGGAATGGAACTATATGGTTCCAGAATAAGGAGACATGTAAATATACATGGACCCACCCACAGACTACAAAGCCTGGTAGCCCACGTGATCCTAAATGATCCCAGCTAAGCCCAGCACAGCCACAGCTGACATACAAAGAGTAGGAAATAAATGTTTATTATAAGCCACTGATATTTCACATAGTCTAGTTCAGAGCCATAAAACATTAGGAAATAGTGAGTCTAAAGAGGAGTATAGTCCTAGTTATAGTTTTGTGGGATCTCCCAGGCCAAACTCATTCCCAAAATGCAATCTCAGAAAATGACTAGCTTTTCCATGTCATGAGTCTATAGGCCTTTTTTCAAGCATATTTGCAATAAAACACCTTGAACATGTGCTCAAATAGTACATGACCATTAGTTTGCACAGGTATAAATGAGTACCCTTCGAGGAATCATAATTGTTCATTGTGGGAGCTTGCTTCCAAGATAGTCCCCCTTAATGCATCATGCTTCCCAGCATTCATACACTTAGGTGGCCCCTTTCTGCACTGAGTGTGAGCTAGTCCATAAAACCAAAAGCGCGCCACACAAGCGGCACTTTGTGATTTCCACAATGACGCTTTTATACACAGCTCTGCAGCTCTCCTTTGCTCTGTTAGAGCTCTCACTCTGGAATTCTGAGCTACCATGCAAGTAGCCTGACTATCCTGCTGAAAGGACTATAAAAGGAAAGTGGAACTACATAGACAAGGGGAGCGACCATATGGAGACCAGTCTTCTAGCTTTCCCTCCCCAAACCACAAGAAAAGCGAGACCCAAACCAGTGGAGACTACTGAATGATCACGTGATACCAGGTGATGACACAACCAGCCAAGTCCCAAACAAACTCTTGATTTACTCTGTGAGAATAAAATGCTTTGGGGTAGTGTGTTACACTTCAATAGATATCCAGAATATTCATTTGCATGATTTGCTGAAATGACGTAACCTGTTATAGCGAAAGACAACATTTACTAGATGTTGTTGTATGTATGCTATGTACCATGTAGCATATTTCATTTCTTCCTCACATTAAAATTAGTACCTGTGAAATAAATAGCATCCTTGTTACTGTTTATAGATGAGAAAGTTTTGACACGGCAATATGAATTAAGTTGCCCAAGCTCAGATGGGTGGTAAAGTAGTGGAACCAAGGCGTTATCCAGAAAGTATCACAAGTCCTGATCTCTAAGCACACTAATTAAAATTTGGGCCCTGGCAGGTGTGGCTCAGTGGATTGCATGCTGGCCTGTGAACCAAAGGGTCGCTGGTCCAAATACCCATTCAGGGCACATGCCTGGGTTACGAGCAAGGTCCCAGTTGGTGGCACGAGAAGCAACCACACATTGATGTTTCTTTCCCTCTCTTTCTCACTCCCTTCCCTCCTCTCTAAAAATAAATAACTAAAATCTTTTTTAAAAAGAGGGAAAACCCAGCACTCCAGTTTCCTAGGATGGTGTTCATTTTACTTAGCCAGTCCACAGCACCACACAGCCAGTTCACAAGCCTTTTGATAAATCTTACAACACAGGCAATTGTGCAAAGAAACAGGCAGGAGATTAATTACACCTATTAAAAGAAAGGCTGGTTTAGAACAATTGAAGATCAGACCCACTAAGTCTTTGTGGTATTAGAAGAGAGGCAGAAGGTCAAAAGAATCTATGCAAAAGGAAAAATGCTGTTGGCAGCTGCCAAAAATTATTTATATTCACAACAAAGACAATCACTATCTGCCAATTTAAGAAAAACCATCACAATGAAGTAGAATTATAAAGCAAACTACTTTACCTTTCTGGGTCGACTTGATTTAGTTGGATGTGAAATTTGATTACATGATTGACAGAGGTTTACACAAGGGTATTGTCTCAAATATAATTACCTTTATGGCAAAATAAGTAGGCAAAAGTTTTCCTAGTCATTTTATAAAGAATGTGAATCTAAGAAGAGTACAGGGCATCTAAAATGTCCAGGTCATTAGGAGATGCCAGGTTTTCTTCTGTGGGCTGTGGCTAATACCAGGAGGTCTTCTCACTGTCAGCAAGTAGCCTGGAAAGAAAAGCTGAACCATGCAGAGGTCCCCATTTTTGCCACAGAGCAGCCTTGAAATCAGTGGTATAGACTACTGTTTGAAAGGAAATAGAAATAATAACAGATCAATCAAAAGTATGGTTAAGGATGTCCCAAATTGAGGGATAGTATACAAAATAACTAGTCCTTCCTCCTCAAAAGTGTTAAGGTTATACAAGTTAAAGAAAAACTTCAGAACTTCACCAGATTAAAAAGAGGCCAAAAAGACATAACAACCAAGTGCAACATGATATCTGAAATGGATACTGGACCAGAATAGGAAATTACTATTTCCCTCTTGCTGAAAAAAATGTTAGTGCTATTGGTGGCTGTCTAATACCGTAGATAATATATGTCTAATACTGTAGATAAGATAAGATTCTATCAATTCTAATTTCCTAGTTTTGACTGTGATTTTCATTGTACTGCAATTGTTTTTAGGAACATACTGAAATGTTTTAGGAGTAAGAGGACATTATGTCTGCAACTTCCAAATGGCTCAGGAAAAAAGATCTTGAATCCATCTGGAATTTATTTTTGTACATGATATAAGATGGAAGTCATTATTATTTCTTCCATATGCATAGAATATAGGATCAACACAGTTTATTAAATAATTCATCCTTTCCCACTAAAGTAAAATATTGCTTTTGTCATGTATTTTATTCTCTAAGTCTTATTTCTGGAATTTCTATTTTATTCCATGTCATCTACTTTCCATTCCTAAGCCAATATTATATCAATGTGAATTCATAGTATGTTTTAATATCTTGGTAGATAATTTATCTTGTTTGTATATTTCTTCATATACATAAAACATCTGGCTATATATACACATATATATCCATATAGAAGAACAATATATGTATATACACTTATACATTATAAATGTGTATATAAGGTCTGTCCAGAAGGTATCCAGCCATGTAGTATGAAAAATACAGACATTTATTGAAGATACAAAATACATGAAACATTGTACAAAAGACAATGATGCCTCAATTCCCTTCAAAGCAGGCACCTTGAGACTTCACACAGCCCTTTGTTGATTGTAGCCCATGTATCAGGTGCTCTGCTTCATGTAGGCCTTTAAGAACATGGATATCACTTGCAACAGATTCTTGAACATCTTTGAAACTTTTGAGCCATTCTTATTTGTGCTGCACTCACTGCATCATCCCTGAAAGCCTTCAGAATTATCCAAACAGTTCCCGTAGAGGAATGTTCAACCTTAATGCAAAAATTTGATAAAGATTCATTCCTCTACTTAGTCATTTGGGGATTTTGTTTTTGTTTTTTATTTAATCTTTCTTGTATTTTTCCATTACCATTTAGTCCCCTTGTACCCCACCCCACTAATCATCACACTGTTGTACGTGTCCATGAGTCCTTTTTCCTTTTTGTTCAATCCTTCCACACTCTAACCTTACCTCCTCTCCCCACTAGCTGTCATCTGCTCTCTATCTTGAGTCTGTCTCTGTTTTGCTTGTTAATTCAGTTTGTTCATAGATTCCACATATGAGTGAAATCATACGGTATTTTTATTTCTCTGACTGGCACATCTCCCTTAGTATCATGTTCTCCAGGATTACCCAGGGTCAATTTCTTTTTTTTTACCATCAAGTAGAATTCCAATGTGTAAATGTTCCATAATTGTTTTATCCACTCACCTATTAATGGACATTGGGCTACTTCCACATCTTGGCTATTTGAAATAATGCTACAATAAGCATAGGAGTGCTTATGTTTTTTCAAATTAATATTTTGGGATTACCTTCATGCCATTTATTCCTAATGTCTAATAGTTGTCTCATTCAACTTTTAATATCATTTCTAATGATAGGAAAAGTAGACTATAAAATTTATACTTTACATGCAAAATTTCTTTGGGCCAAGTACATGGTCTATTTTAACAAATATTTTAGGAATGTAGAGAGAAAAGTGTACACTATTACTTACTATATTTGTGTATTTTATTGAGTTTTTCTCATTATTTTTAAGTTTTACTTTATCTCTATTAAAATCTGCTGAGTATTTCAGTGTATGCCAGCTATTAGCTGGAATATGTCTGTCAGAAAATGTTCCTTTAATTGCTGCCCTTCATGACTTAATGCATTAACCTTAAATTCTACATTGTCTGATATTCTTTTTGCTTCTTATAAGTTCTTCACTTCACTATTTTAGATTATTTTAAGTGGTCTCCTTATAAAAAGCAGATACTGAATGTTTAAGTCAGTTTGATACCTTTAACTTTAATTCAGCTTTCATATTTAGTAAAATCATTGACATACTTAATTCTATTCCTTACCCTTTAGTTTCATTATGTATTTTACTTTTTTTTTCTGCCATAGTTCTTTAGTTTGAGCATTGCCATTTGTATTTTCCTACGTTTGCTTGGATATTTAACCAATAGAATTTTCCCCTCAATTCCTAATGATTAGCTTCTATTTTTTTGTGTGTGTGCATCATCCGAAACCTATTTTTCTACAATTATTTGAAATTAAAGATAATTCCCAAATAAAATTCTCTATTTCCTGTCATTTTCTCTTCTCAAGACTATACATTTATCATACATGTATCTCTCTCCTTGACTTTTTATATTTTATTTATTTTTATTAGTTTATTGTTGTTGTATTACAATTGTTTCATTTTGCCCCTGTTGCTCTTCCCTGCCCCACCCTCCCCCTTTCCTCTCCCACAGTCGATCTCCAGCTCCTTTGGTCCATGTCCGTGGGTCATTCATGCTAGCTCCTTTACAAACCCTTCCCCTTCTCTCCCCTGTCTCCCCCATCTCCCTTACCCCCACCCCTCTTGTCGCCTTCATTTTGCTCCTTTCTTCTATGTCTCTGGTTTCACTCTGTCATCTCTTTGTGTTGTTCATTAGTTTCCTATTTTCCTTGACTCTTCCCATCAAAATGGAGGAAGAACCATTTTACTTATCTTTTCCTCACCTCAAGCTCGAATCTCAGAATTCACTAAAAATTTTGTAAATTTTATTCTAAACCATTCATTTCCATTGCTTTGTGTCTCTTCTTCTGATGTAGTTTATCGTATTTAGCACATAGATTTAGCATTTATAGCTCATGTTCTCAGTCTATCATTATCCATTTAGGTCTAAGTAAACACAAGCAAGAACTCGTTCATTCTCAGATTTGCTGTTTACAGTTTCCTCTTCATTTCGTATTTCCCTAGCTTGATTACTTCTTTCTATTTCACTGGTTCATTTAGATTCTCTTTTAGCATATGTGTTCCTTCGAGATATCTCCTCTGAATTATTTATTATAAAATTTTAATTGAATTGTTTGGCTTTCCAGGTGAATGAATTATAGTTTTCTGAGTAAGAGGTTCTCAGGCTTACGTCCCATATGCTGTCTCCAGGAGCTATACTACTGTTTTCTAGATGCCAGCATTGCAGATGAGAAATAGAAAAGCAGTCAAACTCTTTTTCCCTTATGTGTAACTTCACCTTTCCAACAGAAAAAAAAAGTCCGAATTTCTTATTATCCTTAGAGGGCAGGAATTTTCCAGGTATGCTGGTACACATTTCCTTAAGTTACATGTACCTTTAGATATCCAGGGTCTGTCCTCCATGTCTCTCATGTTTTCCATAAACTTTCCCTGGGTTTTTGATCTATGCTTTAAGGTATTTATCCCAATTGATTTCCTAAACCACAAATTCAGTTGCCTCGACAGACCAACCTCTGCTTCATGTAAACCAAAATTCTTGCACAGGAATGGCTTTTAATTCCAGAAAATTGACTCACATTTCCTTGAAAGCTCATTATGTCTTTCAAGTTGGCATTTGGCTCCTCTAGTTCGTATTTCACTGGATTTGGATTCTGGCTTCTTCTGATGGATCTTCATATTTCTAGCTTCTAGCTGCCTTTAATTTTGTTTTTCCATGAAGCCTAAGATTTGATTACTGGATTACTTAACACGTCTCTGAAAACATCACACTGAATCTTTGGCCTGATAGCTGGCCTGCTTTCTTTCCCAGCCTCAGGGGCAAGGAGGACTTCATAAACCCAGTTTTTTTTGTTTTTGTTTTTTTGTTGGTACCATATGGGCACCATAGAGATCACACACATATGACCAACGCTGACCTTTTATCAGGGGTTACACACACAAGTGAGGTCCACAATTTCCCCAATACATGACATTTCTGATTCTCCATGTAGTTCCTTCTGAGACTGACCTTTAAAATCTCATCCACCAACAAAGGTACAGAAAACCCCATATGCCTTGGACCCACCACAACACCTGCAGAATCATTCCCTCTTGTTGCCAGCTTCCTCCCAGCCCCACCAGTCACCTGGTTCATCTGAAAAGGACTAGGAATAGGATGGAAAGGAAAGGAGACATCTTCCCAGAACAGCCCCCGCCCTTTTCTTTACAGTTTTAAATATTTTCCCCTATTTTATCTTTTATGATCTCTACAACAACTCTGTGAGGTATAGGTTCCAACACCAAAATTATAGGCTCAATGCTATTTCCACTTTGTAAAAAAACTGCAATAAACAGACAAATAAAACTGAGATGGGCCCTGCTTAGGTATGCATGTGTACATTCCAACACAAACACACTCAAGCTCCAAGGTCTGCAACCAGCCATTACATTCTTTCATACTTCTGAGAATCCAACCTCCCAAAGCAGGAAAACCTGAGGTGTGGACAAATTGGGTCTGGAGTTGGGGACTGAGCACTAATAAAACTGCTCTGTTAGCAGGCCGTACCAACACATGGTCACCACTCATTCTCCTGAGCAGTTTGTACCCAGCGCAGGTGCAGGCCAGGGGCTGCTCTCCAACTGGATGAGAATCAAAACAGGTACTGATAAGGCTTTGTCCCCTGGATGTTAAAGAGGAGATGTATATCCTTTTTCAAATTCCAAATGGCATCAAAGAAACTTGCCATCAACACAGTATACAGAAAAATGTTATTTTTCTATTCACTTATGTTTCAGTTAGGGCTTACATGTTAAACTCAAACATAAATTTGACTCATTGCAGGGGTAAACAGGATGGATATAATACAACCACCATAAAATTAAATTTTAAAAAAGTACTATAAATAAATAAATAAACAAATAAACAAATAAATTTGACCCATAGACTCTTCAATTAAAAATAAAAATCAGCCCTGTCTGGTGGCACATTGGATAAGGTGTAGGCCTGCAAAACCAAAGGTCGCTGGTTCGATTCCCTAGCCAGGGCACATAACCAGGTTGCAATCCAGGTCTCAAGCCAGTCCTATAGCTGGAGGCAGGTGAAAGGCAACCATGCATTAATGTCTCTCTCCCTCTCTGCCTTTCTCCCTTTCTCCCTTCCCCTCTCTATGAAAAATAATAAAAATATTTAAATAAATAAATAAAAATAAAAACCATCCCTAGCTCGTGTAGCTCAGTGGATTGGTGCTGGCCTGTGAACCCAAAGGGTACTGGTTCGATTCCCAGCCACAGCACGTAACCAGGTTGCAAACCAGGTCTCCAGCCAGGTCCGAAGCTGGAGGCAGGTGAAAGGCAACCATGCATTGATGCTTCTCTCCCTTTCTCCCTTCCTCCCTGCCCTTCTCTCTAAAAATAATGAATAAAATCTTTAAAAAAAAAAAAAACTGGCTATTTAAAAAACAAAAATAAAAATAAAAACTATTCTTTCTGTTATGCAACAAAGTCTTAGCCAATATTGCTATGTGCTAGTGACTGAGCACGTATGAGAACTGTAACAGACGTCCCTTTCTGAGATATACCTCTCATTGGGGACTTAAATGGTGTCATAACTCTTGGTGAGCTAGCAAGTTCTTTTACTCCCTTCTTTTCCTTACCTCCTGCTCAGAGTTATCACTCTGGTGAACCGACATAGCCCAGCAAGGTTATGGCTTGGATGCTGGCGAGTGCTTAAAAGGCAATGCCATTTGGCAATTTATATTCTAGAATGTCCTCCCACTTTCTTCTCACAGGAAGCCTCCTTAACCAGTTTCTGGGTGTGCAGGGGCCTGCAGAAAACACAACATCTTTCAGGTTTATGGGCAGAATGCTACAAACTGCTGCCTTTGCTGAGTAGCCCTTTCTCATCATTTCTACAACATATTATCTCATCAGAAAACAAAACTTTAAGGTAAACTGCAACCGCAGACAGTCTTACAGAAGACCCAGGGTGCAACATTTTCACTTTTGTTTTTTTAGGAACTGTTATTCAGCCCTAATGCAGGCAATAATCCATACATCTTTGACTTTCTCTTCCATTTCTTCTTCGTGAATAAAATCACAGATGTAGACTGAAGGCGATCAAATTCTCCTTTTCTATTTAACTTCTCTAGATTATAGTTTCTTATACTAGTGTCTCCCCCATGGGTAATGCACGCAAGGAACGCAATATACTGTGTGACATATAGCAGGTGTTCAATAAAAGGTAGATTTTTATAATAGAAGATTCTGATCCTAGTTTCTCCCTGGGGTACGGTATGTATGTGTTTTTGGGAGAAAGGAGGGATGGGGGAGAAGTTTAATAAAAATAAAGCTGCAGTTCATAAAAATTTACAATTCTATAGGGCGACAGGCTGATTTTTGCCAGTCTTCCTTGCAACACCACTCTGGATAACTTCAATAAAGTCAGGGTAAATACCTTTGAGATATATAAAAATACTTTGTTGTCTGTATACACAGTTTGTGTCTGCCCAGTTGAATTGGTTTGCAAATATATGGCATATGTTATTGAGGCACAGGTATCTCCTAGGAAGTCAGTCACCGAACCAAATATTCCTTTCTAACCTAGGCCTAGGGTTACAGCCTTTCCCCTCTAACACAAACACGAACCTTTTTATGGACTCTCCTATATCTAACAGTAACTCTCCTTATCCCTGTCAGGGACAAGCTGCAATGAAAAATGCTGATGACAGTAACAAGTGTTTCTCTAGCACTTAAGAGTTCTTTATTATGAGTGTGGGCCTTGGCATGTAGGACTCACCCAGTGGCAACTTATTAAATGGGTGGACATAGGTATAAATATAAAAAGTATTTAAAAAATACTTTCTCAGCGCTGTGTCCAGTGTCCAGATTCTTCCAAATCTCCATGCATTTTCTTCAGGGTCTTAAGGATACACTTAATCTTAACTTTCAACTGAAATAAACTCAAATGCAGAATATCATATGCCCTCAACACTACAGGAACAATTAATCTAGAGAAAATAAATACAACGATAGTAGTTATTACAATAACAATAATAAACGTAACACTAACAATAAACTACTAACAATTAAAATACACTATGCAACTAAAACTTATTGCATATTTAATCTGACAGTCACTTACCTAATTACTTAGGAAAATGCTTACTTTATATTTTCTTATTCTTCCTTCTTTTAATTGTTGACACCATCACAATATCTCCATCTCCCCTGCCCTCCCCACAGCTTTCACCACATTGTTGTCTGTGTCCACGGTCTATGTATATATGCATATATGTTCTTCAGCTAATCTTTTCCAGTTCACCCCACCCCTATCTCCTTATTCCCTTTTCTTATGGTTGGAGAAGTCAAAACCTGGAGAGACTTAAGCAACATGTCCAGGATTCCCAGCTAGAAAAGTATGGAATTTGAACATGAATCAGTCCGGCAATGCAGCCCACACTCATCGTCATCATTTTGCCAGTTTGTAGTCATCACAATTTAACAATCCACAACTTCTGGATGCTCTGGCAGCCTTCACTATAAATAATGTGGAAAATAAATAAATAAAATCTTTTTAAAGAATGATATGACTTGCATTAACTAGTAAAAACTAACTTGAATTTGTCTTCTGCTTCTACTAGTAATCAATCAGCCCCAGGCCAAGACACAGTTTCTGAGCCTGGATAGCACCCTGTGAAAAATGGCAAAAACTGCCAGATGATCTTCAAAGCTCCCTTTATCTAAATCTCACCCACTGATGCCATATCATCAAGGATCAATATGGCAAGTCTATGGACATGAATTATGATGTTAAATTACAATTTTGACCATAAACAGGGGCAGTGTGAAAGACATATTACGGGAATAGAAAGCTTACTTTCTTAGGAGATGGGAACCTTTTGTACAATGCACTATACATATATTTCCTAGATTTTAAGTATCCTTGCTGTGCTGTATTCATGAGTCATAAAGCTGTAGTCTACAAGTGAAGGATGGAACACAGTGAAGTTCAGTGTGGCATTTTACTCTGATAATCAGATGCCACTTTGTCATCATAACGGAGCACACTATGATTAAAGAGAGAAGACTGAAGAGATTTCCGGGAAGAACTGCTTAAAAGCTGTCAGTGAGTAGCTGAACAGCAGAGTCAGGTAAACTTTAGTAATAATTAAAAATCTCTAAAGATGGTGCTTATTCACTAAAAGGAACCAGTATGCTACATGATTTCTTTGTCATTCAGAACTGCTCACAAAATTTGAACAAAGGGAAGGAGGAGGGGAGTAAGAAACATAAGGAGGAAGAAGAGAAGAGGAAAGTGTGGAGGAGAAAGAAAAACCATTCGAGGATATACAATTCACATTTACAACTTTCTCCCTCTGCAGCCCTAGGTGTTCTTTTGTGCAGGTAAGTTCCAAATCGAAGGTAAAACTCTTCTCCTGTCCCATCTTCTGAAACATGTCAAGGTATGAACAGAGAGAGTGAAATTTTTTAACTTAGAGAAAAGGAGAAAAAATACTAAAATGCACACACATATAGATTTCCAGAACTATGTATGTCTCAAGCTGTCATCACTGTGAAATTATCCATCATCCATGGGGTGATGGAAAAAGGCAGAGACTGTCAAATTTTCCCGTTTCAGACCATTTCTTCAGACATTAGTTTTGTAACCTGGAGTTCCCCCATAATGGTAAATTGAGATATGTGTCAGTTGCACCCCAAAAGAATGTGAAATATTTGCTTTTCAAATGTCTCTTTGCATTGTAAGAAAAGAGCATGGAAGTCCTTTCTCTGTGTCTCGCCATGTCAGTAAGTTATGGGAAGACTCCCTTGTGGGGAAAAAACTAGCAACAGTGTCATCATTTATTTAGGAATAAGCACATTCATTTTCTTTTATGGCACGGATGCCAGCAGGGGTTAGCTCACAATGGGTAAAAAATAAGTTCTGAGGTAGGAGGCAGAAAGCTCAGCAAGAGGTCAATTTAGGACCTTAAATATTTAAAGGTATATGGATTGAAAGCACTATAAAGTGTTTTCAACCCTAAATATTGTATAGGTCTACAGGAAGTGAGTATGCCCAGGCACACTGGTCTGTTTTTCTTGGCCTGATTAATCAGTTTTATCTGATCCACTCAGGAGATTTGTTCGGCAAACACGATTTGGGAATCTATAACATAGATCAAAGCCAGGGAAGTATGACACTCCACAGATTTTGTCCTAGAGAATTCACACACCAAAAAGGGCATAGCCAACCACATAACAGGAATAACAACTAATGTATAGTGAGAGCTTATATTGTCAGGCAAGTAGGTACTATTATCCGCATTTTAAAGATGAATGAACTAGGACTAAGATGATGTAATTGTTCCCAAGTTTGTTCATCTAAGAAATAACTAGCATATAAACTTTAATAGTTGGCTGCCATTCTAAACTTCTGGGCTACGATACATCACTGTAGATGATTTGTATCGTCAGGGGACAATCAAGCATCTTTTGAGTTTAGAGAAAAGAGAAATTTGCAGTTGAAAGGATCAGAGAAGAATTCCAGGACAGAGTAGCATTTAAGCCAGGTAAACCTGGATTCTTTGAAAGAGAGGCTTCAAACCATTGATCAGGTGAAACAACTATGTCTGCCTATAGCTTTAGAAATATTCTGCTGGTACAGACATTGCTATCATTTTTCCTTAAGCATATGGATTAGAACCATCTATAGGATGTTCATTTAGAAATTGGGTGCTATGATTTCCCATCTTCTCTCCTCCCCTGGAGACATCCCACTGGGAGTCACACCTCCCAGTGAGTTACTATTGTTGATAGAAATGTTTGGGGGGCTGGGCCTGACAGGGGGGACACCTTGCTATCACAATATACAAAATGGACCAAGCAGAGAAATGAATGAAGCTGAAGAGACCACAGCATGGAAGGGGGAGGGGCAAAGAGTAGTGACAGAAAATCTGGTCGCAATTAAGATCCAGCAGTGTGCCAAGTATATAGGATGGCACGTCAACCCTTCCAACATCCGTCTGTAGGTACTGTTTCCCTCCCAACATGTGAGCTCATGATGATTCTGATACGATGGCTAACTTTCCCAGGCCTACACAGGAAATAAAGAGAATCTGAACCAAGATCGGGTGCCACCAACACCCGAGGCTTGTACCTTACCTGGGCCAGGGCTTCCCTCCCAACTTATGATAAGGGAAGTAAAAATGGAAACACAAGTTGGCTGTTGGCAAGAGTGTGTCTGTCTTACCTGATGAACAGCTTCGTGTAGTTTTATCTAAAATAGCCTACCCATTTCCAGCTTTTAGATCGGTTATAAAATCATCGGGTAAATTAAAATAAAGGCCAAAGTTAGAGTAAGCAGTAAGAAGCTAGAGGAGACAGGGAGAAAGAGGAATGCACTCCGTGGGAAATAGGCTTCGTAGTTAGCCTAAGAAAACCTCAAACCTTTCTGGACCTTGTCATTATTTGTTCAATTCTCAGAGATACATACATGGAAGCTTGCCATGTCTACATGGGAAAGTGAGTGGGGCTGGCCCTATGAAAAGTGTCCGTTTTCTGAGGGTTCACAGCAGTGTTTCAAAGTGGGCCAGGGTCATGACTGGACAAAGAGACAGCCAGGTGCCACGCTGTCTGTCTCTTACCAACTCTAACCACCAAGGCCCTTCGGAGCTTCATCCACAGTCCTAAAATCTCACACCAATCCTAGCCTGAAACCATCCCAGGATGGGGTTGCGAGAAATGCTGTTCTCAATAAAGCCTAGTAAATAACAAAGGAGGGCAGCCAAGGGTGGCCTGCAGGCTAGATCCAGCCAACCCCACCATTTATTTGCGTAAATAAAGTTTACTGAAAACAATCATTCTCACTCCTTTGTAGACGGTCTTTTGCTTGTTTTGCCTAACAGAGAGGCAGAGTGGAGCAGCTGTAATTAGACATCATGCCCTCACAGCCTAAACTGTTTACTCTTGGGCTCTTTCAACAACAAATTTGTTGACTCCGCATAAAACAATCCAGAAGAACCTTCATCATCCTTTCCATTTATTCAGTAATATGCTTCCCCTCTAAACAATGATCTGAGAAGTCTTTATGGGCAGAGATGGTCTGTCTTGTTTCCACTGAACGTGCGAGTCCAGATCTTGGACTTATAAATTATATCATGTCCTTGCCATCAGAAAGCTTTCATTCCTATGGAAAGCCTACATACTTGCCCAAATGGGTCAACATTTAATATTTTAGAAAATTAAAAAAAATTTTTTTTATGTGTAGGGGTTGCTATCTTATATATGGTATGCGGATAAGGCCTCATTGTAAAGATGACACTTAATCAGAGACCCGAAGGCAGCATGAAAACACCTAGTATTAAAGCCTCCTAGACCGAGGTAACAGCATATGCAAGTAACAACTGGCAACTTGCTGGGCAAGTTCAAGAAATGGCAATTTTTTTAAATGTTGATGGTAGTAAGCTTGAGATGGACTTACGATACATATATATATAATTATAATTTATAATTAATTTAATTTTTATATATATATATATATATATATATATAAAGTTAGAATCATGCCTAGGTTTAGGAGAGGAGGTGACAGGATGTTGGTTTAGTGCTCAGAAGCTTGGGATCAGACAATACCCACTATGCTGAAATTAGAACTTCTATACCTGCAATTTCTAAAATGCAACTTGCATATTTACCTAACATATCCATGCTAGCTACTTCATCTCTCTTATTTTACAAAAATTATCATTGAGTGTGTACGTAAAATATTCTCCTGCAGAAAAAGCTAAGGATGGTTGCTTTAAGCTCCTTAAAGGCAGAAAGCCTTAAGACTATGAGGGTTTCCTTCCAAGTGAGAAATTATACCTTTTCCAGTAAAGTTAAAATGTCCCCATTCCCACAGTACCTGGACTAGTGCATATAAGTCAGTTTTGTCTCTATGTAGTATGTGGTTAGCAAACCCTCTAAGGATTTTTTTTTTCACTTTGGCCACAAAACAGTGCCACTTGACTGTTGAACAGATGTTTCCAAATTCTTCTGAGACTAGCAAAATATGTATCCTGGCAATCTGATGTGCATTTATTGCCTCCTTTACTTTAATGAGCCATTAAGTTATATTTTTCTTAGTCAAAGCTATCCTACAAAAAAGTCAGACATGCTCCAGCAAGGTTCATGCACCCTATCCTGTCCTTGGGGAGATCCAGAAGAAAAGATTCTAGAACCATTGAAACACATTCACCAATAACTTTGACTTGGCCCAGAAAGCACAATGGGTCACTTCAAAATTCCAAAGGAAACAAAGTTACTCTCTTAAAATGTTTACAACTAAAATTTTAAAAGATTCAATTGCCATCTCCAGTCTAAGTCTCTAATAGTACACCTAATCTATTCACAAGCAAAAAGTATCTAAACTATATGAAGCTCTATTTTATTTATTTATTTATTTAAAGATTTTATTCATTATTTTTAGAAAAGAGGAGGAAAGGAAGAAGAAAGGAAGGGAAATATCAATGTATGGTTGCCTTTCACCTGCCTCCAGCTACACACCTGGCTGATGACCTGCTTGAGACCTGGTCATGTGCCCTGGCTGGGAATCAAACTAGCGACCTTTGGGTTTGCAAGCCAGCACCTTATCCACTGAACCACCAGCCAGGGCTCTGAGGCTCTATTTTAAGTGCTTTAAAGGATTAACTTTCAATCCTTACAACAACCCTACGATAGAAGTATTATCACATACTCATTTTACAGATGAGGAAACTGAGGCATGGAAAAGCTAAGTACTTGCCCAAACTCACATAGCCAAAAATATCAATTGAAATTTGAATTCAAGCAGCCTGGATCTTAAGATTCTCTAATATCAATCACTTGGTGATAGCATTCTGACCTTTTCATTTATTCTTTTGACTCTAGTTGTTGAAGGTTGGGAGGAGGTAATATACAGAGAGAAAACCCAAAGGGTAAAAGGAGGAAAGGATTTTAAATTAAGCATACTTTTCCAGTTATAAAAATCATTTATTCACAGCAGAAATTTCAACTTATGGAATGGAAAAAAATATCACTATTCTAGATAATTACTGTTAATATTTGTTATGAGAGCCTTCCCTTTTTTTCCATGTATCTGCAAACAAATGTGAGTTTCAGAGAATTGGAATCTTACCGACAAATTTTATAATAAATTTTGTAATCAATCACGCACATTCACACCATTGTTGAACATTCTTTTAAGCACTGTTTCCAGTGGCTGCATAGCTTCGCTTCATAAGCATATACCAGAATTTATTCTAATGTTAAGTGTTTAGTTTGCATCTACATTTTTGCAATTACAAGTACCATTTAAATAAATGCTTGAGCTCATCTCCGCTTATGTCTTCAAAATATCTAAGAATGAAATTACTGGGTTAAAAGATATATAAACTTTTAAAATTTTTTTATAAGTTTCTTAATAAACTACCCTCCCAAAAGGCAGTTTGGAGGATCCAGGTAATTATTTTTTCCTGACTCAAGGTTCAGCTTCCGATGGGGTCACATCCCTCTTAAGAGACATTCCAGGGAGGACAGCCCCAGGAAATACACTTTCACAAAATTCTCTTTCCCACATCTCTTCTCCTGAGTGAGCCAGGTTACCTCATTCCATGGTAGCAACTTGAAACAGAATCAAACAGGACACAGCTGGGAGTGCAGGACGGGCGTTGCAAACCTTGGTTCTGCATACTTGGGGCTTATGGTTTAGAAAAGCAGTCACCAAATTCCGATTAGCCATTTCCACTTCAACGAAAAATGTTGCATTCATTAATTCAGGGTTCTCAGCTCCTGAGAACCTAATTCAATCTAGACAGGCAAAGCAGAGCAGAAATGCTGAGTAATAAAACACAGAGATATGGGGAAATTTTGCCTTTGTCAAGATTTAATCCCTCTGGGTTTGATCATGTGAAAACCTGACTTCAAAATTACAATTTCCCAATTCTTAGAGGGGACTTGGAAATCTGCGTGTGAAATCTTCCTATTTAAAAATATTCGCAATTGCCCTGGCTGGTAGCACAGTGGGTAAGGTGCCAGCCTGCGAACCCAAAGGTCACAGGTTCGATTCCCCAGCCAGGGCACATAACCAGGTTGCAAACCAGGTCTCCAGCTAGGTTTGTGGCTGGAGGCAGGTGAAAGGCAACCATACGTTGATGTCTCTCTCCCTCTCTGCCTCTCTTTCTTCCCCTCTTTCTAAAAATAATGAAATAAAATCTTTAAAAAATAATAAAAATAAAATAAATAAAAATAAAAATATTGGCAATTGATGCAATTTTCAAAAGATAGTATGCACCCTTAATTTTACATCAGAATCTTCAACCTAACCAGGGGAGGAGCTTTAGAAAAGCTTCTGTAGGTAGCCCCGCCTCGGAAGCAATGGTACAGGTAATTAAGAGGTGTGCCTGCCTGTCTTCCTCTGGAATATTGGATATTAAATAAAATGGTCTATAAAGAGGACAGCAGATGTGACTGAGTGAGAATAGAACCAGAATTTAAAAAAAGGGAAAACCTCCATTACCACCTATGGATTTATGAACGATTGCCACTTTGAGGTTCTCTAGCTATAGCTGGAACTTTTTAGGAAGAAAACCCATATTATCTATTCTACGCTGCTGCTGGCTTATCTGTGACAGCCCCTGGAAACAGCCTCACCATGATCTATTTTAATGTCTCTCGACCTATTTTTATATTCCAGCACTGCAAAGTTCAACTGCCAGCTTAAGAGCCTGAGCACATTATTTTCCAGTAAAATACATTTCACAAGTAAATTTCTATCCCAGTTCCCTTTCTTATGGGATGGTTTCCATGCCACAAAGGAACTGATTGATCTTGAGAAAGTTGAGAAGGAGAAAGCCTCAGGCATTGTTGCCCAGGCGTGGTCCTTAAATTCTGTCCACTTGGAAGTTACTTCCACCACCACCCACCCCCACCCTTGCGTGGCCTCCGATCTTAACTTTTCCCTTTGTGGGAAGAGTATTTTGTCAGTTATAAAAACAAAATGCCCTGATGAAAGCTACTAATGTGAGTGCTCAGGAGGAGTGAACATACTCACTCCTTGTCATAGGAATTTCAATGCTTTGTCAGAGGAATGGTTTCCTTAGCACCTTTTGGGTCATTATTCATTCCGTTGCATTCCATTACAAGGATACCATTCAGACATTGAGAAAATCTAGGCCAGTGGGCTTTTTAAGTACCACTGTATTACTCCACCACACTCACATTTATCTAGGCTTGCCTGAAAGCCACACGATCCTGATTGAGGTATGAGTGTCAAATTGACCTCATGTAATGGAAGAGAAAATTAGCTGATCCAAATGGAAAGCTAGTGAATTCAAATTCCCTGATATTGGTGCCTTTATACAAAACCATTTGACATGTTGAAAAGGCCAGGGTAAATACACTTCTTATTCTGTGCTACTAAAAATCAAAGAAATGAAAATTCAAGGTTTCTGTAAGATTTTTTCCCATGTATTATTTTATTTTTTAAATTTAATTGTATTGTTGTATTAGATCCATCTCCTTTTTACTCCCTGTCCCCTTCCCCACCCACCCACTCCTTGACAAAGTCAATCCCACTTGTTGTGCATGTCCATGGTTCTTCCATACTAGTTCCTTGACTAAACTGCTCCCCTTCTTTGCCTCCTCCTCCCCACCTCCCCCCTGAAGGTCTATTCATTGTATCCATGTATCTGGTTCTATTTTGCTTATTTGTTTGTTTTGTTCATCATTGTCCTATAATGGGTGAGATCATATGGTATTTGTCTTTCACTGGCTGGCTTATTTCACTAAGCACACTTGCCAATTTCATCCATGTTGTTACAAAAGGTAGGAGTTGCTTCTTTCTGCTGTGTAGTATTCCATTGTGTAAATATACCAAAGCTTTTTGATCCAATTTTCCACTGATGGGCACTTAGGCTGTTTCCAGCACTTGCCTATTATAAATAGCACTGCTATGAACATAGGGGTACATAGGTTCTTCTGAATTGATGTTTCAGGGTTCTTCAGGTATAGTAACAAGATCATTTTAAAGCATTCATAAGTTTAAATTGGTTCTTATCCATTCAGCTACCCTATGTCTTTTGATTGGTGCATTTAATCCATTTACCTTTGTACATGTGTTCCTGTCTGTCTCTCTGTTTTTTCACCTTCTTAAAGCAGACCCTTTAGCATCTCTTGCAATGCTGGTTTGGGGGAGATGTATTCTTTTGGACTTCTTTTGTCTGGGAAGCTCCTTATTTCAACTTTCATTTTGAATGACAGCCTTGCTGGGTAGAGTATTCTTCATTGCAGGCCTTTGTTTTTCATTGCTTAAAATATTTTTTGCCATTCCCTTCTGGCTTATTATGTTTCTGTTGAGAAACCAGCTGATAACCTTATGGGAGTCCCCTTATATGTTATTAGCTGTTTCTCTTTTGCTGCTTTTAGGATTCTCTCCTTGTCTTTGAAATTTGCCGTTTTCATGATGATGTGTCTTGGAGTGGACCTGCTCGGGTTCATCTTCCTTGGGACCCTCTGTGCTTCCTGAGTTTGAATGACATTTTCTTTCCTCAAGTTGGGGAAGTTTTCTGTCATTACTTTTTCAAACAGGTTTTCTATCCCTTACTCCTCCTCTTCTCCCTCTGGTATCCCTACGATACAAATGTTATTACATTTCATGTTGTCCTGCAGCTCTCTTAAAACCTCTTCATACTTTTTCAGTCTTTTTTCCTTTTGTTGCACTGCCTGGGAATCAGCGAGCTGGAGGTCAATGTAGGAAAACATTCCCAGGCAGTCCCTAAGATTTTAACCACACTTTGCAAGAGCCCAAAATGGTTTGTATAACTTGTCCCAGGCTAGTTCATGGTCAGAAAAGTGGTTAGTGATGGCGACAGGTAGGAACTCTTCCAGCAAAACCCTAGCACAAGAGAAAAGTTAATAGAATTATCTTGAAATTGCAAAAGAGCCAATGCCCCTTGTGAATCTCTACACCAAGGGATACATTTAAGAAGGGCATTACCCATTTCAGGCAGCAATGAAACATCTAATGATTAAACCAGTTTCCACTGTGTATGCAAAAAGGGCAGGAGAAGCGATGGAATGATTATATAGACATTGTTTCCTATTCCTCTAACAGTGACACTGAAAATAAATTTACAACTGAAGTAGGCAATTTTCAAAGTGGAGAAGAAACCAAGCTATTTTTAGGTCATTCAAACTTCCAGCCAGTCATGTTGCCCCGAGTCCAGTGAAATGTAGCAGGACTCATGCGCGCACACACACAAGTTGCTGAGTGGGTTTACAATGTCTTAAGATCCCATTTAGAAACGTTCCATCCCATTGGCTTCCATCTGGCTCCTCAACTGCCTCCTTCTCCCACATTTTTTCCTTCCTAAGAAATGACTGTCCTTGTTAGCCCAAGCTACTGGTCCCTCTTACCTGGACTAATGCAAAATAGCCTCCTAACTGGGTTCTCTGTTTCTCTCTCATCTCTGCAGGTAAGCCAGAAAGATCTTTTTTTGTTTGTTTTTTTCAATTAGGGTAACATTTATGTAACCTGAAATTAACCATTTTAGTATATGATTCATTGGTATTTGGCATGTTTATATGTTGTACAAGGTTCCCAAACTACTTTCCTCATCTCGAAAGAAAACTGCACCTATAAGCAATCATTCACATTCCACCTCCCCTGCCCCTGACAACCACGAATGCTTTCTGCCTCTGTGGGCCTCATCTGGATATTTCATATAAACAAACAAATCGCAAAGTATGTTACCTTTTGTATCTTGCTTCTTTCATTACACATCTCCAAAGTTCATCCATGTTATAGCATGTATCACAACTTCATTCATATGACTAATATGCCATTATATGCATAGACCACATTTCGCTTATCCATTCTTTAGCTGATGGACTAAAACGGGTTATTTTCACCTTTGGTAATTATAAATGGTACTGCCAGAAATATCTGTGTAATTGTTTTGGTTTGCACTGTATATACTAATCCTTTTCAATATAGACCCAAAAGTGGAATTGCTGGGTCATATGATTTAATATCTGAGTAACTGTCAAACTTTTTTTCCAAAGAAGCTACATTGAACATTCCCACCAACAATGTATAAGGGTACCAATTTCTCCACATTCTCACCAGCATGTATTGTTTTTCTTTTTTAGTATAGGCAGAAAATCTTTTTTGTTGTTGTTGGTCTATTACAGTTGCCCTATATTTCCTCCCATTGATCTCCCCTGCCCTTCCCCCTTCCCCCTCTCCTTCCCCCCTCCCCCAGTCAATCCCCACCCTGTTGTCCATGCCCATGGGTCATTTATCCTAGTTCCTTGACTAGACCTTCCCCCTTATAGTTGTAGCTCAAATTATGTAAATCCCCTCCCCTGGCTTCCATCGTTTAGAGTATAATTCAGAATCCGTACAATGCCTCCAAGCTCTGGAAGATTGAGGACAGGACTCCCTGTCTGATCTTATCTCATGTCATGTCCCTCCCCTTGACTTCTTTCTAACTTCATTATCTTTCTTGTCAGTCCTCAAAAGCACCAAGCTTGCTCCTACCTCAGGGCCTTTGCACCTGCTGTTGCCGCTGGCACGCACTTCCTGAAAAACTTCCTTATTCAAGATTCAGCTCAAATGGGGTCTCTCCTAAAATATTTGCCCTAAACAAACCATCTGAAGAAACACAAAACCACCTCCTCAGTTGGAGTACCCCAAGAAATAAGACTTGATTCAAGAGCGCTAATATGCATGGAAAGTGGAGACATTTTTGAAATCTTAGAAAAATAAGAATGAGCATAAAAGGAAAGTGAGATAGTGGAATAAAAGATAGCATATGCCAAAAGGTGCATTGTTGAGCTGGCCCACTTTCTCAAGAGTAAAACAGCTCTTGGTCTCATATGGTTCCCAGAAGGGCTATTTGAATTTACTGAGTTACCTAATTGTCGTCACGGTGGAGAAGAGGGAGAGAAAGAATGCTGAATTTATCTTCTAACCTTCCAACTTTCTGTCATTATTTAAAGTCTACCTAGCAAGGTTTGGCTTTTCTTTCTTAGTTACAATAAAATATGCATAATAAAACTTAGCATCCTAACCATTTCTTTAAGTGTGACATTCAGTAGTGGTAAGTGCCCTTTCATTGTTATGCAACCAATCTCCAGCGCTCTTGTCTTCTTGCAAAACTGAAACTCTATACCCATGAAATCCATTTCTCCCTCCACCCACTTTCTAGCTCCTATTGTTCTACTTTATGTCTCTATGAATGTGACTATCTAGGTATCTCATGTAAGTGGAATCATATCGTATTTGTCCTTTTGTGGTGGATTTATGTTGTAGCATGTTAGAATATTTCCTTCCTTCTTAAGGCTAAATACTATTCTATTGTAGGTATAACCACAATTTGTTGATCTTCTTCTCTGCCTATGGACCCCTATGTTGCTTCCATCTCTTAGCTATTGTGAATAATGCTCCTGTAACATGTGTATACAACCACCTCTTTAAGACTATTTTCAGTTCTTTTGGGTATAAGCCCAGAAATGGAACTGCTTACACAACAGCCTCACCATTTTACATTCCCACCAACCATGCATGAGGGTTCCAGTTTTTTCAGCATCCTTGCCAATGGTTATTTGCTGTTGTTCTTTTGTTTCCTGTTTTTATTTTTTCAATAGTAGTCATCCCAATGGGTATGAGGTTCAACAAGAGTTGAACTGCTCTACACTTACAGATTATATAAAATGACTCTTCCAGGACGTCACTGAACAAGCCATAAACTTCAAACATCCATCCCAGGCCCTGAATGGACATGACAGCGGAAAATTGTAACGGTGCGAAATTGTAACCCACTCCATCATTTTTTTTACATTGTTTCTATAAGTGCTGATTTTGAATAACATATAGCTTACAGATGAACGACATGTTCTTCCACTTCCAGTTAGGGATGTAGAGAATGACAGGCGATTATCCCACCTACCCTAACAACAAACCAGGAAAGCTACAAAAGCATCATTTCAAAGAACTGTGGCTCAAAGGATCAAAAGGGAACTAAGTTTAATGAAGCAACATTTTCCTTCTGAGACAAGAAGGGAGCCCCAACCGCCTTTATCCCTCAAGGAACGGGGGGAGAAGGAATCTACCACAGGCAGGAGTAAGAAGAAACCGGAGGACGTGCTAATGGCTGTATGTGGACAGACATGACAGACCAGAACTTCAGAAAGCCTGTAGCAGGGTAAGTCTCATCCGTCCAGCAGCCCTTTGCCCTGGCTCTTCCCTAAGCTCACAGAGGTAGGTATGCCAAGGACAAGGGCAGGATTGGTGAGAGGTCCTTCTGAGGTGCACGAGGACTTTCAGAAGCCCGAGACAGAGAAAGGGTTCCTGAAGGCTTGGCAGGAGAGTTGAGACAAATCTGAGCAGGAGAGGATTTCACAAGGGTCAGTGAAGCAGGAGAACTATGGGAGTTTCCTCCAAAGTACTGTGTATCCCTCTCAAGTTGTAGGGCAGACAGATTTTCTAAGTTTTAAAAGTTGAGAATGGGAATGCAGAATAAAAGAAATAGACAAGTTGCCCCAAAACCCACCAGCCTAGCTATTAAGTACAAATATTCCAGCGTTTCACTGGGGCTCAGATTCCAAAACCGACTGCAGGGAAAATCTTGATTCAGCCCTAACAACAATCAGTGAACAGGTGGATGTCGTTGGCGACACAAGTTAACTCGTGATTGCACCTGTATTCAATTTTGTAAAAAAAAATGCCAGTCAGTGATGTGTTAAGTTCGTGGTGAGCTAAATCTAACCAAAATTTCACATCAAGCTCAAAACCAAATCAGCTATAGGTTAGATTACCTGAGCATGTCAGAAACACGACCAAAAAAATATGTGCCCTTTTATGATGGTAACATTTATTTTATTCTCTATTGTACTTTACACAAGGAGCAAACAATTTAAAAAGGTAGTAAAGATGATGTGAAGAAGCCATAAAATGTGACCATGGCCAAGATAGGACACAATCAACAAAAGCAGACCTAACATTGTCCCCGGATGAGTATGTTACAGGGTACAATGGAAAAGATGACCCCTGAGCATAAATAAATGCAGAATTTCAGCAGAGAAAAGAAAACTATAAAAAACATGATATGAGCCCTGGCTGGTGGCACAATGGATAAGATGCTGGCCTATGAACCCAAAGGTTGCTGGTTTGATTCCCAGTCAGGGCACATAACCAAGTTGCAAGCCAGGTCTCCAGCCAGGTCTGTAGCTGGAGGCAGGTGAAAGGCAACCATACATTAATGCTTCTCTCTCTTTCTTCCTCCCTCCCTGCCCTTCTTTCTGAAAATAATGAATAAAATCTTTTTTTTTAATATGGTAATAAAAGGAAACTCAACTTTTGGTGGTGAGCACACAATCTATTATAGAGATATCAAAATATAATGTTATACACTTAAATCTATGTAATTCTAATGAACAATGTTACTTCAATAAATTTAATTTAAAAGTAGAGCAACAGTCTAAGAAAGCTTCTTTAGTTAGTGTTAGGATTCTGGCTCACATCTCAACTTAAAAATGTGGTGATAGATCTCTTTGACCTTCTTCCAAGACTATTTTTTTGTTTGTTTTTTACTTCTGATGACAGTCTTATTTTTTCTTATTTCTAAATATTTACCTTTACACATCTGGAAATGAATGTATCTTATAACTGATATGGGCATTTAGTGTGTATATAATTTTTACTAATATTACATTTTTCTGATGCATCTTATATCTCTAAGCAACACAAAGAAAATTTTTAAAATGCTAGACTGGAACTTGAGAGATAAGCATTTCAGTTTGACATTCTCCTCAACTACTTACTTGTAAAACCAATAACTTAACCTTGATATTAAGACTTTTATTTCTTCTCATATAAAACAAGTACAATGAGCCTTCATTTTACATTTAAAGAAAGTTGAAAATAAAATGAGCCTTGAGCTCTTCAAAATTCAAATGATATTTTAGATCATAACAGTTGCAATTAACAAAATAATTTAGTGTTTTAAATTACCAATAGCTTTTTAAAAAAGTAATTTCTTAATGGTTGCACCATTCAAAAAACACTATGCTATTATGTAGAAATTCCAAATCAAAATCCTAGTTTTTTAAGTTATAAGTTAACTTATATTAACACTCATGTATTTAACTATTTTAGCCCCCTTGGTAGCTCCAAACAACATTTAATATAAATGATGTAAATTATTATAAGAATAGCACCTAGTCTCTTTATAATAATGCAGTTTCTAAATTCTAGGCCCTACAATTTAAGATGTGTTATTATGGAAACATTTTTGGAAAACACAAATTTTCCCATTAAATATACATGTCAATTTTAAATTTGTGAAAAATTAGTGAAACTTAGAATCAAAGAAGTATGGTAATTAAAAGTATCATCTGGGGCCTAGAGAGGCTGCGTTCTTGATTGAAACGCAAGCCTTCAGGAACATAACCAGGAATCTGAACAAACATGCCCCATTCATGTGAGCCCATGGGAGCAAACTCTCTAGTCTCTTG
Source organism: Noctilio leporinus (assembly GCA_004026585.1). Classification (NCBI taxonomy): domain Eukaryota; kingdom Metazoa; phylum Chordata; class Mammalia; order Chiroptera; family Noctilionidae; genus Noctilio; species Noctilio leporinus. The sequence continues at coordinate 1,352,047 of PVIW01000011.1, forward strand.
AAATCTGCTAATGGGGTAGTTTACCCCTAATTTCTCCATGAGAAAATGAAAGCCTCAGCCACTTTAAGTCCTAAGCATTCTTGCACTTCCATAGCAAAAAAGTCCAATCAGGACATAACATAATCCAGGTTTGGTTGCAATGTCTCCCCTCCTGAGCTAGTCCTTGCTCAAGGCCACCTTCTCTGAAAATCACTTCCTCACTCTTGCTGCAAATAAAGAGGGTCTAGGTAGTAGGAAAAGGAAGAGAAATACCCAGGTTCTTACTTAATTGCCCCATTTTAAACTAGGCTGGCATGCTCGGAGCCTGGCAGGTGTTCAAAGTTGATTTCTTCACTCTAAGTTAATTCTGTGCCTTCTTCAGACACTTCTCAACTAGGAACATTCTGTTGTTCTTTCCTAAGTAAGGCCCAAGGAATCCCTCTTCCTTCTGTCCCCACGGAGCCCATTGATTTTTAGCCACTCACCACACACACACTCCCTTGGGGGAGCCCATAGAACTTTTGGGAGAACCTTTTGGCTGAATTTCAAATGGCTGCATCTCTCCTATGGCCGTCCTCTAATCTAAAGATAAAACTCACTCACCCTTTGCCCACAGCAACTCGGACCAACACAAATGTAGCTACAGGAACTCCAGTGGCAGAGCTGTTGTGATCAGATGCCAGAGCTCCGACTGTAACTACAGGACTCCATCTCAAAGTGTCTATGGTCCAGAGGAAGTGCTTTTCACTGGATAGGTTTCCAGCCTACTGTCAGGAGTGAGGATCACAGCGCAGCTTACACCAAAGAAATCCTTTGCACCAAATTCTACAAAATCTCCAAAGCAATTCTTGGTTTTTGTTTGTTTTTGATCAAGGTATCTTAGCGCTATGAAAACTGTATTTAATTTATTTTCCTTTGAAAATTTACATGTTGGTTTTGCAGCTCACATTAGAAATTTCTTTTGTATCTTAATGCCTCAGCTGACACTTTTAGCTGCAGAAAGATAAACACCAAGTTATATGTTATCTTAATGTCATTCTTAAATATTTAATTGTGGCAATTTCTGTTGTCTTTTGACTTTGGTTAATAAAAGACCGGAACTTGACATTTTGCTGCAAGGGAAAAGAATCCCTAAAGAAAGAAAGGAGACAAATATAGCTTATAAGTCAATGACACTTATGATTTCAACATAATAGAAAAGTTTAGGAAATTGAGGGTTAAATCTCAGTGTTGCTAACTCAGAGGTTTCATTGCAGCACAAAACCCTTTCATACTCAGGCTTTCTTTAAACCACCCCAAGTTTGGAAAGAAGTTTACTTCTTAATGTTTAGGAACTGAGAAATATGAAGGGAAAATCATCTTCTGATAAGTTATACTTAGTTGTATAAAAGGCCTCAGTGAAGTCAATCACAAATATTTAGGAAGACATACAACAATCTATCACCAAACCCTCTACACATAGGGTATGAAAAGTCAAGCACTAATTGCCCTGGCTGGTAGCGCAGTGGGTAAGGCGCCGGCCTGTGAACCCAAAGGTCGCAGGTTTGATTCCCCAGCCAGGGCACATAACCAGGTTGCAAACCAGGTCTCCAGTCAGGTCTGTGGCTGGAGGCAGGTGAAACGCAACCATACATTGATGTCTCTCTCCTTCTCTGCCTCTCTCCCTTCCCCTCTTTCTAGAAGTAATGAAATAAAAATTAAAAAAAAAAAAAGTTAAGCACTAAGCATGAGAGGATCCAATACAGAAATAAATATTGGCAACATTTGCCTTAATCTTATTGCTGAGTCAAGTATTAACTGAATAAAATTAGCTGATTGGGGTTTCACAAGTTTCCCTCTAGAAAGCCTAAAATTTTACAAATAGAAATGCATCTGCATTAAATCAGAATACCTTTAGAAGACTGTATATACTTCTCTTCATATCTCCAGTTAAAGAAAACATTATTGATATTTATATTTATTCTGTGTTTAATTATGTTACTTGTACACAAACTCAACTAATATCTATTATCATCATTCAACAGTAAAACTGAATTAAAATTTAAAAACTCACTAAACCAATAAAATATAATTCATTAGAAACTGCAGATTAAACAATTGATCATGTTATTCACCAAAATTATTCCAGGAGTCTCAACCCGAAGGCTACTAACTGCAATGACACAGAAAATTTTGAGATATTCCTCCTCCCAGAGCCAAACTGGAATTACAACTAAAACATAGAGTAATGAACTTTAATAACCAAGGATTCACAGAAGAAGTCACTTCAAGACTCATTGAAAGGGCAGAGACACAAAAAGGCTAGTCCACATCCACATGAGAATTGGAAGGGTATCTCAGCTGCAAAGGTCACCTTGAGGATGGAGGGGTCTCAAAGCCAAGCCAGGAAGAGCCCAGAGCACCAGAGCCTGGAAGAGGAGCTCCTGTAACTTCTAACTGTGAAAATAGCAAGCATTCCATCTGCCAGGGAGAGACAGGAGTCTGTAAAAACCTAGGCACCCTCTTAAAAAGCCTGGTTCACAGCCACTCATTCTGGGCTCCCGTGGAGGGAAGGTGATCAGAGGATTATGTGGGTTTTTGGAGGAGGCTAAAGAAACAGCCACCAAGTTCCCTGTACTGAGTCTCTCACCCCACACCACACAGAGATGCCATCTTTCCTGGGTCAAGCACCCACCCCCTCCTTACAACATCAGCCTAAGAAAATGAACAGCTGCCCTCTGGGCTCCCTGCAAACCCCACCCTGCCATGCTGTGCCCTGTGGAGGAGTCGGCTGGCTGCTGCCAGCCTGGGCCCACCGTAGAGAATTTCTTGGAGGGCTCTCAAGAAGGTCTGGGCAGCCCCAGGCTGTCAGGGACAAACAGGGAATAACTGAGTTGCGTGACTCAAGGAGAATTATTTCTCTCCCCCTACACCCAGCCGGTGTTTTTCCCTGCCTCCCGAAAATCTGCCAGCCCCTCCTGGTGGAGCTCCAGCCCCACAGAGCCATCAGCAGGCTGCTTCTACCCTGGGCCCACATGCAGATCTTAATTCAGGGCAGCAAGAGCTGAGATGTACCTCTGGGCAAGGGCTGTTTTCTCTCACACGCCAGCACCACCATCCCTGTGCACAGTCCTCCCCCTACACGGCCAAACTGTGGTCCATTACAGGCTGATGGACTCCACTGGCCTCACCCCACACTCCCTGACCCTCCCCCACCACGAAGGTCTGTAGGCCCCCACAATGGTGGGGGGGGGGGCTCACACAACTCATACAAGGGGCATTCCTGGAGCACCTATCACAGGTGATCGAGGAAACTGACTGCCACTGAGCCCCACAGGGTACCTACTATGTAAACCCACCACACAGAGACTAGGAGACAGAGCAGATCTACCTAACACAAGAAAACAATACAAAGAGGCAGCCAAAATGGGGAGATAAACTAGTGCTAGGTGAAAGAGCAAAAGAAAACCCCCAAAGAACTAAATAAAATGGAAGCAAGCAATCTACCAGCTACAGAATTCAAAACAATGTTTATAAAGATGCTCAAGGAACTAAAGGGAAAAAGAGAAAGAGCATATGATCTCACCCATTACAGGACAATAATGAACAAAACTAACAACAAACCAAACAGAACCAAATATATGAATACAGTGAATAGGCTTTCAGTGGCCAGGGGGAAGGGGGGAGGCAGAGGCAAGGAAGCTTAGACAAGAACCTAGTATAAAGGAACCATGGACATGGACAACGGGTGGGATTGACTTTGGGGGGAATGGGTGGGTGGGGAGGGGGACAGAGGGGAGCAAAAAGGGGATGGATGTAATACAACAATAAAATTAAAAAAAAAAAAAGAGCAGATGTAAAATATATGCCAAGTAGGTGTGTACATGTCTACCAAGTGTATCTTTCCTAGCTCTGTCCACTGAAAAGGCCTAGAAACAAAGTTCGATGCAGTAGTAATGAGCAACCCCAGCACCAGAGAGTTTTAAAACAATTTCTCACTAGAAGAACCTGGGGCTTATTAGAGAACTGGTAGACTCCAGGTGCGGCACATGCAGAATACAAGATAAAGCTGGAACATCTTGCCCTGCCAGAAAGCACAGACATTGCCGAAAACTGCTTGGGTCATGTCAAAAGGACGTAGGAGCCCCCTTGAAGAGGCTTCCACTGGTGAAAAATGTGATCATTTGAGTCTTATAATGTCAATAAACACAATATGTTCAAACCTAAAAAAAATTTTTTTGAGATCTACATTCTTCACTACTTTGTTCTTTGCAGTAATTCCACTTTCTCAGCTCTTTGCCAGTGGCAAGGCTGCAAATGCTTTATCGGAATAACCTGCAGGGAAAACATTTGGCCTTCACTGGGTATTTCCTGTAACTGTCGAATTTGACTTTTACTTTTACTTGTTAGGACTTGACTACTGAAGCAGAGATGCCAGATGTCAAACAACCGAAGACTCGGCCAACAAAACTTCTAAGCAATTTCGGGTTGTAAGGCACATTCTTAGTTTTCTTTGTTGTTGTTGTTTTTAAAGATTGTATTTATTATTTTTAGAAAGGCAAAGAGGGAGAAAGAGAGGAAGAGAAAGATCAGTGTGTGGTTGCCTTTCATGTGCCTCCAGCTGGGAACCTGGCTGGAGACCTGGCTTGCAACCTTGTCATGTGCCCTGACTGGGAATTGAACCCGTGACCCCTTGGTTCACTGTCCAGTGCTAAGTCCACTGAGCCACATCAACCAGGCTTAGTTTTCTTTTTTATGTCTCAAATTTAACTTTATTATAGTTGAAGTAAAATAGTAGTATTTCCACAGAGAATTGTAAAAACTGTTATACTAATGCCCAGACCCGAGTATGAGAAACTCTAGAGATTACCAATTATTCATTTGTGTATGTGGGTTATCTCAGTAACATTGCATTCTTCTTCCCACCCAGCTGATCAAGTAGAGGGAGGAGTTATATTTTAACTGGGAGAAGTAGGACACTTTGAAATAGGGTAAACAGCTTGTCTTAGTTTTACCCAGGTCTTAGCACCGAAAGACCCAGGTCCTGGGAACCTCTTCAGCCTAGAGCAAACCAGGCTGGTTGATCACTGTACTTCGGAGCATGAGGCACTGGGTATGTTAAAGCAGCCTGTGTCTGGCCCCATATCAGTCCCCACACCAGTCCCCACACCTCCTAACAATCTCCTTATCCCCAGACTTCCCTACCATCTCCTGGAACAAAGGAAAATTCTGCCCTCCCTTGGCAAGATAGGAAAGTTTAGAAATAATCTTGGAGTGCTTCACATACAAGCAATAGCTCTCCAATCACTTTTTGGGGAGGGATTCCACCACCTTATCTCCTTCTGCCCACAACCTTTGGATCTCCAGGATTTCTCCATTTAGCCTGATTGCTAGAATCCGGGGTGGGAGATTTTCTTACAATCAACTCAGGGCGACTTGCTTTTGAGCTTCAGACATAATAAAGAAACTGCAAACCAGTATCTTTTATGACTATAGATGCAGAACTCTTCAATAAAATATTATAAATAAAATCTAGCAACTATCAAAAGGGTTAGTATACACCATGACCAAAAATAATGTATCCCAAGAATGCATAATTTATTCAACATCTGAAAATCAACTCACAGATTAACAGAAAATGCTAAGGAGTCTACTAAACGTAATTATTAAAACTAATAAAGGCATTCAGCATGTTGGCAGAACATAAGATCTACATATTAAAATCTATTGTTTTTCTATACAGTAGCAACAAGCAAACCAAAATAGAAATTAAAAAAGAATTCTATGAAAATAATCTCAGGAAGAATACTAAACAATAAATGTGACCAAAAAAAGTATAGAACTTACACTCTAAAAACTTGAAAGAAACAGATAAGACAAATAAATGGGAAGACATCAGAAGATTTAATATTGTTATAATAGCAATATCTGTCAAATTGGTTTACAGATTCAACATAATCCTAATCAATATCCTACTTGACTTCTCTGCATAAATTGCCAAACTAATCCCAAAATACAAATGGGTATTCAAGGAACACAGCAGAGTATAAACAATATTGAAAAAGAGCAAATTTCTTCAACATATTTAACATTTTATGCATTTCCCAATCTTTCTTAAAATATTGCAATTCAGAGCAATGTACATATTATAGATTTAAGTAGCTTAGCAAACCCCCAAATACAAAACCAAAGAAAACCCTGCTCAGACACCTCATAAAATGGCTGAAAACCAAAAATGGCAGAAACTATTGAGAGAAAATAACATTATAAAAAGAAACAATTCAAATGACTGAAAATTGCTAAACAAAATCTAGAAACAGAAATAAGCCAAAAAACAGAAGACTGTTGCTTCACTTTTGTGCTGCTATTGTAATGAATCGCCTCAAGCTTCATGGTTTAAGGAACATACATTTCTTACCTTACAGCTCTGTGGTTCGAACTTAAATGTGGGTCTCACTGGGCTAAAATTAATGTCTGGAGGGCTGTGTTCCTTTCTGGAGCATCTAGGAGAGAATCCAGTTCTTTGCCTTTTCCACTTGCTCCCCGTTTTCTGTGACCCCTTTCCTCCATTTTCAAAGCAAACAACATTTCATTTCTGTGACCCTTTATCCATATTCATGCCTCCCTCTGACCAAGGCTAGAAAAGATTATTTGCTTTTAAGGACAGAAGATTAAAGTGAGCCCACCTGGATAATCCAGGCTTCTCTCCATTTAAACCTCCTTGTCTTAATGACAATTAAATTGCAAAGTTGTAAATAAATTAACCTACTCACAGGTTCTTAGCATTAGAACAGGGACATCTTTTAAGAGACTCTTTTTTGGCCTACCATAACAACGGGTTACCAGTTTTATTAAAGTTCTAGAAAAAAATTCTCTATACCACATTTTGAAAATCATTGATGTAAACAAATCCCAGGGAAATGCGGTGTCTAGGAAAGAAATCATAATTAAAATAATACTGTTTCTATTGATTGCACATTTATTTATACACAAATGGTGATTGGAAAAGAAAAACACAATTTGAAGCTAAACTTAAAGAAAACTCAAGTCCAGTCTGAAGTGTACAGGCCTCTTCTTTCCTATTGCAATTTCTTCTCCTGTATTTTCTGAATCCTCTGGAGAACTGCTTGCTGTATTAAAAGCCTAGATTATTTTTGTTTTCTTAACTTTTTTCTCAAAATACAAAAGCAGTGTGTCAACTTCTCTTTAGAAGTAACTAAACGGCCAACAATTTCCAACTCTGAAGGAGAAAGTTAAGGTAATATTGGTCTGTCCAAAAAGTCCATGTGGTTTTATCCATAAAATAAAAGACACATTTTTCATTTCCACCAATAACTATTGATTTGGATATTTTGAGTATGTCAGCTATCTTCTGCTATTGGCTTCTGGTGGGTAGAGGCCAGGGGTGCTGCTAAACGTTTTCCAATGCATAAGACAGTCCCACAGTGAAGAATTGTTTGACCAAAATGTCAACAGTACCAAGAAACTTTGCAAACCACTTTTGACATGATCCATCAGTCACAGCACCTTCTCCGTACACTGCGTAAATCTTTTTTCTGTATTTCTGTTGTGCTTTTACCTTTCTTGAAATAATAAAGCATAATATGCCGAAATGTTGTGTATTTTCTTCCATCTTCAATACTAAAATGGCTGCACAAAAATTCACCAATTATGATGTTTTAAAAATATGCACTGATATGACAGCTGTCACCATACAATCAAACAAAATTGTTTCAAATGAAGTTAAAGACATCTAAGCACTACTAAAGCTATTGTACAGAAAAAAAAAAAAAAAACGTAACGGACTGTTTGACTAACCCAGTACTTTACAAAGCAATCCACAAATTAGTATCACCTGGAAAGTTGTGACAGCGACATTGGCCCCTGCACAGACCAGTTACATGGGTGTTTTTTTTTTGTTGTTTTTTTTAAAGCTTTCCAGGACATTCAAATTAGCAGACAGCATTGAGAATCACTGTCTCTGTACCCTAATGGCCCTACTCTCTAGCATCCCTTCCTGATGCCTCTACCTTCTGATAAGTAGCCCCAGGAAGGGATGAAAAGTTTGAACAACAGCACCTTTTTCCACCTTCAGACATTATGGGAAAATGAGCATATTAAGACTTTATCTTGATCTTGGTAGCTCATATCTTCCATCATTGTTTCAAGCTGATAGCTTCTCTTCCTTACACCTGTGGGTTGTAGGCAGGACCCATGTCTTAGGTGTGCAGGCTGTCACTATCCAGGGGCTGTCACTCAGGGGCCTGCCATTGCTGGCTTATAATTACCAAGAATTATTTCACAAGAGTCCCTGCATTTCTTTCTTTCACTGCGCATCATAAATTATGTACTGCTCTTGATTTCAGGCTAAATCATGAATTATGAAAATTTGAAGAGGAACAAGCTGACACTGTAACTACGACATGACAGAACTAGAATGGGCTCACTATATGAGATTAAAATGATAAGATAAGTAAGTCCTTGGGATGTAAGATACAGCATGGTGATGATTGTTAATACTCCTTTTATATGCTTAAAAGTTGCTAAGAGAGTAGATACTAAAAGTTCTTCTCATTAAAAAAAAAAATTCTGTAACCATGTGCAGTGATGGATGTTGACTTGGTGTGGTAATCATTTCACAATATATACAAATATTGAATCATTATGAGGTACACCTAAAAATAATATAACATTACATGGAAATTATATCTCAATTGTAAAAGGGTATATAAGAAAAAGAAGAAAAAGGCAACCTACCAAATGGGAGAAAATATTTGAAAAAAATTAAAATGAGAGATTCATAATGTTTCCCTTCATTCTTTTTTTTTTTATATATATATTTTATTTCATTATTTTTTAGAAAGAGGGGAAGGGAGAGAGGCAGAGAGGGAGAGAGACATCAATGTATGGTTGCGTTTCACCTGCCTCCAGCCACAGACCTGACTGGAGACCTGGTTTGCAACCTGGTTATGTGCCCTGACTGGGGAATCGAACCTGCGACCTTATCCACTGTGCTACCAGCCAGGGCTTGTTTCCCTTCATTCTTAATCCCTAGTTGTTCTTCTCCTCCTCCTCCTTCTAAAAGCCCCAAACCACAATTCATAACCTCTTCTCCACTTCAAACTCTGATTCATGGCCTAGATTCTTTTACTGACAGGAGTTACAGAAGAGATCATGTCAGTGAGAGCCCTACCAATAAGCAGATGATCACACAAACTGGTATAATTTGAGAGAGGCTTAGAAATGTGTACAGGTCCTAGGAATTCAGAAGGGGCTAGTGAACTAACCCAGAACACAGGCAATTACCCATAAGCTTAGAAGCAACTCATGTAGAGGAGGCTACGTTAAATGAATTATTAAGCTTTAGTCAGAAGCCAGCCAATGGCAACTTGATCCCAAAAAGTGAACATTTAGGCCTCATTCTTCTCCTTCCTACTCATCTACAGCCAAACCCAACCGGCAGGTGGAGGGAAAAAAGAGACCATACATTTAAGTCTTACAACTTGGTTGCCTAGGGTAGAAAAATGTTAGAGAGTAGGTCTTGAGATAAAGAGTGAAACATAGCAGAGCCAACCCCCTTTTTCCTTCCAGCATTTATCTTTGCCTTTGTTCAAGTGAAAGTTCATGCCTACAGTGCAGAAAATGTTTGAAGTTCATTGGCAACTATATAATAGGATGATGTACAGTCAGTCCCACTCTCATCTCAAACCTTATATATTAGCCAATATTGAGTTCTTCATGTAAAGTCAAAAGAGAAAACGAAAAAATAAATAATTAGATTACATAAATCATAGTTGCTTCAGTTGTTCTTTCTGTACCTGGTTCCTAAGATCTGAGTTTGTAATTATAGTTTCCTCTCTTCTACTCCACAAATTTCATTCCTGTGGGAAATAAGACAGTGGTCCGTCTTTATCAGGTTTTTCTATTGGCCAAAACTATTCGGAAAGTGAGTGTTAAAGGGCACTCCAGTGAATTCCTTGTACCCCAGAAATAATCCTCTTTTCCCCCCTCTCACAATCAAAGAACAATCCAATTCCTCTCTGATAATTGGGATCGTCTCCTGCCAATACATGATGCTATTCTCTGCCGGTTGGTGGAATGGCAGAAAAAGCCCAATAGGTACATAGTAGCAATTTCATTGGACCTATAAATACGTTGTCTGGCGGGAGCATTTCTCCCATGAGCATTGGGAACACCAAACTCACTGGGCCCAGGGACCCAGCAGACAAAAACGCTTACAGTGGATTAGGTGTAATAATGAAAGGTGGTATTCCCATCTCCACCCATTGGTTCCTGACTCATGCATTCTGACTACAGGGTAATAGGCATGACAGGTACAAGGTCTGTCCCAAAAGTGTCAAGCCAATGACAATATAATTAAAACAGTTTACTTGGCCAAAACTTTCAGGGCAGACCTCCTATGTATGCATATATGCATGTTTAAGTGTGTGTCTGTATGCGAATTGCAATGCTCTTTCTCCTTATCTACTTTAGTTGAGGGATCTTTATAAAAATACCTTCTAAAGACTTTAAAACTATTATATTTTCTGATGTGTTTGTGTGTTTGTAAAACAGACAAATAAAGGACCAATTTTACTGAACCCATTGAAGATTAATGGATTCATTTAAAGATTTTTAAAGTTGTAATTAGTTCACACATTTTTGTGTCCAAAACATCGCACAACCAACAATGGGTTTTATAAAATCTATTATATAGAGAAAGGAAAAGTGAGCAAATTGAGCACAGAAATGAAAATACCACAGAGGATGCACAGACTCCATTAAATGATTACAAGTTTATTAGAATTTTAAGTAGAGGAAATTTATCAAGTCACTAAGGTATTAAGACTGTTTAAAACATCAGCTCTTGACATATATGTCTTTAAAAGTCCATAGCTTACACATATTTTTTCTTTTAATATTAAATACTTACTTACAGAGTTAACAATGATTAAGATATACTAAGCCTCTTCACTTTCTTGTTAAATTTGCTTGCCTGTGGCCTTTAGCCTTATGTCTGACTTTGCCTATCATCCTGATCTTAGTACATTTTAATAAAAATGTCTGGTTTTAAAAAGGAACACTAAGAAAGCTGTTAAATGTTATATTCCAAGAATAGCATCTCTTACAGTAGGCAAATGAACAGAAGCATGTTGGGTTTTTATCGTCATTTTATTTTATTTCTACTTTACCAATGAAATGCCAGCAACAAAGATGCAAGTATCTGAAATGGTTCCCTCATTCATACATATATTCATTTAACTAATATCTTGGGATACCTACTGTGCACCACACACCGTGGTGAACACTGTAGGTGGCAGGGAGCAATGAGGATGAGCAGGGTTAATAAAATAAATAAAACAACTCAAGGGGTGTATAATCCAGTGTGAAGGAGTCAACACATACATGAGAAATGACTAATTAATTACAAGTATGTGATAGTGATCATATCAGAGAAAACAGTGTTCAAAACGGCAGGTCACTTCTGATCATGGGTTTACGTAAACTCACCTTTGGAGAGAAGATCCCCTCCAAGCACAAAGTCCCCGGCAGCTGAAAAATAAGCCATGACTTAAGAGATCGATAAGGCAGAATATTGATTTAAAGGCTATTTGCTTTTAACAAGTTAAAACTAGAAGCATCCATGGAAAAACCATATCAATAAAAGAGGTCCATGCCTGAACTGGGGAGATAAATGGGCATTGGTTGGTGGAGAAGCTGCAGGGGTGTCACTGAGGATAAAATGATTTCATGAAGGGCATTTGGAAAGGAAGGTTTAAAGATAATGAAGATAACATCCTAGGATCAAAGTAAATGTTTCAGAAAATTTGCCTTTAACTGAAAGCAACACGGTGCTGTACTCATTATTTCCAATCTTCTGGCTCCATTTTCCCTTTGACTCTCCATCCAGTCTTCAGCCCCGACTTGTTCTCTAACTCAGTGTTTTTGAGCATTTCAGCATCCGCAGACCACTTACTCGGCATTTAGTGCACACGCAGACACTGAATTTAGATTATTTTAAATCCTTTAAAAAACTATAACGCAATATTATAAAATAGAACTAGTACTAATAGTGTAATAGTGATGAAGAGTAAATTTTTCTCTCAGCAAATTTTCCAAAGCAACTATACAGTATGTGATGTAATGCTGAATAGTTTGGAGCATAGATTCTATTTCCTAGTCAGACACTTTCCAGTTCTTTTCTTATTCTTTATTTCTGTTAAATGTGAAACTCTGAATTTACACATGTCATTCTTAATAGCAGTAATGACCCAAACATGGGCCTAGGAATTATGGAGAAATACCTTCATGTAATACTATTTTAAGAACACCATCAGATGCTAAGTTAATGCATATACAAGACCCCAAAATGGAATAATTACCTACTACTTGTAATGGAATAATGGAGACTGGTTTCCTACTTTGTGTTTTGATTGCATTTAGCTTCATTCTTTTCATTGTAATCTATAGCAACTTTAGATAGTTTGTAAACATGTTCAATATGTCATGGTTTTATTTCTTCAATGAAAAATGAAAGTCACAAAACAACTAAGAGAGTCAGCTCTTAACAATCAAGGCATTTTTACTTGTGGGATCCCAATGCAATCTTCATCACAAATTTTGTTATTTTATTCAGTCTTCTAAACACTGACATTACAGAATACTAACATAGTTTGACTGGCATGACCTTTGTTATGAAAATTTTTTAAAAATCATCCCTCATTTTAAATACTCATGGGTGCTCTTTTTCTCACCAAGCTGGAATATTTATCTACCCAAAATGGATGCAAAACGAACTTATTAAAAATATCCAGAGTAAGCGTTTTCATTGCTGCTTGTTATCTATAAACAGACCCATGTATGGATGGACATCTATGTCATCTGTCTTCATGTATGCAACAATTCCCATCTTCCTCACACAGCTAGTGCTCTGGATCTAAGGCTCTAAATTATACATTTCTACCTTATAAAATAACCATGAAAAATCATTAACACCTGAGAGCATAAAGTTTCATTGAAGAACAGAACAAAAAGTCACCAACGTGGGCCAGATGCTAATCCATGCTATCCCCAACCGTGTTCCGCCATCTGTAATTATCTAACACATACATAGGAATAACTACTTTCGTGCTGGCTGCATTTTATATTATGTAAGAGCTACCAGTGTCCTTTGAAAGAGAAATTTTCCAATTCCTCCTCTACTTTCACTTTGAACATGATAGTTAATCATTTACCTTCATTCCGGTTTTATTATCTTCTCCAAAATTAATGTACTTTTTACATGACTTGTTAGGCGGTATGTGACTATGCTTATGCTACTGTAGTTGGCCTTTTCTTCCTATCAGATGATAAAGTTCATTAATTTCATACCAAAAAATATTTTTTTCCTTGATTTAGGAAAATACATTGTTTTAACCATGACATTTTAAGATGAGTGCTTCACTTACAAATGATGTTAAATATTCTGATACATGGTTTTGTGCCATGAAATTGATAAATTCTCATACAAAGAAAAAGAAAAATATAGTATCCACATGTTCATTATCACACTTTCTATTTATAGTTCATATTTGGGGAGGAAATCTTCAGCAGCCCTTCTTTTTCTTTTTTCATTTTTTAAAAAGATTTTATTCATTGTTTTCAGAGAGAAGGGCAGGGAGGGAGGAAGGGAGAGAAGCATCAGTGTGTGGTTGTCTCACCTGCCTCCAGCTACAGACCTGGCTGGAGACCTGGCTTGCAACCTGATTATGTGCCCTGGCTGGGAATCGAACCAGTGACCTTTGGGTTTGCAGGCTGGTGCCTTATCCACTGAGCCACACCATCCAGGGCTTCAGCAGCCCTTCTTTGTACATCCAGCACTTGGCCAGATCTACCTCACTGTCTTGATCTTGCAATTTCTCTTTACTCTCCTGTTTTTCCCTAGTCCTTATCTTTGGTTTCTAACACTACCTTGGGTCTCCTAATAATAACCCCAGCTTCTCTGGCTCTTAATTCTCTTTCAATTTTGAAATCAGTCTCTGTCCCCAGAGCTTCACAATGTGTAAATATTCTTAACACTCCTCAGGGGGAGGCACACAGCCTGCCAGCCTGTGCCTCCTCCCCTGTAAGGAAGGAAGATCAAGTAGCCTCTTTTAGAGTCTTAGTTTATCTATATTCACAGCTTTGCTGCACTATTTAATAAGGATCTTATACCCACAATAAGTATTGGCTGGGTTGGAATGGCAGCAATGCAACTGGTAAGGTAACAACTATTTGGTAATTCTTTTGGGATACATTTCCTGCATGTGTTAGTCTATTTGAATCATCAGTGAAAAGCCCTTCCTCTTTGCTGATAACTCAGCCATGTCTGATCTCTTTTCCACCCTTTACAGTATGTGAAATTATAATATAATAAATGCTCACCACGAAAAAAATTACGAAATACGTAATGGTTTAAGCAATATACATTTCTATCCCTCAAAAAAAATAGATTGCACATTTTCTTTTTCTCTTTCATAGTAATCCATCTATATTGTGTCTGAAAAAGATTTACAAAAATTACCATTCACTATATTCCCTTAGGACTTTATGTTGTTTGTTTTATGGAGGAAATTGATATATTAACTCTTAAAGCCAACATCTGTTTCCCCAAGAAGCTGTATTTGATTTATTTAAAGGCCTGGGGATAGAATAATCAATAGAAGGGTCAAGAGCATGAGTCAGACACTATTTTTTTATCAGTCTACTTAATCATCTGTCTTGATTGAGTGGGCCAATTAGTTGCTTAAAGAATGAATGCACTGAATTAAATTATTTTATCACATGGATTACTAGGCAAATAACTGAAATGAGCGAAGTAAGGGTAATGGAAGAAGGAATTATAGCAAATAGGAGGATGGGTTCAGACAAAGAAGACGGCCACCCTTGCCTGATGAAATGTGGAAATGAGCTTTGCCTTAAATTTAGATTTAGCAGAAGTCAGCAACCTAATTTTAAGCCACATTTCCAAATGTTTACAAGTTCTTCATGAATTTATAATTTCCAAAATAAAGACATTGTTCGGTGAATAAAATGACTCAAGGTCAGATATGCTTATCAGGCTGCCTATTTCTGGCCTCATCTTTAGAATCAGATGTATATCATCTCAGGGACAGCTATAAGTGTCCTTGTCGATGCACAATGTGAACACACATATTTTCAATGATACCCACCTCCACAGACACACAGAAACAAGTCATTATACATTACATATTTACATGGAAAATAATAACATACACATACACGTCAGGGACCCCCAGAGAAGGCAGTGGGGTATGGAGCCCCCCGCAGGCTATTATGACCTGGTTGGGAAACTGCAAAAGCTGGGTGCATCCAGGCCCCCATGCTGTAACTGGAGGACCTTAGTTGGAACCTGGCCATGGGAATTTTCTATACAATCTTGGAAGCTAGCAAACTTCCCTGACTTATTTATTGTAACAGCAGCAGATGCTAAACTTTAACCCACACGCAACCTTACCCTCCCTATTTCTATGAGCCACCTGGAGTCCATGTTGACTTCTTGTCCAGCAGATCATATCACCTCCACATTCCTTCTATTGTGGTTTAAACATAATAACTCTTATTCTATAAAGCATTCTCTTTTCACAATGATCGATGATGTGTACGTGAACCCTCCATCTTGGTTAACTAGTAAAGGTTTTTGGAGACACGGGCTTGAGGCCTGTTGTCTATCAGACACTGGTCGGCTCTCTGCCTCCTAGCACAAGCTGCTTGGAAAGTATTCACTTCATCTGTGGCATGGAGAGATCTCTGCAGGTCGGAGATTCCTCAACACATGTGTGTGTGTGTGTGTGTGTGTGTGTGTGTGTGGTATATATGGTCTTTCCTTAGTTTTAGCCAGAATTGGGAGTGTACCGCAATAAAGTAAACCTGATTCTTATTACAATAAACCTTCCAAAATATTTTTTGTAATCAAAAGGGTTCATAGGGTGTATCATATTCCTAAAATGTCTGATTATAATTTTAATACCTAATCTCTTGTACTGTCCCTTTTATCCTTTTCCTTATCAAATACCTATCAAGTGATCCTTATCATAGAGCCTCCACAGCGCTCTATTCATTCTGACTCAGGAATCTGAAGTAGGACATAGAATTCTGCATGTTTAATGGACAACTTGTGTGATTCTGACATGAGTGGGCCTTTGACACTTTGTCAAATACAAACCTCTATTCCTTTCATTTCCAGTCCTCTGCCTTGGTTCCTAGCTTTTTATGAATGTCAACTAGAAATCTATATGCTTCCTCTGAGAACTTCTGATTTTTCCTCATTCAGGAAAAACTCTTATCTATGAGATCTGTGTCTTTCTTACATGTCTTGACTGCTGTGGAGCCAGGGTCCTGCTTTTGACTTTCTATACTGTGCTGGGTTCCACCTGCAGCATAATCTTCCTGGCCCAAACCAGTGGCCTAAATTGACAAAGATGGGTTGAATTCTTTATTCAGATAAGACACTTCTCTAGGCATTAAGGACAGAGCTGTGATCAAAAGAGACAAAGTTCCCTGTCCTCAGCAAGGGTGCAATCTAATGATGGAAACTGATCATAAACAATTAAATGGGCAAATATTTAGTATGGTTGTGCTTTAAAGAAAAGGGGGTAAAGGAGTGGCAAGAAAAAGGGTGGGAGTCAGGGAAGGGTTGAACTTCACTCAGGGATGGTCAGAGAAGGTTCAGTGGTACCATGAGTGGAGTTAGGAAGCAGCTGTGTTGATATTGGTCCAACGAGTCTTCTGGACAGAGGAACAAGCAAGTAGGAAGGCCCTGAGGAAAGCATGTGTCTGGTGACTGAGGAGCAGCAAAGGGAGCCAATGTGACTAGAGTGGACCAAGCAAAGGAGTTACTGGATAGAGACCCAGTCAGAGGGAAGCAGCAAAAGCCAGATTATACAGAAACCCAGGAGCCACTGTCAGGATATTGGATTTTATTCTGAGTAGAATGAAGCATCCTTAAAATGCTTTTAGCCTGCAGGTGAAAGAATCTCACATACTTGAGCAGGCTCACTCTGGTGCAACTGTAGGACAGAGATTAAATGGTAGCAGGATGGAAGCAGGGAGACTCATTAAGAGGGTTTGGCAAAAATCTAGGTGCAAGATGATGGTGATACAAACCAGAGTGGTAGCAGTGAAAATGGTAAAACTCTTAAGCATCTTTTTTAAAATAAGAGTCAGCTCGATTTACTGATGGGTGAAATGTGGTGTAGAAGAAAAAGAGAAAAGTCAAGAAGGCTCCAAATTTTGGCTTACTCAATCACCTTTTACATAGTCAAGAAGGCTGGAGGAGAAGAAGAATGGAGTATAAGAAGAGAATTCAGGTTGGACATATTAAATTTGAGAAATTCAGTTTGGAAATATTAATTTTGAGATCACTTTTAGACATCAGATAGATGTTCATGAGCCACTGGGCTTCAAACCTGAACTTCAGAGAGATTCAGCCCAAATATATAAATTAGTTGCTATCATCCTATATATAAATCATATTAAAAACTAAAGGAATATGTGAGATTACCTGGTCAAAACTATAAGTGGTTCAAAGGATAAGCTTTTAGCTAATCCCACGTGAAGAAGACAGGCGAACGGAAGGAGAAGTGAGAAAGAGACGAGCAACAGAGGGTGAGAACAAGCATGTGGTGAGAGGGAAGCCAAACTGAGAGCTGGTGACTCGGAAGCCAAATCAAGCACATGATGTAAGGAAATAATCAACTACACCAAATAGTGCCGAGAAGCTAAGTAAGGTAAGGACCAAAAATTGGTGGCTGGGCTTCTCAGTATCCAAGTCATTTGACATTTGGATGGGAGCTATTTCAGAAGGGTAATGAAGATGGAAACCTGTTTGGCTTGGTTCGGAAGAGAAGAGAAAATTTAGGAAATGCTTTGAGGACCGTGTTTGACTTTGTTGTAATTACAGCTTTGTTACCAAATAACCCTTGAAATTTTCTGCATTCACCAAGTGTTCCAAAGCTCTGTCTGAGAAACAGTGGCCTGAGCAGCATCGTATTAACTGGGCGGACATTTTATACATCTACTTTATATATCCATCATTGTTTTTATGGATATATAAAGTATATATATATATACTGGGTAAGACTGGGAGCTTGAGAACAACCACAGCCATTAGTGCCATGAATATCATGGACCCTTTAAGGACTTGAATTACAATTAGTACCTCCCATGCCTGCATTAGCTGCAAGGAGAAAGGGCAATCTATAACCACCACTTACGTTAATAAAATTAACTATAACCTGATTTTTTGCTAAAAGTAGCAGAAAATTGCTCTATTATCCAAATGTAGCTTAAGCAACAGTAGGAGAAAATTACTACATGATGTTCTCTTTAGTAACTTGAAGCTAATGAAGGCATATTATCTTCACAAAGTGTACAGACGGAATACGCTGTGTGAAGCAATGATACATTGATGTATGGCTATTTTCCCTTTAAATTCTCCAGATTTCACTTATCAGCTCTTGAGGTGCTGTGGAGAGTAAAAGAAGGATACCTACAGATAGAAAATACTTTCTTTCATTAAGAACATGCAAGAAGTTATTACTGTTTCCTATTAAATAACCATATTCTTTGTAGCACACAGAACAGTAGGCTTCTTATGTTCGCCCTGAGAATCTGAGTTCCCTCAAAGTCATTATCCTGATGAAAAAGTCATCCATTAAACCCCCAAGCAGAAAGAGTATTACACAAATTGATGATTTCTGTCATGAGTGCCTTTTTCTCTTTCCTCTGATTGTTCCATAAAAGTGATTGGAGGATAAACTCTTTCATGATAAGGATGCTTAAACCCCACCCCACTACTGTCTCCTTTCCCCAAAAAAGGAGTTACAGAAGGAAGCAGCTTTAAGAGTACTTTAGACATATTCACTAAATATTAAACCTTCCTAAAGGTGAAAGGGGACTAATTATAAAGCAAGTACGGCCCTAGTTACTTTGTGTTTACAACTTCTTTATATTCCTCCCCATTTTTGCCAGTTAAGTGTAACAGAACTTACTCCATAAACACAAGGCTGAGACTCAGAAAAGTTCAATAATCACCCAGTAAGCAATAGCTGCTAAGGCCCGAGAGTGTTATTTTCAACATAAATAAGGAACTTTTGTGTGACAAAACAAATGGGTGTGAAAATGGATTATTTTTCATTAATCTCAGCATAGCAGTATAGAATTTCATATCATCATAGATCAGAGAAAATGCATTTGCTCTAATTGGAGTAGTAGTATTTGCTGTAGTAAAACAGCATTATCAAAATCTTAAATCATTCTATTCTATTGAACCATGACCTTATTTTCTTTCTCTCAATTTAGATAAATAAAAATCTAGGGTTAGAAAACTGAGAAAGAGATAACCAAAACCTCTATACAAAAGGAGATCAGATTTATCTGGCAGCCATTCCTGTTTTCCTTAGTAAGTCGTACATGGAATCCCCAAACCCCTCTCCCCCTAGAAGGCTGACTCTTGAGCACATCATCCATTCGCATGCTGCCTGCACATTCTTCATCTGACTCAGTACCTTGCTCCCTTCCGCCCTCCATGCCTTCCTTTCCACCTCCTGAAATGCCACTCATACAGTCAACCTTCCCTCTGTTCCTCACTGAAACCTGCTATGTGCTGACCATGTGGCTTCTTCTAAAGCTCTGGAAAGAACGGATCTTTATTTTGTGTAGTACATGCACTTCCGTGTCCAGAAGAAAAATCAGTGTCTTCCTTCTTCCCTATTGCTTCCGCTTGCCACCATTCCCAATCCGACAATTCTATCTGAGAATCATTTGTTCATTCATGCCTTAACTCATTCAGCGGAGACTTATAGAATTCCTGTTGCATGCCAACATTTTTCAAAGCCCTGGAATACAAAAGACAAGGTATTGTGTGACCTAATCACCCACCTTCTCTCTTAGATGAGTCATTATAAACTTCTAGTTCACTGTGAATTATTCAGAGACAATTATGACTTCTGTCTTATGATCCTACTCTACCTCATAGTTGCTTACACAGCAACTTTCATTTCCTCTGGGGAGAAGAATGAAGGTAAGTAACCTGGTCTAAATTCCTTTCAACTGCACCTCTGGGTGAATGGACTAATTATCTTTGTTAGCAGGCTGAGCCCTTCTCTATGCAATTGCCTACCTGGGTGATTAAAGATTACTTACAGTAAATAAATCTAAAAACAATATATCTATGAAGCATGGCTGTCTGGAGAATGTCAAGTAACTTGTATAACTATCAGCATTATAAAATAATCTGCATTACTAAATGCTCTCTGCTGTAATGTAATAAACCCCAAAAGCTAACTAGATACCCTCATCTATTATTTTGAACCAGAGAGCTTATGACCAGGGAAGAAAGAGTCAGTGTCATTATGTAGCATGTCTCAGGCCTCTCTCATATTTGCTCTTATTTCCTTCTTGTCTGTATTCTTGAATGATTTGGAAAGACAGACAGCAAGTATGATATCTAATATGGAAGAGTGTAATTTGACGATCTAATCCTGGTGTTAGCTAAGCCTTCCTCCTCCATCCTTCCATCATTCCACAGAAAGAAAGATGGGAGGAAGGAAGGAAAGACAGAGGGAGGGAAGGAAGGAAGGGAGGAAGGAAGGGAGAAATCCTCACTGAACCAACCAGCTGCCATCTTGTTGCCAAGTAAAGTCATGTAATTTGGCCTCTCGGTTCCATTCAATGCTGAAGACCACTCCTCTCTGTCCAAAA
This sequence comes from Noctilio leporinus, assembly GCA_004026585.1. Lineage (NCBI taxonomy): Eukaryota > Metazoa > Chordata > Mammalia > Chiroptera > Noctilionidae > Noctilio > Noctilio leporinus. The sequence goes on from PVIW01000011.1 coordinate 1,372,747, forward strand.
CACTTTTCCCTTAGTCTTTCTGCCACCAGATGTGAAAGGCTGCTTGCTGCCGCCAGCACTTCACCCTCTTGGCATGCACACCCGTGCTGTGGTGTAGCTATGGTCTAGTGCAACAAGTACTCACTCCCGTATGCCTTTAGGTTTGTCTAACTACTTTGACCCATGGAATAAGGTGGAAGAGGCCATGTGCCAGTTTCAATTCTAGGCAACTTACTCTCTTGCACCAATGTCAAGAAAAATAAACTCCAGCTGGACCTGGTTTCCGGAGTATGAGAAACATACAAAGCAGAACTACGCTAACAAACAAACTCGGATATTTGCATTCAGAAGCAGGGCTGCCACCGCCACCAACAGCTGCTGTGGACTCTCCTGCCACCATACCTAAGATTAGCCAAGGAGAGTCCAGACAACCCATGAACATACACGATTATTCTTTGACGCGTCTGAGTTTGGGATATGAGTATTAGTTGGAAAAAAATGCCACACACTGAGCAGCGTAAATAACCAAATTTATTTTCTTATAGTTTTGAAGGCTAAAAGTCCAAGAGCAAGGTGTTGAAAGGTTTGGCTTCTCCTGAGGTCCCTGTCCCTGCCTGGTAGACACCTGCCTCCTCACTGTGCCCCCACGTGGGCTTTTCTTTGTGCAAACACAAGTTCTTGGAGTCTCGTTGTGTGTCCAGATTTCCTTTTCTTTTAAGAACACCAATCAATAGCTTCCTTTCCAAACTGAATTGCATGTTTAAAAGCCCAACCTTAAAATACATATTCTGAGATCCCTAGAGTTGGGGCTTCAACATATGGATTGGGGGTACACAATTCCGTTTGTAGAAATGTGTCACAAAGTAGTATTATGTCAATAGCTCACTGATGTACCACAATGTTCTGGCTTCTCCCTAGTTTTCTGAACTTTGCTTCTACTTAGCCATTAAATACAAGAGACTTCAAGACTCAATTCCAGATCCTCTTCTCACTCTACGTATACTTTAATGCCACGCCAGGAGAAGTTTTGTCTTTGAACTCCCTATCTGCCAAAGATATTGGTTAACACCAGAAGACATCCTTGGTTGTCACAACTGGTAAGTGTGTCCTACTGGCATTTGGGGGGTAGAGCCAGGGATTTTGTTCTACACCTGACAATGCATAGCGCAATCAATCCCCTACCACAAAGAATAATCCAGTCCAAAGACTCCATGCCATTGGCATCCAATTCAATTCACATCTCCCTCCCTCCCTCCCTCCCTTTCTCTCTCTCTCTCTCTCTCTCTCTCTCTCTCTCTCTCTCTCTCTCTCTCTCTCTCTCGGACATGTACTTCAAACACGGAAATCAAGTTTTACATCTCTTATTTGAATGCCTCAAAGACACTTGAAACTCTGCTTATCCTAGAATGAACTTGCAGTTTCCCCTCCCGGCTTGGTTTTCTCACTTTGTATTTTATTTTTTTAGCAAACAGTCTTCATTGGAAACACAGGCCCTGGCTGGTAGCACAGTGGATAAGGCGCCAGCCTGCGAACCCAAAGGTTGCAGGTTCGATTCCCCAGCCAGGGCACATAACCAGGTTGCAAGCCAGGTCTCCAGGTCTGTGGCTGGAGGCAGGTGAAACACAACTGTACATTGATGTCTCTCTCCCCCTCTGCCTCTCTCCCTTCCCCTCTTTCTAAAATAATGAAATAAAATCTTTGAAAAAAAAAAAAAGAAGAAGAAACACAGGAGCCATTCTCAATACCTCCTTCTCCTCCAACCTATGCCGTTCACCCCCACAAGCTAATCATTGTATTTCTGAACATATCTTTGCTTTATCTATATCTTTTCATCTCCACTAAGCATCTTCCCTCCTCCAAGGTGCCAACTGCCTTGCCCTTAGAATGGTGTCATCGTCTTTGCCAAGTTCAAATTCTTGAGTGTTTTCTTTACAAAATATAAATGAACAAAAAAGGACATTTTCCATTGCTCTTAAAGAATAAGATGCTTAACCTGCAAAGTAAGTAAAATAGCCATAAAATGTATTATCAGAACTAGGTAATTTTAAAGAGGTTATGTGTTTGTGTGTGTTAGGGGAAATGGAAGAATTAGAAATTATTATGCAGCAAATATGGAGAGAGACCGTCCCAGGCCAGTTGAGTGCCACGTCAGTAAGGCCTTCCCTGCTCTGGTTCCCACCTGACTCTCAAAGTTTATCTCATACTCTTCCTCTCTTGGCTCACCAGACACGTTGCACTTTGTACCATTTTGCCTTCTCTGTGCCCCTGATGTGCCAGGTTTCCTTCTGCCAGTGACTTTGCATATGGCTGCCACCCTGTATATAAAGTTCCCACCCCTTACTCCTGCAAAACTAGTAAGTAAATCCTTTTCATTCTTTAGTTATCATCTGAAATATTTCCTCTGAAAAGTTTGTCCTGACTGTTCACAAAACACAAGCCCTTTTTTTCATACATTCACAGCATCATGTTACTTCCTTCGAAGTATAAATACAGTCCTACTTGTGGATTTTGTTTTGTCATTTGAATTGTTTGTTAACACTGGACTATTAAGTCTATGAGGCATATCTTACTACATCTCATAGATACTTGGTGATGAAATAGTTAGATGACCCACTAATTATCTTGGCCAAAGTACATAATAAACAAAAAAGAAATCCAGGTCAAATGGATTTTAGTACATCCAGGATATAATATATTGTTGCTTCTTAGATTTACCCAGATGTAAAAATAGACTCTTCAATAGAATGTATATCATTCTTGGAGTGCATATATCTGGAAGACAGCTTTCTAACAGAGCCAAACTTTTCTGTGCAATTCAAAAGTAACCTAATGAAAGAAAAATACACACTCCATTTATGGAATGCAAGCTCTTATTCTTAAAAGAAAACCTAAAGCCAGTGAACAATGAGATTTTTTCTAAGCTGTTGAAGATTCCTAACTCCTTACTTACAAAGAGAAGAATTATTCCTTTACATAAACCATTTTCTAATTAAAACAAGGTCATAATAAAATCCAAAAGAATTTCAAATTATCAAAATATTGAAGAAATTGGTGTATAGCCTATAGTATAGACACATAAGCTTTGATATTAATAAAATTATTTGCAATTTGTTTTTTAAATATGCTGGTGATTTTTGTGTGTCTTACACACCTGCTAACTAAACTAGGTCTGGACCTTCTTCACCACACAGGTATTTCTCTTCCATAGCATCGCAATTACTTTGGCATTCTCCATGACTGATGAAGAAGGAGCGTTCATGAAAGAAGTTCTCCTTTGTCTTTAATAATGAGGAGCAGATCCTTGATTAAGTAACATAATTAAAACTTTTATTAGAGCAGCCTGATACAGGTTTGTTTTTCTTCCAAGGTATAATAATGCGATTCAATTTAAAACTGTACCACTTTCACAGGTCCTCGTGCTGACTTCTCCTTTTTGCATTGCTGATATTTGGAAACACCAAGTAGAGTCATTTGCTGTTTCAAAATACAATGTGAGGATGTCTTGATTTTCTTTTCTTTGACAAAGATTTTATTTCTTTACTTTTAGGAAGAAGGGAAGAGAGGGAGAAAGGGAGGGAGGGGAACGTTGGTCAGCTGCCCCCTGTACCTGAACAGCAACCCCAGCACGTGCCTGAACTAGGAATCGAACCAATAACCTTTCAGTTTGCGGAAGATGCTCAATTCACTGAGCCACAGCAGTCAAAACTTAATTTTCTTTTCATGTGGAAAACCTGTTCAATTTTACCTTTAAGTAGGCCCATTTTCCGGTAGAAAGGTGTGCTAGTCTGCAGTTACTTCTAAATAATTGCGTTCCAGTTGCTAAACACCAGCAGGTGGCTTTTTCAGTGTCAGCAGTGCATTTTACAGCTGTCAAAAACTTTGGCATAGTGACTTTAAATGCAAAGGAAACAGTGAAAGGGGACATTGACAGTGAGTACCAAGAGCTTTTTCACTCCCTACTGTCCACACAACCAGCATTTATTTCTTATAAGATTCTTTTGTTCATCTTGCAAAATGCCAAAAGCGTGACTTTAATTTAGAGTAATTTAATTTAATTTCTAACATTTTAACACAAATGGCTTTGAAAATAAAAGGAACAAAGTAATTACATCTAATTTCATGGTTTAGATTCCTAATAGCCATCATATTCTCTTGTGTAATTGAGGACTTCCATTGGCAGCAACTTTTACCCTTCCCTGGGAACAAAAACAGAAAGAATTTATGTTGCTGTACCATTGAACATTTACTAGGAAAGAGGTCTGTGGTGATTTTACACTGCCTAGAAATGTAGAAATCATTCAAGTGGCTCCTAATTCTGTTGGAAGAATGTCTCAATTTCTTCCTTAATATCAGTGTAAATTGAAAAAAATAAAATCTCAGAATCAGGAATAGCCTATTTTTGAATGCCTTTTTCCATCTCATAAAATAGTACTAGACTCCGAACTTAGGAGAATATGCCTAGAAGCAGATTTAATAGTTCATTGACTAAAAAGCTTAAGACATCATCTAATAATTTTTGTTCCTACTATGCTATTCTTGTAGGAAAGCCCAAGGAGACTTTAAGAGTCAACAAAGCTTTCAAAGGAAAATCATTTACTGTAGTAACCAGGTAGAAACCTCCCAGCCTGGACTCACTTGTCCTCTAAGGAGCCTCTTTTTGACTCTTGGAAATCTTCCTAAGTATTTGTTCAAGGCTTAATTAAAATTCAGACCCTCTAGAAAGGCTCCTCCTATCATTATAGATGGAATTAAGCACCACTCTACAAGTTCCTATAATAATTTTCTATCTCACTTTGGTATTCATAATGTATTTTCATAAATTATAAATATATTATTTAGGTACACATACCTAGGTAAAGAATTAGTGGAACACTGTTTCCTACTCTATGGATAAATTTGACCTTGAGCTACTTTTCTAGATGGTTTCCATGAATACTTCATGCAGGTATAATGTCAGTTTTGTCACCACTTAATGTTGGTTATGGCAGAAATGGCTTTTTATTGTTAAAATATGTTATTACATCTGCCCTGGCTGGTGGCACAGTGGATAAGGCACTGGCCTGCAAACCTAAAGGTCAGTGGTTCGATTCCCCAGCCAGGGCACATGACCAGGTTGCAAGCCAGGACTCCAGCCAGGTCCGTAGCTGGAGGCAGGTGAAAGGCAACCACACATTGATGTTTCTCTCCTTCTCTGCCTCCCTCCCTTCCCCTCTCTCTAAAAATAATAAATAAAATCTTTAAAAATTTAAAAAATAAAATAAAATATTTTTATTACTTATAAGATTTTATGTAGCTCTGGATTTCTTTGAGTTCAGTGATTCAACAAGGCATGTCCTTTACACTGTGGCATATCTGAAAACAGTGTATCACTGCTCAAACACTCTCCTCTCCTAAATATGTATAGTTTCCAACATATACCAGGGTGGAAACTTCCTTTCCAGGTCACAAGCTGGGATAATTTTATTATCCCACAAGCAAATATTTACTTCTCGTCTCTGGATACTAGTATTTTTTGTTGTTTCATTAGAAACTGCTGCTTTATATATGTTTTCCTAATGTATTTTTTAAATTTTGATTTAGGTGAAAGAATAAATCCAGTACCTGAGACTTTATCTTGGATATAAGTGGAAGCTTGTTAAGAATATATTTTAGCTTCAAATTAACACATTTGATTACTCATTCCTTAGTAAACATTATCTTCTATGTGGAAACTATAAAGCAAAAACTAAAACAATTTTTAACTAAGGATAATTGATATGCTAAAAGGGAGACAAAATGAAATCACATAAAATGCTCAATTAAGTCTAAAGCAAGAAGTAGATAAGAACTCATTAAAATTAAGCAGAAAAAAATGAAGTTGAAAGCAACAGAGAAAATTAGCAAAATCAAAAGCTCATTCTTAAAGATCAATAAAATTGGAGGCCTCTAGTCAACCTAACCAAGAAATGAAAAAGGACCAAGAATAAAGAGAGATAAACATATGAGCAATTAAATACAGGATAGGTCCTCACTGTTGATCCCAAGAAGATTAAAAAGATAATAAAAGAATACCATGAACATTTCTCTGCCCCAAAACTTAATAACTTAAATAAAATGTACCAATTCCTTGTAAGACATACTACTGAAACACAAAGAGAAACCATATGAATAGGCCTGTAAGGAAATATTAATATTAAATAAATTACATTTAAAATGAATCAAATCAAAATTAATGCCTTTCCCAAAAAAGACAAAAAACGGTATTTACACTTTTTAAAGAAGTAAAAACTACATTTCAAATAATGTGATCCTATACATAGAAAATCCTAAGAAACTCATTAAAAAGCAAGAGGTAAAATATAAAAATTAATTGTATTTCTAACATATGAACAATCCAAAACAAAATTTAAAAGCAATTCTTTTTATATTGGCACCAAAAGTCACTATGTAATATAAATTTAGCACAAGATGTATAAGACTTATACACCAAAAATTACAAAATATATTTTTTAACTTCTTAAAAAATTGTCAATTACAGCTGACATTGAATATTGTGTTAGTTTTAGGTGTAAAGCATAATGGTTAAACATTTATATAACCTGCTATGTGATCCCCCAACTGGAACCACACACAGCACAATACAACTGACTGTACTCCCTACACTATACTTTATATGTGCATGACTATTCTGTACCCGCCAGTTTGTACTCACTTGTATCAGTTCACATTTTTCACCCAGCTCCCCAAACTCCCATCCCATCTGGCAACCACCAGTTCATTCTCTGTATTTATGAGTCTGTTGCTGTTTTGCTTATTGATTTTGTGTTTTAAATTCCACATATAAGTAAATCATATGGCATTTGTCTTGTCTGATTATTTCACTTAGCATAATACCCTCTATGTCCATCCATGCTGTCACAAGTAATAAGATTTTATTCTTTTTATGGTCAAATAATAATTCCATTATACATATGTACCACTTCTTTATCCATTCTTCTATTAATGAACACTTAGGTTGCTTCCATATCTTGGCTATTGTAAGTAATGCTGCAATAAACATAGGGATACATGTATCTTTTCAAATTAGTATTTTGAATTTCTCCAGAGAGCTACCCAGCAGTAAAATTACTGGGTCATACGGTAGTTCCATTTTTTATTTTCTGAGGAACCTTCATATTATTTTCCACAGTGACTGCACTAATTTGCAATCCCACCAACAGTAAATGAGGGTCCCCTTTTCTTCACACCCTCAACTTGACAGGTGTGAGGGGATATCTCATTGTGGTTTTAATTTGCATCTCTCTAATGATTAGTGACGTTGAGCATTTTTTCATGTTCTCTTTGGAAAAATGTCTACTCGAGTCCTCTGCCTGTCTTTTTTTTTTTTTTTTTTTTTTAATTTTATTGTTGTTGTATTACATCCATCCCCTTTTTGCTCCCCTCTGTCCCCCTCCCCACCCACCCACTCCCCACAAAGTCAATCCCACCTGTTGTCCATGTCCATGGTTCCTTTATACAAGGTTCTTGTCTAAGCTGTTCCCCTTTCTTGCCTCTGCCTCCCCACTCCCCCCAACCCCTTTCCC